>CAJNDS010002598.1:0-107500 GCA_905221605.1 Symbiodinium natans | reverse complement strand
TTTAGGCGTAGGGTTTAGGCTTAGGGCTGAGGATTTGAGAGTAAGGCTCGGAGGGCAAAATCGCGAGGTCGGGGCTGCAGGCTTTTGTTGACGCCAACACGCCACGCCGGAGTGGTTTAGGGTTTAGGGCTTACCTGGGGCCCTATTTGCCTACAGCTTAGTAGCAACTAAACCTTGATTAGTAGGTATAACTTAATACCAAAAAAATGCAGGAAAAGAGAGAGTCCCAGGTGCACTATGGTGCTTGCTTGGCTAACATGGCCTGTGATTTAGGACCCACAGATTCGGTTCTACAGAGCCTTAAGGTCTGCACATGGGTGCAGCGCGCTGCGCGCTCGCGTGGGCTCGGGCTTACGGGTTTTTGGATCGGTCTTTTGGGCCTCACCCAAAATTTTTAAAACCCCAAACCCTACTAGGAGGTTCAAGGGTACGTATAACTCAATTAAAACTGTACCTATACGCCCCCCCTAAGTCTCTAAGTAGGTGACAAGTAGACCTTAATTACCCGTGAACCTCCAAGAAAGGGCAGGCAAGCCTTTTTGGTCCAGAGCCTTTCATTTCCCCCGAAAGGCGTACGAAGGAGCAACCCTAATAAACCCTAAACCCTAAACCCTAGAAAAGGCTGGCAAGTGGCGGCGGCGATCTTGCGCTCTTCCTTGTCCACCTTTGCTTCCTGCACTCGCCCCAAACTCCAAAGAGAAGTGAACTCTAAGGGTTTAGGGTTTAGGGTTGGGGGTTGGGGGTTTGGGGTTTGGGGTGGGGGTTTAACTTCCTGACAGCTTCGATTAAGCCCCATACCCTTATATCCTAAAAAACCTTCAGCAAGAACAGACCCCAGAAAATATGACCAGGTCTGGCCCTCTTTCCTGGGCTCTTTTTCCCGACTGTCCGCTGTGTAAGCCATGAATCGCAGGGTCCCTGCGCTCTTTCTCTCTCTATGTCTCTCTGTGTCTCTGTGTCTCTGTGTCTCTGTGTCTCTGTGTCTCTGTGTCTCTGTGTCTCTGTGTCTCCGTGTCTCTGTGTCTCTGTGTCTCTCTGTCTCTGTGTCTCTGTGTCTCTGTCGGGCGTAGCTGCCCCCTACCCAACAACAGGACCGAATGACCCCTAATTGAGGAACATCTAGGCCCGATGTTGGTTCGGGTGGAAGAGCCATGGCCCCAATGGCAAGCCGCAATCCCTGAAGAACTTCTGCAGGACCCATAAGATAAATCCGACCTACTGAGGGAAGGGGTTGCGTCGGATTCCCCAAGCAGGAAGCCCAAAACCCCCAACTCCCAAACCTTACACCCTCCTTAAACCTGAAACCCTAAACACCCTAAACCCTACAAAGACTAAACCCCAAGACCTTGAGAAACCCTGAAGCCATTCGGGTCCTATTAGGGTTTAGGGTGGGGATGTTCCCCCTTATGCTAACAGTCCTTCATCGGGATTCTAACAGGGGGTACCATAATCCCTATTAAGGACTGGTAGTTCAAGAGGGAACATCCCCAAGTGTGGGGTTTTGCCACGGTCCGTGAGGCGCTTCTCCCTGGTTGCCGCCTCTTTCACCCGGCGCGCCTCTCCGGAAGGGTGGGGTTTGGGGGTTTAGGGTTTAGGGTTTAGGGTTTAGGGTTTAGGGTTTAGGGTTTAGGGTTTTGCCAGAAACCCCGAACAACACCCAAAAGAGGCTCTATCGGTTGGGGTGTTCCTCCCTACACTAACAGTCCTTCTAGGGATGATAGTAACCCCCATTATTATAATCCCTAGTAAAGACGTTTGTGTTAGGGGGAACATCCCAATCTGCAGGGTTTTACTACATGAATTGAAGAGTATCAGCCATCTAAATGATTGATGCGTATCAAAGTTTAGGCAAGAAGCGCAAAGAACTTGATGCAAAAAGAACTTCCAGGTCCCCTTCTTCCTTCCCCGTTCCACGAAGCCTGTTCTCTCAATCACTTGCCGGGGTGGAAGAAAAAGCCTGCGAACTTAACAGAATCCAACACACTTGCAGATGGTTTCTCCTTCCCTCGCACATTCTGTGCAGCTGCCGGACGGCCTGCGCATCTGCTTCGCAGACCACAGACCCAGAATCCAAAGCTCATAAACTTCAAGCGCAACCTTTTGGGATGCTCCTCCTTAATAGGGAGGATAATAAGCAGTCCAGTACCATTATCCCTATTACGGACTGCTGGTCTAAGGGGGAACATCCCAAGCAACCTTCTTCGACCATGGGGCAACATCGCAGCTCGCGAGTTAGGCGGCGAGGAGGTAGCCCCAAACCTTCTCGACATGGCTCCCCTTTGTACTACTAATTGCTTAAGAACCCCCAACAAAAAATCAAAAAAGGCTCTTCCTTATAAAGGTAGTATAGGGATTATTGTTTTTTCTTATTCTTTTGGGGTTCTTAAGCGAATAGTAGTTTAATAACTGCTTCCTGGCAGATTGAAAAAGACGAGGGGCGGGATCGAGACCTCAATCTTCAGCTCAGAGAGGTTTAGGGTTCAGGGTTCAGGGTTTAGGGTTTAGGGTTTTGGGGAGTTTGCGATGCATCCGGCGGTCTCCTGCTCCCCGTCTGACGCTAGAGTTCTGCGTGGGCCTCTGCAAATGCGGGGGCGCACGCGGTTGGGAAAACATTTGGGAACAGCTCGGTCTCATGAACAACCCTGCACCACCCATAGGAGGCCGCACTGGGAATTAAGCTTGGTCAAGCTTAGCTAAGGAAAACGTTTTGGGGTTTGAGTTTGAGTTTAGGAGGTGGGGCGGGGTGGGTGGGGAGACCCTAAACCCTAAACCCTAAACCCTAAACCCCTTGTGACCCAAAATGGCTCACAGATTTCAGGCTACAGGAAGTCGAGACGAGGAGCCGAAGCAAGTCTGGGGATTACCTGTAAGTAGGGGCTGTTAGGTTTGATTGCTAAACCCTAAACCCTAAACCCTAAACCCATAAACCCCTAAACCCCTAAACCCCTAAACCCCTAAACCCTAAACCCTAAACCCTAAACCCATAAACCCCTAAACCCCTAAACCCCTAAACCCTAAACCCTAAACCACCGGGCTGTTCCAACTTGAGCAGTCCAAGTGCCTGCGTGTGCAGGCGCTGAACTTGGGCTTGCGCCCTGTACTTGGCCCTTTTGGGTAAACGAAACAGAGGATTTAGGGATTCATGTTGGGATGCTCCCTCTTATACTAACAGTCCTTAGCAAGGCTTATAGTACCCCCTTTTGTAATCCCTCTTAAGGACTGTTAGTATAAGGGGGAACATCCCAAGATTCATGCTTGAAAGATTAGGGTATTTCAGAATTTCAGACCTGCCTCTGCAAGCACTCAGCACGCCTCTTGGGCGTTTGAACAAAAATGGCCCCCAAGGAACAACTGGCTATCGCCAGAGGGGTGCCTCGCGCGACCTCTGAGAAAAGACTCGCGGCGTCAAATCCCCGTGGCGCCCATCAAGCCTGATTGCCAGGCCTCATACAAGGAACCATGCAATAACCCACAAAATGAAAACCCCCAGCCTTGTACAAGAACCACCTGGTGCCCTCTTTCTGCCGACGGCTTAGTTGTAACTGCCCTTAATGAGTAGGTACAACCCATGAAGCTGTATGTAAAAGGGGTCCCAGGCAGTCTTTACAAAATAAGCAATGGCAACAAAAAAGGCGCAACCAGGAGGGGCGCCGGCACCCAGAGGAGGACGCGGGCTTGGCAAAATCTCTGCAGCCCTGCGCTGGTTTGCAGAAGTACGCGGTTGTTCTCTGCCCGCTTGATGAGCCACAATGCCAAACGGTCGCATAAATATAATATCACCCTTACTACAGGGAACCCCCCCCCAAAAAAAAAAAAAGGCCCGTGTTGTGAGGAAACCCCAACTTGGGTTGCAGTACGGCGCTGCCGGTATCCACACCGGCACTCGAGAGAAGCCCCAGGTTCGGGCCGTGGGTAAGGCAAAGCTGCCAAGCTGTTGACGACTGAGGGTCGAGGGGTTTAGGGTTTAGGGTTTAGGGTTTAGGGTTTCGGGTTCAGGGTTTCAGGGCTCCTAGTGCATCATGGCTGGCATCAGGGTATCTCTTCGCAGCTGGGACTACAGGATAACTAGACGCAGGAGTAACCTAGGAAAAAAAGGGTACCGTTTTGGGGTTTGAGGGGATTATAAGGGAACCCCCAACCCTAAAAAAAGGAAATAAGGGCCTACTCCTGGTCCCAGTGGCCCTAAACCCTAAATCCCCAAAAAAAAGGAAACAAGGGCCTACTCCGGGTCCTAGCTAAAGCGGGTGTTCCTGCAAACTTGCGCGACGGCCTAAGCATGGCACCTGCGCTGCGATCCGCGGAGACAACTCGAGCGATAGTTGGGCTTGTTTCGGTTTCGGTTTAGGGTTTAGGGTTTAGGGTTTAGGGTTTAGGGTTTAGGGTTTAGGGTTTAGTAGGGCTTACGGCTTAGGGCTTAGGGTTAGGGCTTAGGGGTCTGGGTTATCCCAACCCACAAACTAACATGGGGGCCTTCATAATGTTCAGTAGGGTCTTGGGGTTGTTGTGCTAGAGGAAAACAAGGGACCATATGGGAATACTATTAGAATTATGCCGACCCTCCGATAGGGAGGTCCATGCTTTGAAGCTTTAGGAGGTGGGATAACCAGGTCACAAAAAACATTTCTTCTTCGTAGCGGTCAAAGACTTCTGATGATAGGCCCCTAAACCCTAAACCCTGAACGATAAAGAACAAACCGTGATAGAACGGAGTGCTAAAGGTGGGACCAGCAACAGCGCTTGGAAAAAAATGTTGCGTTGACGAGCGCATCCTAGATTGATCTGGGCAAGGTCCTGTCGGCAAAAGCCAGTAGACCAGGTATGAGCAGGTGTCCCTAAAGAGAAAAATCGGGAGTTCCGAAAACCTAAATCCTAAGCCTAAACCCTGAAACCCTCCTAGCACAGCACTTGGAATAGACTCATCATGAAGGAACAAACCCAGGGATTAAGGTTTACCTGGAGGTTCACATCCCAAGCTATGCTATACCCAGAAAAATGTACACAGCGCCGATTAGGGTTTAGGGTTTGGGGTTTAGGGTTGAGGGGTGGTTACACAGTTTAGGTTTTAGGGTCTTTGGTCTATAGGGTCTAAGGGTTTCAGAACAGGTCCTAAACCCAGCGAAGGGGACCGAGAGCACAAGTACAAGAGTTTCCTAGTGCCTGGGGCCCTCAGCATTGGCAGTATGAGAGAAGGCTGTCCGCACAGCGGCTGCAACGTGACAAAGCTCGGCTCTCTCCCCGGCCCGCAAACCAAAAGCTGTACATCACGAAGTGCCAATGGGGGTTTCCGAAAATTGGGGGTACCCTGTTGCGGGGTGAGTTAAAGGGGATACTAGTCTACTTGGGGAATAAAGGGGTACCCCCTATTTTGGGAAATGCCCATAGAGTAAGAGAACGAAAGGAATAAAGAGACTTGCCGCACCTACCTGCATGGCAGAAATGCACACGCCGATATACAAAGCCTTCAGCAAAGCCGGCACAGTCTCCGTCCACCCTTCTTTTCTGAGCAAGGACCCATGCAGAACCCGAATATTCGGGACACGTGAACTATCAAACTGCTCTACACCGTACATCCACAGGACTTCTGCCCTGCGCCGATGGGCAGAGTCAGGGATCTTGGGTTAAGGGTCTAGGGTGGGTTGTAAAGTTTGTGTGGCACTACTGCGGAATCCCTGAACATCCTCCAGCCCTGAAAGCCCTCGAAGCCCCAAACCCTGCTCTGCCCCCTGAAGCCCCTACAACAGAAGATTGGCCCCCTAGACTTACCTCAGACCCTAAACCCCAAACCCTAAACCCTAAACCCTAGCCCTAAACCCTAAACCCTAACGCCCTCTTGATACCTCTAACACAGCAGATTGCCAGGATGGACCTGAGACACTTTGCTGCCGCGCCGACTGCGGCTCGGACTCGACGGGACCTGTTTAGGGTTTAGGGTTTAGGGCTGAGGGCTTAAGGCTTAAGGGTTAAGGGTTAAGGGTTAAGGGTTAAGGGTTTAGGGTTAAGGGTTTAGGGTAGGGTTCAGGGTTCAGGGTTCAGGGTTCAGGGTTCAGGGTTCAGGGTTCAGGGTTCAGGGTTCAGGGTTCAGGGTTCAGGGTTCAGGGTTCAGGGTTCAGGGTTCAGGGTTCAGGGTTCAGGGTTCAGGGTTCAGGGTTTAGGGTTTAGGGTTTAGGGTTTAGGGTTAGGGTTTAGGGTTTAGTGGCCCATGTCGGCTTTAGGTTCAGTGCGTTTATTGGGTTGGTTGGGTTAAGGGTTGGGGGTTGAGGGTTGAGGGTTTAGGGTTTACAATTGACTGTTGAGGGTTGAGGGTCTAGGGTTTAGGGTTTAGGGTTTAATTAGGGTTTAGGGTTTAGGGTTTAATTAGGGTTTAGGGTTTCGGTGGTTTGTTTCAAAGCACGGTTCAGTGGGTTTAGGGTTTATAGGGTTCAGGGTTTGGGGCGGTTTTGTAGTTGTGAGAAGGACTGTTCCCTAAGCAGTGCGACACGATGGGATTCCAACGCATAAGAGTGTCGGGCCTGAGTCTCCACCCTCACAAGAACCAGTTCTTCTTCGTGCAGGCCCGCGATGACCCGCGACCCCGGCTTTCTAAGCCGCTCTCCCTTAAGGGGCCTCTGGAGCCTTCTTCTCTCATCAATGCATCGCCTAACGGCTTGCCCTACACCCTAAAACCTAAACTCCCTAAAGCCTAAACTTATAAACCCCAAACCCCAAACCCCAAACCCTAAACCCTAAACCCTAAACCCTAAACCCTAAACCCTAAACCCTAAACCCTATTCCAAGACTTGAAAGTCTCCTCCGGGAGCTCTATGGTGGGCTGACGTACACGGCGCATCCTGCCATGAGATACGAAAGCCTACTACACCCCCTCCACCACCTAAACTTGGGATGTTCCCCCTTATACTAACAGTCCTTGATAGCGATTCTGGTGCACCCGATTATAATCCCTTTTTAGGACTGCTAGTAGAAGGGGGAACATCCCAAACCTAAACCCTACCTAAACCTTCAATCCCCTTTCAAAACCCCGCTAAGCCGTTCTAAGCCCTACTACACCCCAAACCACCTAAAGGCTAACCTTACACCCTAGACCCTTATAACCCCTATTTTCCTCTTATCAGAAAGAACATGATTGTTATATATTGTTTGTGGGGTTCTTAAGCTGACAGTAGTTTAGGGTTTAGGGTTTAGGATTTAGGGTTTACGGTTTAGGGTTTAGGGTTTCCCCTATAAAAAGCCCACCTAGACCTGAACCACGCTTGCACCCCACCTCTTGTGGGGACCTCGTTTGGGCCGAGGACGCGCTGTGCTGGCTGAGTCTACCTTGGTCCGTCGGCTGTCGTCGAGTTTAGGGTTTAGGGTTTAGGGTGAAGGCTTGTGGTTGTAGGGTTTTAGGGCCTGGGCTTCAGGGTATTTTGGGATTGACTACCTATAAGGCGTTTTGGGGTCCAGTAAGGTTTTGGTTTGAGCGGCTTCGGAATCTAGCTTCGTGCATCTTAAGGCAAGAGGCCGATAAAACCATTGTGTGTTAACCGCATGGGCCCCACCCCCCCCCCCCCCCCCCCCCCCAAGTGCCAGCTAAAACGCATTTAGCTGGCCCCCAAACGCGCAGGCGCATGCACGTTTACCCTTTACCCTAAACCCTAAATCCTAAACCCTAAACCCTAACTGACGAAATCCACGCGTCTAAGGTTCTGAATGCTTTCAGTCAGTAACGGCGGCCCCTGCAAACTCGAGGGGTTGTACCTTGAACCCTTGTGGGGACCATTTTTAAAGATCTTTAAGGTAGTATATGCGCCAATTTTAGGAGTAATTCTTAGGGGGAACCTCTAGGGGTACAACCTCAGGGGTTCGAGTCTTCATCCCGTGACAAGCTGTAAGCGACGGATCAGCGGTTTGGGGTTTAGGGTCTAGGGTTTAGGGTTGCGCATAAAACTCCCAGCAACCTACAAGTAACAAGCCCCGCCCGGTTTTTGTTGTTTTAGAACCCCCAGGCCCTAAACCCGAAACCCTAACCCCTAAACACCTAAACCCTAAAACAGAAATCAGGAAAGCTGAGCCTTGAACGAGGGAAGAAGGGTAGGACTGGGCATCCGAATAAAAGCACCAAAGTCGCTGCTCTGGCGCTGGCTTGGGCTGCATCCTCCCCATGGTTTCGGGGTGCAGGGGCCTAGACTTTAGGGTGTCTACGGCCCTAAACCCGAACCCTAACCCCTAAACCTAAAACCCTAACCCCTAAATCCTAACCCCTAAACCTAAAACCCTAACCCCTAAACCTAAAACCCTAACCCCTAAATCCTAACCCCTAAACCCTAACCCCTAAACCCCAAACTGGAAGCCCTAAACCCGAAGCCCAAACGCATCGCAGCGCTTGTTTGGAAGACCCCCCCCCCCTAGGCCCGAACTCCAGAAGGCCCTTCTTGCACAAGCGCCAGGGTTTAGGGTTTAGGGTTTAGGGTTTAGGGTTTAGGGTTGAGGCTTAGGGTTTAGCCTACTTGGAGGTTCATGGGTACAGTACTTGTAACCCCAATTATAAGTCTACTTATAACCTACTTAGGGGACTTGGGGGGCTTATAACTACAGATATGATTGGGGTTATAGGTGCCCTGAACCTCCAAGTACAGACAATGCCAATCAGGACAGGCTGAAATGAAAGCCAAGGCATGCGTCGAAACGGTCATGGGGCAACAACGAGATTGCTTGTACCGGGTAACACTGAGCAGAACGGGTAAAAAAGTCCACAGGGCGTAAAGGGGGGGTTTCCAAAAATGGGAGGGGGAGGGGGGGGGGGGGGGGGGGGGGGACCTTTTCCACACCAAGAGTGACCTAACAACAACAAGGGTACTCTTTTTGGGTTAGAGGGGCTTATAAGGAACTAAAGAAGGGGATAAGGGCCTACTCTGGGTCCTAGTTTTGGCGAGCTCCAACACTATTTCGGGATAAACCCTAAACCCTAAACCCTAAACCTAGACCCTAAGCCCTAAACCCACGTACCAAACCCGTGCATCGCCTCTTGATCATCGGGTTTAGGGAGTTCCGGGTACAAACCAGGGGTGGAAGCCCTACACTTAACACCCTAACCATGGGGTACAGCCCCCAGCTTAAAACCCTAACGCTCAAAACCCTAGGGTTTAGGGTTTAGGGTTAAGGGTTTAGGGTTTAGGGTTTAGGGCTAGCCCTAAACCCGAGCTTGTGGCCCGCCTCCGTTTGCTGCCGCCACGGCGTGGCTCGACTTCCAAGTCGCTGCGAGGCGATCCTTGGCCTGTGAGTGCAGGTTTAGGGTTTGGGGGTTTAGGGTTTGGGGTTTGGGGTTTGGGGGTTTAGGGTTTGGGGTTTAGGGTTTAGGGTTTGGGGTTTAGGGTTTGGGGTTTAGGGTTTGGGGCTTAGGGTATGTTTGAGGAGTTGGGAGGTTTTAGGGTTAAGGCCTGGTTGTTCGGGTTTGAGGGTTTGAGGGATTCTAGGGCTAGGGCTTCTAGGGGTTGTAAGTTTGAGGCTCTTAGAGTCTGAGCGTCTTAGGGCTTCGGGGGCATTCAGTGCTTTTTGAAGGTTTTGGGGGTTTAGGGTTTAGGGTTTCGGGTTTCGGGTTTAGGGTTTAGGGTTTAGGGTTTAGGATGGTAGGACTTTCGAGGTTAAGCTTGTGCTAACCTCGTCAACCCTCCCTCCAAACTCAGGAACGTTTGAACAAAAACGCAAGAAACTGACGGCTGACCGTAAACCCTAATTAAACCCTAAACCCTTTTTGTCAAGCTCCTTCCGTAAGCTAACTCCCGAAACTTTCAAGGCCCTTCACAACTCACAGAGCTCAGGGCTAAGGATTCCACATGTTCCACACGAACACACGAACCACATAGATCCCCCCCCCCCCCCCCAGCTCCCCCGCACCCCCGCAGCATGACTTCACCTTACGCCACCCATCAGGGGCAAATGTGGATTTAGTACGGGGGCAATGGACAGTCAGTTTACAACAAGCATTCATTGGCTACCCCAACCCCCAGCACCTTCTCCTATCAGATGACCTCAATAGGCTTATTCGGAAATTTTGGGGGCGGAAACCATTCCCACAGAGTCCTTGTCAGTCTGGGGATGTAAAGCTCTCGGGGCTTCGGGCCATGTCATGAATCCTAGATTCAACCGACTCAAAGTCCCACGGTTTAGGGTTTAGGGTTTAGGGTTTTAGGGTTTAGGGTCATATCCAAGGTCCACAACCTCCGTGCCCCAAGCTTCGTGTGAACCTCCCACCCTAAACCCTAAACCCTAAACCCTAAAAACTAAACCCTAAACCCTAAGCGCGCTCAAACAAAACTACAGAATTGAAGCTCAACAACTTACACATAGGGATTTACGAGAACAGCGGACACCCCCCCCCTCCCTCCCACCAACATAGATCCCCAAATGGTAGGATCCCCTTTTTACAAGGACCCAATCAGGTACCCCCTACTTGAAGGTTCATGGTACTTGCTAACCAATTATAACTGTACTTATAACCCTACTTATACTACCCCTAAAGGGCCTTATAGGGGTTATCCCAATTATAAGTAGGATTATAAGCCCAGTTGTAATTGGTCAGCAAGTACCATGAACCTTCAAGTAATTTCGGAACAGGTGCCATGTTTGCCACTGGAGGTGTGGCTGAGGCTGTGCTTGGGCGTCTCACCTCCTGTCAGAAAGTGTGGGGAAATTTGGCTAAACCCTAAACCCTAAACCCTAAACCCTAAACCCTAAACCCTAAACCCTAAACCCTAAACCCTAGAAACCACTGCAGAAGAAGGGTTCATGTAGGGGACCACATCAAGAAGCTAACGGCAGCAACTTGTTATGTGCCCCTTATACTAAGTTATAGTACCCCCTTCCTATTGTAATCCCTATTAAGGAGCTGTTAGTAGAAAGGGAACATCCCTAAACCCTAAACCCTTTTTTGCATCAGGGCTGGGTGGGGAATGCCAGAAACCCTAAACCCTAAACCCTAAACCCTCTCTCCCTTTATCATCTCCCAGAGCCAGCTCATGAAATGAATCCGAGCTATTGCTTCCTACAAGATCAGTAAGTCACCAGTTCAACTGTCTTGGCTGGGCAAGAACCTGCAATTGTATTTAGTTGGAGCAGGGTTTAGGGTTTAGGGTTTAGGGTATAGGGTTTAGGGTTTAGGGTTTAGGGTTTAGGGTTTAGGGTTTAGGCTTCAGGGCAACAACTGTACAAACAAACTACAAAACATTAAGTTGGTGTGCATGGTCCCTGTTCTTCAAGGGCGCTCTCTGTGGCCGCCTTATCCCTCCTGGCGCCCCTCGTTTCCCATGCCCTTGCCTTCCTTACAGAGAGCCCCAAAACCCAAGAAAGGGACCATGCTAAAGTCAGCCAGAATCTTCTTTAAGCCTTTTTTTTGACCCCAAACCCTAAACCCTAAACGCAAAACTGAAAAACCCTACAACCCTGACCCTATAACCCGAACCCCCAATCCCCAACAAAATGGAGGACCTCCTCTAAGAAAAGGAGCCGCTGAACCCTAAGCCCTAAACCCTAAACCCCGAGAGCGTAGGGCTGGCCTCATACAGTTGCTCGGCCAGGCGCTGTGGGCACGATTGGCTGGATGCATTGGAGACCTTCAGTTTAGGGTTTAGGGTTTAGGGTTTAGGGTTTAGGGTTTAGGGTTTAGGGTTTAGGGTTTAGGGTTTAGGGTTTAGGGTTTAGGGTTTAGGGTTTAGGCCCCTATGTATACCTGTATACCTAAGTAGCTCCCCAAATACGCTCCAATTACCCTGATGTCCCTTACAAGCGTCCCTGCTTTAGTTCACTTTGTGGTTTAGGGTTTAGGGTTTAGGGCTTAGAGATTCGGGAACTTGTAACCCCGATGATACCTGCTTGTTAAGTCCCCCCTAAGTCCTCCGAGTCGGCTATAAGTAGACGCATTTAAGTGGGGCTCGAAGTCGCCAACTTTCAGGCCAGGTTTCGGGTTCATGGGGTTTACAAGGTTTACAGGGTTTTCAGGGTTTACAGGGTTTATAGGGTTTCTAGGGTTTCTAGGGTTTTTAGGGTTTCGGGTATATAGGGTTCATAGGGTTTCTATAGGGTTCTGAAGGTTTAAAGGGTATATTAGGGTTTAAGGGTTCATAGGGTTTAGGGTTCGCATGGTTCCAACCTTGTTATAGGGTTCACAGCGTTTAGGGGTTTCGTTGGGTGTGGGGTTCACAGGGTGTAGCGTTCACAGGGTTCTGGCTCGTCGGCTAACAGGTTTGTGGTTCGCTGGCGCTTCGAACTAAACCCCTAACCCTAAACCCTACACCCTACACCCTAAACCCTAAACCCTAAACCCTACACCCTACACCCTAAACCCTAAACCCTAAACCCTAAACCCTAAACCCTAAACCCCCCTTCACGGACAAAGAGCACAAAAGGGGCCCCTTTAGGGCTGATGAGGTTGAGGATGGCAGGCCCCAGCCGTTACATCCGAAATTGCTTCAGGTCTCCTGGGGAAGCTGAGGGTTCAGGGTTCAGGGTTCAGGGTTTAGGGTTTAGGGTTTAGGGGAACTCCTAAACCCTCAACCTCAAACCCTAAAGTGTAGGGTTTGCGGTTTTGAGGGACCCTAAACCCTACACCCTAAACCCTAAACCCTAAACCCCAAACCCTAAACGCCGAGATGTCCAGCCTTGCTTGGTGTTCTCAGCATCTGCAGCTGCTCCTGCGATGCCAACATGACCACGGAGGGTTCCGAGGCTGGTATCCTGAGCGACTTGTGGGTTTAGGGTTTAGGGTTTGGGGTTTAGGGTTTCTTTGCTTAGGGTTTAGGGTTTAGGGTTTAGGGTTTAGGGTTAAAGGTTTAGGGTTTAGGGGTTAGGGGTTAGGGTTGAGGGTTTAGGGTTTAGGGCCAGCGAACCCCTGGTATGTTAAGATTTCCTTTGGTAAGAAAACATGGTTGCTCACTGGAGGGCGCACGCGCTGGAGCGCTGGACTGCCACTGAGAGATCTACATACATTACATTACATTACATTACATTACATTGCATTACATTACATTACATTACAGTACAGTACATTACATTACATTACATTACATACACACATACACACATACACACATACATACAGCTGGGTTTAGGGCTTAGGGTTTAAAAATTTAGAGGGTGCCTAACACCACGTCCAAGTTTAAGAATCGGAAGACTTAACTTATCCAAGATTTAGGGGTTGAGGGTTGAGGGCTATTTCCAACAACAAGAATAATGAAACCCCCATGAGGGTTTAGGGTTTAGGGTTTAAGGATTCGGTTTCAGCTGCATGCCGTCATGAAAGGGGGCATTGGGCACGCCCGGGGCCTGCCCCGGCGTCATCTCCTGAACGCTCTCCTAAAGGTCAAGAAACAAGACACGCTGCCCTTTGCTCCCTCAGTCGGTTTCAGTAACAAGGATTCAACCCCACTTTAAAGAAGGAACTCAGAGGGCACCACTGAGGACAGCTGCCTATCTTGGGGTCAGAGGTTCAGGTTCTGGGCGTCAGAACCGGAATGGGGATGAAGAAACCCTAAACCCTAAACCCTAAACCCTAAACCCTAAACCGAAGAAATCGTTTGCCTAAGGCTCCTCAGGGTTGAGAGTGGAGGTTGGGGTGTGCCCAGAGGGAGTCTAGTACCCCCCATTATAAATTCATCCCTATCAAGGACTGTTCGTGTTAGGGGGATACCCTAAACCCTAAACCCTAAACCCCAAACCCTAAACCCTAAACCCTCCCTTGTGGGGGGTTTTGAAGGTCTGAGACCACCCTGAGCATGTGCACTTCGGGGGTCGTTGCATGGTTCAGGGTTTAAGGTTTACGGCTCCTGCTCGGTGTGAACCCAGAAGTTCTTAAGGCCCCCCCCCCCGCCCCGTAGGGTGCAGCCCTAAACCCTAACACCCCAAACCCTAAACCCTTTTCTCTATGACACGGGGTGGTTAGTCCCAATCAACGTCGCTGGTTGGAAGCGATCACCGCTACCAGATGGCACAGAGAGGGCGCCGGCAATGTAGGTTCACGAACTTCGCTTTCCCAGCTTGATGCTGGCCAGACAGCCTCTTCATCAACAAGTCAGGACTTTTTCCACTGTGCTTCGCCAACTTGCGCACGTGTGCGGGGTGCAGATTCAGTTCGTTCAGTGTCCAATATGCTGTACAGAGCATTTCGGTAAGACCCAGACGTTCCCTTGATAGCCTCTTTCTGTGTACAGCAAGACGCGTCATGGGAGGGCGCTCCTTGCGAAAGTTCGCTCAGCTCCCCTTTGCTCCCATGCGTTCTGTTCATGTTTCCACTCCATATGTTGTGCCAAATTTTGTGGCGCTGTGGTTAGCCCGTCGCCGTGCCCGCAGACAGGCAAGGGATGGCTGACTCACTTAATTTTGAATTGGAATCCGTTTAGTCGCCAAGTGTCTCGCTTCGTGACAGTCCGCATGACCGATTGCATAAACCCTCAACGCTGAACCCCAAACCACCCCTTTTTGAAGGGCTTAAGGTGTAGGGGTTCGGCCTACCCTAACCCGAAACCCTAAACCCTAAACCCTAAACCCTTAACCCTTAAACCTAAACCCTAAACCCTCAACCCTTCTCTGGCGGCCAAGCTGCGGCACCCTCACGATTCTGGGCGCCTGGAGGTCAGCAGCTTGAAATCCATGGGCCCCAAGGCAGTTTCGGGTTTGGGGGCTCTTATCCCTTCTTTTGTAGGGTTTAGGGCTAGGGTTTAGGGTTTAGGGTTTAGGTTTTAGGGTTCAGGGTCTGCACAGCTGATCGGGTTAAGGCTGGGTACTTTGAGGGGTGGTGCTCTACAATTCAAGGGGAGGAGGGGATCTCCTTGTCATGGGGGGGGGGTCAATCAAGGCCTTCGGGTGTTGAAGGTCAAGGGAGTTGGCTCTTACTCCTATCGGCAAACTGCTCTTGAAGCAGCCCGAAACCCTAAACCCTAAAACCCAATCAAGTTGAAGAATGCACACCCCTTTTCTTTTAACCCTGGAGGCTCGGCTGGCAGCTCGCTTCTTCTTCCGCCCTTTGTAGTTACAGGGTCCCTTAGTATGGCCCCTTAAAGGGGGACCCTTTTTGTCCCTTACACGTCTGTAGGAAAACCCAAGGGCCCATACTTCTTTAAAGGAGGTAAGGGACCATATTCAGGGCTCAAAAAACGACCCTCAGAAGAAGACTGCCATCCAAAAGCTAGGCCTGGGCCTACCCAGGTAAATCACCCCAACACCCATTCATGTACCCCAAACGCTAACAACCTGAAAATCCTGAAAGAACTGACAACCCTTATATAAAAAAAAAAAAAACTCAAAACCCTAAGAGCCCTAAAACAAAAAAAACTAAAGACCCTCAAAACCCCCCAAAACCCTAAAGACCCTAAAGACCCGAAACCCGAAGCCTTGCCTAGGGGTTTAAGGTTAAGGTTTAGGGTTGACGCCCCCCAGAATTCAATTCTCTGCCATCCCACCGCCCGGGCCACAATAACAAGAGTATCCTCCTTTCGAACCAGCTCCATCCTAAACTTTCTATGGAGGTTCTGAAGCAAATAGTAGTAAACCCTGAGCCCCTAAAACCGAGGCTGTAGAAATTTGGGTTTAGGGTTCCCGGTTACTCTCCTTGGGTTTAGGGTTTAGGGTTAGGGTTTAGGGTTTAGGGTTTAGGGTGTAGGGTTTAGGGTTTAGGGTTTAGGTTTAGGGTTTAGGGTTTAGGGTTCAGGGTTTAGGGCTTAGGGTTTTTAGGGTTTAGGGTTTAGGGCCTGTAGCTGGTCTGGAGCAGAATTCCGTCGCTGCACTGGCAGCTCGGGCTCCTGCGCGCTGGGTTTTTTTCAAGGGTTGTTAGGGGGTTTAGGGTTTAGGGTTTAGGGTTTAGGGAGTTAGGGGTTTAGGGTTTTTTTGAGTTTAGGGTGTAGGGGTCTAGCGGTCTAGGGGTTTAGGGGTTTAGGGGTATAGGGGTTTAGGGGTTTTAGGACTCAGGCTTTTCGACTTAGGGTTGGGGCGTGGGGGGAGGGGGGGGGGGGGGGGGGGGGGGGGGGGGGGGGGGGGGGGGGAAGTTTAGGTGCAGGTTTGAAAGCTCAGGTTTAGAAATGCGTCACAGAAGTAAGAAGTGATTCCGAGACCAGCGGTACAGGCTGAGCAAGTAACCCAAGCCGCGGTGCCAAAATCACGCTGGGCTTGAGGTTGGCCAACCTTCTTGACAAAGGGGCCTTCCCAATCTCGCACTCTAGGGGTTCTACCTTGGACCCTTAAGGTTATACCCTTGGGTTTGGGGGGTCACTTTTTAAGGATCCCGAAGGGGAATATAGGGGCCATATTGGGAGTAGATGAAGGGGAACCTGTAGGGGTACAACCTTAGGGGTACGAGTCTTCATCCCTTGACACACCAAGTACGCCACACCTGAACCCTAATGAAACCCTCAGCCTAAAGCGCCACAAGCCCTAACCCTTATTCTTATTCAGAAATACCTCATGTAGTCCGTATAGAGCTAAGCAGCTCCTGGACAACCCCCAAATAACCCCTAAGGTCACTTATAAGGGTCCCTCCTCTCATCCCTTGATTGGAGTCTTCTAAGCTGTCAGGCCCTAAACCCTAAACCCTAAACCCTAAACCCTAAACCCTAAACCCTAAACCCTAAACCCTAAACCCTAAACCCTAAACCCTAAACCCTAAACCCTACTGGACTCAGCCAGGCACCCTGCGCCATGACTTACAAAGAATCTCGGGGCCTTAGTTCGGGTTCTGGCGAATAGCTTTCATGACCCTAAACCCACTTGGAGGTTCATGGTACGTGCTAACCAATTCTAACTGTACATGTAACTGTACTTGTAACCATATTTGGGCACTTTAGGGGCTTATAAGTGGGTCATAAGTACAGATACAGTTGGTAAATAAGTACCATGAACCTCCAAGTAAACCCTAAACCCTAAACCCTAAAGGGCTTCCACCTGGAGATGGTCGGGGGCGGACTTCCGCCGCTGCATGGGCAGCTCCGTCTCCTCGGAGTACTTGGAGGTTCACGGGCACTTATGGAAGCACCTCGCGGTTTAGGGTTTAGGGTTTAGGGTTTAGGGTTTAGGGTTTAGGGTTTGGGTTTAGGGTACTTAGAACCCCAATTGTGAATCGTCCTAGAAGCCCCTGAGAACTCCAAGCAAGTTATTTAGTAGACTTAAAATTGGGGTGTATAAGTACCCATAAACCTCCAAGCAGGTTAAAGCGACAGAGGGTTGCCTGAGCTCGTTTCTGCTAAAAGAAGCAAAGGCTCAACACCAAAGGCCCCTCTACTTGGCTGCACTTAGTAAGGTAGCTATACATTAAATTCTTAGCCGTCTTATTAAGAAGTCCAATAAACCCAAGAAGGCTAAGGATCTAAGGCTACAGTAAAGCACCACTGAGTCCACCGACCCACACAACAGCCCCCTAAACCCTAAAGCGCCACACCCCTTAGATTGCCCAAACACGTTTAGGGTTTAGGGTTTATTGCCCTTTTAACCCCTTAGAATGCCCAAACGCCCTGACAACCGTTGTAAAACCCTCCTGAACCCTGATCCTGAATTTCGTGACAGAAATCCTTTTGGTCATTAAATTTGGGCCTCTAAACCCTAAACCCTAAACCCTACACCCTAAACCCTGCTCATAATTGCATTGATTTGGGCGTCCTGAATAAACTAATTGCTTAATAACCCCCCAAAAAAATAAAATATTCTACCTGGTAAGGGTAATATAGGGAATACCCAAAAGTAGTAGTATTAGTAGTAGTAGTAGTAGTAGTAGTAGTAGTAGTAGTAGTAGCAGCAGCAGTAGCAGCAGCAGCAGCAGCAGCAGTATGGGCCCTTAAAAGGGGACCCCCTTTACACCCCTTACACGCCCTGTAGAAAACCCAAGGGCCGTGAACCCAAACCCTAAACCCTAAACCCTAAACCCTAAACCCTAAACCCTAAACCCTAAACCTCTTGCAGAAGTTGCTCTGGAGCTGACCTCCGCCTCTGAACTGCCAACTCCTCAGGCAGACTTCGCGCCATCCCTCCGTTGGGTAGGGTATAGGGTTTAGGGTTTAGGGTTTAAGGGTTTAAGGGTTTAAGGGTTTAAGGGTTTAAGGGTTTAAGGGTTTTAGGGTTTTAGGGTTTTAGGGTTTTAGGGTTTTAGGGTTTTCCTGAGCTAAGGAATACACCTTAAACTACAGCAACGAGAGAAGCAGCTCTTATCAAGAAGGTCTTCTTCATTGCGTCTCGGGCATCTCGAAGCCCTAAACCCTGAACCCTGAACCCTAACCCCTAAACCCTAAACTCAAACCCTAAACCCTAAACCCTAAACCCTAAACCCTAAACCCCCAAAACCAGCCAAGCCGCCGGGGGTGCTCTCGGCTCCTCGGACTTCCCGGTCCCTCTGCTGGCATCAGAGGCACAGCTCCTGGGTGGTAAGGCTTGGGGTTTAGGGCTTGAAGTTAGGGTTTAGGGTTTAGGGTTTAGGGTTTAGGGTTTAGGGTTTAGGGGCTTAGGGTTCTCAAAGTTTACCTGGGACTCTGTTTACCGACAGTTTGGTAGTAAGCCCTTAATTAGTAGGTACAACCCATAAAACTGTAGGTAAAGAGGATACCAGGTTTAGGGGTTTACGGTTTAGGGTTTTTCGGCTTGAAGTTCAGGGCGAAAGGGGTGAAAGGCCAGGGGGTCAGGTTGCTTCGATAGTTGTGGTTGTGGAGAAGTGTGCCTCGGTTTTTGGGTTTAGGGTTTAGGGTTTAGGGTTGGCTAGCTGACACTGAGCCGGCATTGCAGGGCACATTTAGGGCTCGGGGCTTAGGGATCTGTCGGGCCTGCACGGAACTCAAAGCATCGACGGATGCATGGACCTAACCACAACCCTGGCCACACCACAGGGGAAAGACAACCATCCGGATTCAAACCAGAGTCTCAAAACTGGGGACCGGAGGTCTCGCGGGCTCGAGGGGGAGGGCGGGGGGGGGGTGCAGAGCCGGCATTTTTGGAAACCCTTTTGTGCGACCGGCTTGTCGGGTTCTGGCCTGGATGAAGCTCTGACCCGAAGACCCGAGCAACTCACATGGCTACAGTCAAGCAGCGAAGCCGAGAAAAAAGACCGCACTTCAAAGGGCGCAATTGGCGTGCATGCGTGCAGAATAAGAGAAGCACAAGCTTGATGCCAGTGTATCGCACCAACCAGAGCCCTTTGCCTTGAACGCAAGCCCCTGCATATAATAAACGTAACTTGGAATAAACTATCAAGTGCCTATACATAGTCGGTCTACAGGATGTTTCTTACTTCGATCATACTTCTGATATTGTCCTCAAAATCGCAACATGTTTGCAGGAACGCCCGGCTGCAGAACCAATAAGAACGAGATCGTCAATATCCCCTTGGGTGTTCTAGCAACCAAAAAAAGTCATTCCGAAGGAGACTCTAATGACCATACGTCACTCTGATCCAGGCCGGGCAGCGGGGTTCGGGCGATGTGCAGCGAGTCGAGGTGGTAGTTGGCCGCCTGCTTGGCGGCCGCGTCGCCCGAGTTGCGCAGCTTCTCCAAGTGGTCCATGGCCTATACTCCCCTTAGAACCTCATTAAAAATGCTATTCTTAATGTCCTCTTGGGTTTTATACAAAAAAAGTAAAAAAATAATTTCCAAGGGGGATAGAGTGGCGACGACGGCTTTTGGGGACATGCAGGCGGCCTTGGCTCCAGGGTCTGTGGGGCTTTGGGCCAGAGGGCTTGGAGAGGTGGAGCCTTAAGGTGTAAATGCATGCATACATTCATGCATACATACGTATAGGTCTCTATATATATATACACATATAATATAATATAATATATATATATATACATATATATATATATATATATAAATTGCATGTAGTATCTGTATTTATATGACATAATTGCAACCTTGTACATATCTAGATATACCAGGGTGTGTGCACATCAGAGAGTGCAGCACTGCTTAAACGAGTACCGTCAGCTGGGACCCTAGGCCGATCCTGCAAACAGTGAGTGCGGTTTAGGGTTTAGGGTTTAGAGTTTAGGGTTTAGGGTTTAGGGTTTAGGGAACACCTGAAACGATCGAGCGCCTGCCCTCTGCCGGGCCCAGACGCGACGACCACGAAAGCACAATCCCCCCTAGAATTTGCAATTTGTTCGTGACACGGAACGCTGCAAGCCTTGCTGGGCATCCTAGTTCGGGTTGGCCCCTAAACCCTAAACCCTAAACCCTAAACCCTAAACCCTAAACCCTAAACCCTAAACCCTAAACCCTCCAAGCCTCCAAGCCTCAAATCAAAGAAGTCCCAGCGTCCGCAAGCTGGCTATCCCTCCGCAGGCAGGAGAGCTTGTCCTTGGCACTCCCCGGGTTCGGGGCTTAGGGCTTAGGGCTTAGGGCTTAGGGCTTAGGGTTTAGGGTTTAGGGTTTAGGGTTTAGGGTTTAGGGTTTGGGGTTTGGGGTTTAGGGTTTAGGGTTTAGGGTTTAGGGTTTAGGGTTTAGGGTTTAGGGTTTAGGGATTGGGAATCAGGGTTTAGGCCGGGCTTAGGCCGGGCTTAGGGCTTTTGCGGGGGCTTAGAAGGGTCGAGGATGCAGTGATTAGGGCTTAGGCCTAAACCAAACCCAAAGCAGGCCGTTCTAGGCTTCAAATCACTTGCCTGCTCAGTTAGTGGAGGAGGGCTTCAGGACTTGGGGGCTTCAGCCCCATATCCTGAAAGACAGCCCTACCCCCTCCTACTCCCTCCAACCCCCTCCTACTACCCACCCTACTACCCCCCTTACGCGGAATGCGCTTGTGAAGCTAACAAAAAATGATTTCCGCCCGGAGACCTGTGAAGCCCCAAGGCTCCAACTGGGTTTTTGTTTGGATTTTGTTTAGGACTTTCTTTTGGTTCTTCAGGCTTTTAGGATGTTTTAGGGTCTTTAGGGTTTTAGGCTGTTAGGGTGCTTTTTTTTTCGGGTCTTAAGGGTTTTAGGGCCTTTTGGGTTTAGTCTTTCCCACCCGCACTGCACATACCCAAAGGCACCCACCCCGCAGGACGAGTCGAAGAGCATCATCTCCCTGTTTCAAAGACTGAGAGTTTAGGGTTTAGGGTTTAGGGTTTGGGGTTTAGGGTTTAGGGGTTAGGGGTTTGGGGTTTAGGGTTTAGGGTTTGGGGTTTGGGGTTTGGGGTGTGGGGTTTGGGGTTTGGGGTTTGGGGTTTGGGGTTTGGGGCTTAGGGTTTAGGGTCCTGCCATTCACCGCCGCCTAAGAAACACCCACAAACGACACAGACACTACCTGGGACTCTATTTGCCTCCAGCTCAGAAGTAATTACCCTTAATTGGCAGGTATAACCCACAAAAACTGTAGGTAAAGAGGGCTCCAAGGCATACTCAGCAGCTACAGGTTCGACAAGTTTGGGGCATTCTGAGGAGGTGCAACCGCCGCCCCTGCCAGTTAACAGACCTTCTACCCTCCCGAGTTCAGAACTTCACTGGGGGGATTTCTTCCAGAGCCCATTTTTAGGGTTTAGGGTTTAGGGTTTGGGGTTTAGGGTTTAGGGTTTAGGGTTTAGGGTGAAGAGCTGGACCAAGAGTCCGGGCTGAGTCGGACGTCCGAGGGCCGGTTCGCCACGTCCACGTGGTCCAGGTTGCTGGTCTTGACCACCTCCCCAAAGTAAGAGAGCCCAAGTAAAGACCCTAAACCCTAAATTCTAACCCTAAACCCTAAACCCTAAACCCTAAACCCTAAACCCCAAACCCTAAACCCCAAACCCCAAAAGCCCCACATGCTGGAAGCTCGACCTGGGTTCAGAGTCATCGGGCCACAGGATCCATGCAGCAAAGATCATATCTCACACCATCCCGGGACTCCCTTTACCCACGGTGTTGTGGGTTTAGGGTTTTGGGTTTAGGGTTTAGGGTTCAGGGTTCAGGGTTCAGGGTTTAGGGTTTAGGGTTTAGGGGTCTAGGTCTTAGAGTTTAGGGTTTCGACTGCTGCAACAGGCGCAAGGTTTAGGGTTTAGGGGTGTTTGGTTGCACCTACTTTTTGCTGGGTAGCTACTACCAAGCTGTAAGGTACAGGGAGCCCCAGGATGGTCCAGGGCGTGTTGGGTGGATACCCTAAACCCTAAACCCTAAACCCTAAACCCTAAACCCTAAACCCTAAACCCTAAACCCTGAACCCCCCCCACTCCCCCCCCTTCCCAGAGCAGAGATCTGGTTGCGGGTTCTAGGGTTCTAGGGTTCTAGGGTTCCAGGGTTCTAGGGTTCCAGGGTTCTAGGGTTCCAGGGTTCTAGGGTTCCAGGGTTCCAGGGTTCTAGGGTTCTAGGGTTCGAGGGTTCTAGGGTTCTGGAACCTAAGAGTCTAGGGCTCTGGGGTTCCAGGGCTATAGGGTTCGAAGGTTCAAAGTTTGATCTATTCAGGGCTTGCGGGCGGAGTTGTCAGACCCCTCGCAGCTCTACCTCTCTAATCTCGGGGTTGTACCTTGGACCCTTAAGGTTGTACCCTTCAGTTTTGGGTACTCCCTTTCTTAAAGATCCTTAGGGTAGTCTAAGGGCCATCTTACAAGTACATGCAGGGGAAACCTTTCGGGGTACAACCTTAGGGGTACGAATTAGGGCGTTCCCCCTTAGACTAACAGTCCTGGATTCACAGTACCCCCCTAAAACCCCGAAGTGAACCGAAGGATCCTCCGAGGATTCCTCAAGGCGGCGTCCACGAGTGCCCCGAAATTGTGGCGTGCATGTGGCATGCCTGCCAGGAGTTCTCCAGCTGCAGGCGCAGTAGTGCTCTTCGAGCTCCAGGGCTTGCTGTACTTTCATCAATTTTGACCTCGCTTGATTTCCTGGCCCCATCCTCATGAGAATCAACTGAGTGACCGAGTTCCGGCTCAACGAGGCGAGGTGACGATGCAAAGTGCTAGCCCGAGGATTCCTCAGGCTTAGCTCAAGTCTCCATGGCACAATCAAGCTTTGGTCTTCTTCGGTGGCCTGGAGCCTATGTATTCGAGTCCTAAACCCGAAACCCTAAACCCTAAACCCTAAACCCTAAAACCCTAAACCCTAAACCCTAAAGCTGTTAGTATAAGCGGGAACATCCCAAGGTACGAGTCTTAATTTCTTGATGTAAAGGATTCCCTGCCTAAACAGCCCCGATATTCCTCAAGGACTTTCAGGCCCAAGGAATAAGGGTGCCCCTTCTGTGTTAAAGGGGGTTTAGGGTTTGGGGTTTAGGGTGCTTGTAAGGGAACCTAAACCCTAAAAACGCGAAGGGTGAAACCCTGAAGTTCTAAGACACCCTTGGCCCCCTAATTAAACCTCAAACCCCAAACCCCGAACCCTAAACCCTAACCTTAAAGTTTGGCCACGCCTTTAGAGCAATGCACATCGGGTCACACCAACTCCTAAAGAATCCCCAAATTTTCTTGGAGGTTCATGGGAATTTAAGAACCCAATTACAAGTCTACTTATAGCTTATTTAGAGCACACTTAGGAGGCTAAAAAGGTACAGTCAGGGTTATAAGAGGGTATAGACTTTAGGCCAAACATTCTCAAGAGTACTTTTGAGGGGAGCTCATCATTGTCGCGCCGAAGAGTTCACACCCGTGCGCCTGCAAGGCCCCAAGGAAGCCATTGCGGTGGGCAAAGACCAACACCATCGACACGGCCACAATGATTAGAAACGCGCCAGTCAAGACAAGGAGGACAGTCCTTGAGAAGGTTCTTAACAATCGCCAAGAAGACTTCCTCAGCCCTCCAGCCCCCCCAAAGCCTTGCCCGAACAAAACCACACCAATACCGTGCAAGTAAACCTTGTACCTCAACGAGTAGCAACCTGGTCAGGAAGTTCCAAAACCCATGAAATGACCACTGCCCCCTCAATCCCAAGCATGCCCGGCTAGAAAGCCCTTCCAACGAAAAACGCCACGTTGAAAGCAGGCTCTCCGCCTAAAATCCTGGGTCGGCTTAGCTCCCCGGGTGGTCAAAGACAAGCTTGCGCGGGGGGGGGGGGGGGGGAGGGGGCATACCAGCTGTGGGGCTTGTGAAATACTCTAGATGTGTGCAAGATATATTGTACCTTTTGTGACGTTCCGTTCTTATAAGCAAGGTTGCATGGCTCAACACAGCGGGGGGTTGGGAGGGGGCGCAGCATAATGCATGTATGTCGGGCGCGGAAAAGATTCAGATGGGTTTTGAAGCAATTCCTCATGACGGCATGCTGTTCTCTCCTTCCTTCCTGAGTCCGTCATTCCCCTTCCTTTTGCGTCTTGTGTACACAGAACTCAAAGGGAAAATCTCTGTTTAGCACTTTCAAATGCAGAGGAAATGACGGATTCCCTCGAAAAGCTGAGGACAATCGATGATTGCGTCTGCGAATGTAGCGGAAATAGAGGAAATACAGGTCTTCCCTCCGCTTCAAGATAGATTAGGGTTTAGGGTTGAGGGGGGGGGCTCTCCACCAGCAAAAACTAAACCCTGAACCCCCCGCCCTCCCCAAACAATAAAGACCCTTTAAACCCTAAACTGTAAACCCTAAATCCTAAACCCTAAGCCCTAAACCCTAACCCCTAAACCCTAAACCCTAAACGCTAAACCTTAAACCCTAAACCCTAAACCCAAAGAAAGGTACCGCAGGAGCACCCAAGGTTCTGCCAGCTGTAGGCAGCTGGCGGCACCACCGGTGGAGGAGCCGTCCTTTTTTGGGTTCTTCGGCATCGCTATAGGCTTTTGCTGTAGCCCCTGGGAAGACACCATTATCTATACATATATATATATACATTTATATTTATATTTATATTTATATTTATATATTTATTTATACTTGGTAGCCCAGTAACCATGTTATAATAAGAGCACCATTTTTTGGTTAGCTTATTTTATAAGGGAGCCCGTAACCAAAAAAAGTGTAAAGGGTACCACTGGGCTACCAAGAATTTATTTTCATATATATATATATATACATACACACATATGTGTTTCCATGGTCTCGGGCTGCCACCGCCCCCCCCCCCCCCCCCCCATGACATCGCCCCCATCCTCCCTTGCCGGAGAGGCGGACACCATGGTGCGGGGGCCGGGGGGGCGGGAGGGGGGCTAGGGCCCAACAGCTATCTATATATATATATATATACACATTCCCGTCTAGGTTTAACCCTAAAAAAAACTAGGTGCCCAAAACCAAACACTAAGCCCTATCAACCCTATCAACCCTATCAACCCCATCAACCCCATCAACCCGATCAACCCTATCAACCCGATCAACCCGATCAACCCTGTCAGCCCTATCAATCCGATCAACCCGATCAACCCTGTCAACCCTGGCAACCCCTAACCCTACACGCCAAATCACCTGAGAGGCTAGGGCTTCTGAGTCCAAGCTTTCGGGGGTCCAAGGCGGCCAAGCTGGGAGACTTGGGCCGGGAAATGACCCGATTCGGACCCGAAACTCTGAAACCTAAACCGTAACTTCTCGATTTCTGCGTGTCATCCTTGCGCAGGGGCCATGCCAAGGGTTTAGGGTTTAGGGTTTAGGGTTTAGGGTTTAGGGTTTAGGGTTTAGGGTTTAGGGTTTAGGGTTTAGGGTTTAGGGTAGGCTTGCGGGCTTCTCGGCCCAAGAGTCGTGCTGCCGGAGGCAGCCGCCACGTAGTCGCCAGAAGTCTGCCCGTGGAGATTTTCCATTGGCCCATCGTGGACTTCGCCGACAGGGACCTCCTTGTTGCTGGATGCTTGCGCATCCCAGCTGTTCAGGGTTAGAGGGCCTAAACCCCAAATCCTAAACCGCCCTAAACCCTTAGAGGGTTCAATGAGGATTAAGACAGGTGCAGTAAGTTGAGAGGTTTGGAGGGTTAGGTGCCGGGAGGCATTCCTCTGCCTTGACGGGTGTTCATGTAACACAGCTCCGAGACCGGTAGATCTCTACATTGGGGTCCCTTTGTGGATCCTCATTATGAGGGTGCCGTACTATATGGGAGTTTACGAAAATCACAAGAGGAACATGTATCTTGAGAACTTCTCAAACAAGTAAACAGCCAAGTCTCCTCAACCCGTTCGGGCACTTTCCCCTCCTTACTTCTCCAATAACCAAGGGGGAAAAAAGGTTAAACTTTATTATTCCTACTAAATAAGGAAACCCAAAAAGTTTAAAGTTCAACTATTGGCTGAGTAAGCCTCTGTGTCAGGTGCCTGAGTGACCAGGATGCTGTGCCCCTGTGCCGCGTAGTTCGCGGTCGAGGTGGTGCTCGCTGAAAGCCCAAGCTTCTCGATCCTTACTGCATCTGTATCCAGGAACTGGGGGAGGGTTTAGGGTTTAGGGTTTAGGGTTTAGGGTTTGGGGTTTAGGGTTTAGGGTTTAGGGCGACTTTCTGGCCCAAGTATCTGCTCTTGGGTGAGGCAAGCGCAGAGGCAGCTCTTCGTTGCAAAATTCCTCGGCTGCCCGGGGTTTAGGGGTTCAGGTTTAAGGTTTAGGGTTTAGGGTTTCGGGTTTAGGGTTTGGGGTTTGAGGTTTAGGGTTTAGGGTTAGAATTTGGGTTTGGGGTTTTGGGGTTTAGGGTGCTCCCTAAACCAAAAGGTGATCTCTCTAAATTATGGTCCTTTTGGGGGCTCCTTATCATAAGGCGGCCGCTCTTCTTCAGGGCACCCAAAAAGGAACCAAAATTTAGAGAACTGACCATGTAAACCCTGCGCCCATTCCTTGTTAGAAGGTGGCATTCTTCGGAGAGGTGATGACCTTAAAACAAAAAATCAGGGGGCACGGCTTGAAATCCTAGCACCTGAACCCGATGTGAGCCCCTAGGAGCCTGAACCCCGGGTTAGGGTTTAGGGTTTAGGGTTTAGGGTTTAGGGTTTAGGGTTTAGGGTTTAGGGTTTAGGGTTTAGGGTTTAGGGTTTAGGGTTTAGGGTTTAGGGTTTATGGTTAGGGTTTAGGGTTTAGGGTTTAGGGTTTAGGGTTTAGGGTTTAGGGTTTAGGGTTTAGGGTTTAGGGTTTAGGGTTTAGGGTTTAGGGTTTAGCCTGCGGCTTGGGGTTTAGGATGTAGGGGTAGGGTGTGTAGGGATTAGGGATCTCAAGTCCAGGCATTCACTAGTCAAGCAATGTGCGTGGAAACAGGACAAATACCCACCCAGAGAACCCCACAACATTCAGGAAATAAATTCAAACTCCACTCTATCCATTCCCGGTAGGCCTTAAACCCTAAGCCCAAGGCCATAGTAGACCCGAAACCCGAACGCCCAGGCCCACGGTAGACCCTAACAGTCTCTGCACAGGCCCAAACCAAGTTGGCAACGACTTGTTCGGATCAATCCACGATGCTTGCGGTTCAGAAGGTTTATCAATGTGTAAAGCCCGGCTGTTTCCACCGCCGGATGGCAGAGTCTTGCCTTGCCGGTGATACCTCACAGCCGATATCGATTCGGGCACTCATCCTGGGTCCTTGCCGGTAGTTTTGTGGCTTGGGCCTATAGGGTGCAGGGCGGAATGGAGGATGTGTGGACGCACTACTGGCCCTCGTGCTCGCGGCTGTGCTCTAGGACCCACTGCCGTCTAGCCTGCGCGCTTCGGCGTCTGTGCGGGCATTGGTGAGTCCACGGCTGCTTGCGCGGGGTGGACAGTCAGGGGCCTTGAACCTTTGCCGGAGGGTCGCCAATGACGCTTGCGGAGGCCCCCTGAGATGGCGGAGGGGACGGCACCCTTAGGCAGCAGTGCCCTGCGTGCCGAGTCCATCCATCCATCCAATGTGTAAAGCCTCTGTGTTTCCTGTTTAGCAGTGAATTTTCTCGATTTCCTTCTGGACAGAGCTAGGTCCCACTTTGTTTTTGGCTCCTTCTTGTGGGTGGTTGGTGTGACTCAGTCCTGAATCGAACCTGGGTTGAACCTGGGTTCGAACGGTTGAACCTAGGTACAACGTCGACTAAAGGAGGGACCCTAGCAGAGGACCCAGGGGTGTTGCAAGGGCTACTTTAGGTTTCTCGGGACGATGTGAGAGAAATTATGCCACACGCCATTGGGAAACGAGCAACCCACAGCTCAGACATCTTGCCTTCGGCCCTGACGGTATACATAGGCAAACAAGATGGAGGCTCCTTTCTACGGGTCCCTCCTTATGTCCCTTCACAGAAAAGGAGGTCCTGAAGGTCCTAAGCCAGCCCAGCGCCCAGCAGGCCTAAACCCTAAACCCTAAACCCTAAACCCTAAACCCTAAACCCTAAACCCTGAACCCTAAACCCTAAACCCTAAACCCTAAACCCTAAACCCTGAACCCGAAGTCCCCGGTGCCTGGCCCTAAGCCCGAAGCCCTGACCCCAGGCCCTACGCCCAAAGCCCCAAACCCTAGGCCAACACTAGCACCTAAACCCTAAACCCTAAACCCTAAACCCTAAACCCTAAACCCTAAACCCTAAACCCTAAACCCTAAACCCTAAACCCTAAACCCTAAACCCTAAACCCTAAACCCTAAACCCTAAAACTAAACCCTAAACCCTAAACCCTAAACCCTAAACCCTAAACCCTAAACCCTAAACCCTAAACCCTAAACCCTAAACCCTAACCCTAAACCCTAAACCCTAAACCAGAAACAGGCCCCAAACCTTTCGGCCCTGGATCCTCGGCAGGCCCCCCAAACCCTAAGCCCAAGTAAACCCTAAGCCTAAAAGAACCCTAGCCCTTGTAGGGTTTAGGGTTTGGGGTTTCGGGTTTAGGGTTTTGGGTCTAGGGTCTACGGTTTAGGGGTTTAGGCCCTAAACCTTGACACTTGCCACGATGGAAAAACACTTGCCCACGAAGTTTGGACTCTCGAAGTTTTGGGACTGGGGGTTGTCGCCACTGCGTGGGCAAGTGCCATCAAAACTTCGTGGGCAAGTGTGAAAGATAGGCCGGACACTCGGCCACGAGGAAATGACACTTGCCCACGAATGCCCTTAGTTTGAATCTGCTTGTGTTCAGGGCACTAAAGGGCATCCTAGATTCTGACCGCCCTCGCAGTAGAACGCGCATGTCCACTGGTAGGCTTTACCTGAGTTGCTTGACTTCAAGGCTCCGAGGGTTTAGGGTTGAGGGGCTAGTTTGGGGTCTACACCCTAAACGTTAGACCCTAAACCACTTCGGGCCGGAAAACAAGGAGATGTCTAGGATGCCTTCTTGGAGCGTTCTCTTTCTCAATACAGTTACAGAGCCTTCGATTCTTAGAGACCAGCGTTGACAGCCCTGCACCCCAAACCCTTCAAACCCTAAACGCTAAACCCAAAACCCAAGACCCACAAGACTGCTGGGAAGATCAGTTGCCACCCGTCACATCGATGTATCCCGGGCGGCAACTCGGCACCACTGTTGAGAAGTCCTCTGCCGCCTGGCAAGGGCCCCGATAGCTAGGGTTTAGGGTATTTAGCACACAGGAAGAGCACGACGAATACGTGAATACGTACCAACATAAGAGTAGCAACAAAATCAACAACCTCCGGAAGTCTGCAAATTCACCACTTGTGCTTTCATCTGGAGCTCTGTCCTCTGTGCAAGGTTTGAGGGTTCATCTATTTTGGGGTCACCTCTTAACACGGGTACTTGCCCACGAAGAGGAACTCGAACTTTGAGAGTTCACCTCCCACACCCACCTGGGAGGTCGAGGTCGCCACCTGCAAGCGCCTCGGGTGTACTTCCGGGTCACTTGCTGGCCACTCGCCTGACCACAGCACGCAGGGCTTACTGTTCCCTAAACCCTAAACCCTAAACCCTAAACCCTAAACCCTAAACCCTAAACCCAAAAGCCCTAAACCCTAAACGGGTTCTTAAGGGAGGGGGCTTCAACGGGGGGTATGGAACCCATGGTTCCCTACAAAAAAATCCCACACTATCCCTAAGGGCTCCCTAGGCTTCCCTTTTAGGTTCCCTGCTACCCTCCATGATCCCCCCCCTCCCTTATGCATCCTAGAAGCTTCTCTGCTGTTTCGCTAGAAAAGAGCTGTGGGTTGTTTCGGATGGTTTAGGTTTGGGGGTAGTTTGGGCTTCGTTCTCACAAGGCCCCAAAGATTAACAAGCCCCTCTTTCTCTCTTTCGCCGGTCTGAACACAACTCAACGCCAGCTGATGCTCCCTGAGTAGGGGGTCTGCGCTCTTATGACAGAAAAAGCAATCGAAGGAACTACGGCAATTAGGCTTGGCTGCCACGCGCCAATTGCCCCTCTGACATCTCCAACAACAATGTGCGCGTGCTGAAAATGCATGCGCACAGTGTGAGAACGCGCCGAAGGATCGACGGGCCATCGTTTCACAGCACAATACGTGTTGCCAATCCATGCGCGCAGTGCGAGAGTGCGCGCGCATGCATGCATGGCGTGCAAGCGAGTGGCGCTCGTGCACACATGATGTGCGAATGCCGGTGCATCCATCCCCCACCCCCCCCTGCTCCAAACTCAACCTGTGCTCTCCAAAAGCCGGGTGTGGGGTTCCGGGTTGATTCAAGACCTAAACCCTAAACCCTAAACCCCAAACCCCAAACCCCAAACCCCAAACCCCAAACCCCAAACCCTAAACCCTAAACCCTAAACCCTAAACCCTAAAAACCCCAAACCCCAAACCCCAAACCCCAAACCCTAAACCCTAAACCCTGACCGGCTGGCTCTGCAGGAAAGCTGGGTCCTGCGCCATGGCGTGCTCCCCGCAAAGCCGCCGCAGTGTCCTCCTGCGGCGCTTTGCGGCTTAGGGTGTACTAGGGTTGCTGTCAAGGAATGTAAGTCATTTTCCATGATTAATATGGATAGGTAGTTAGGTAGTGGAAAGAACTGTGAGGGGCTAAGGGCTTATAGGGCTTCTCAAGTGGATGGCTCGGTGCGCACGAGTTGTTGCTGGGGTGTCGGGCGCATGAGTCGCTCCTCCCGCGCCAGCGACGGAGAAAAGAGCACCAGGAACCCAAGAACGACTTCCATCCGCTTGGGTTTCTGGGCTCCAGGTGCACCCAAAACCCTAAACCCTAAACACTAAACACTAAACACTAAACCCTAAACCCTAAACCCTTGAAAGTCTCTTCACGGCCCGTAACATGTAGGGTTTGGGCGCAAGATAGGGTGTCGCATTGATCTCAATAAGCAGAGATCCACGTGAACCAACCTTTTCTGCTCAGTCGACGCACAAATATCCCGAGAATCACACCCTGGAACATATAATATCCTTTAAAACCCCAAACCCTGAAATCCATTTCGGGCCAAGCAATGGCAGCAACGGCGGATTTGGGCAAGGCTGGGCTAAGACTTACGGTTTAGGTTTTGGGCTTAGGGTTTGGGGTTCGGGTTTTGGGTTTGGTGTTTCGGGTTTCGGGTTTTCGGGCGCCACAACTGCAAAGTCTCATTCCAAAGTGGGAGGCAAGACGTAGGGATCAAGGGGGATCTCCAAGGAGGATCACAGGACTTGCCGCCGCACACCGACGTGAAGAAAGAAGAAGTCTGCACATCTTGGTCTTCCCCTCCTCTCCAGATCCCGTAGAATACCATGCTCGAGTTGTTTGCCCTCAGGTTTTGGAGCATTTATGGCACCATTATTGACACAACTATCATTCTCAGGTTAGACATGAGAGTGCAAGAAAACCACTCGTAGAAAACTCTCCGAGAGGCGAAGCACGCAGCTAGTAAACCCTAGACCCCGAGACCCAAAACACCGCAAGGTAGGCCGTAAGAGAACCAAGTCTGTAAACTCTTCTTGCAACTGGACTCCTAAGCCCTGTAAACCCTGGACCCTAAACCACTCTTGTGCAAGGAGATACGATTCGAGGACTGGGATGTGGACTTTTCGCCTTTAGGAGTTCATGCGGCTGGGTTTAGGGTTTAGGATTTGGGGCCAGCCCTCGACGCGAATCCCTAACCCTAAACCCTAAACCCTAAACCCTAAACCCTAAACCCTCAACCCTCAACCCTCAACCCTCAACCCTCAACCCTCAACCCTAAACCCTAAACCCAAACCAGCAAGAGAACCCTGAATCCTAGCGTCCCAAGCACATCAAGAGCTGACCGTTCCCCCTAAACCCCAAACCCCAAACCCCAAACCCTAAACCCTAAACCCTCAACCCTCAACCCTCAACCCTAAACCCTAAACCCAAACCAGCAAGAGAACCCTGAATCCTAGCGTCCCAAGCACATCAAGAGCTGACCGTTCCCCCCAAACCCCAAACCCCAAACCCCAAACCCCAAACCCCAAACCCCAAACCCTAAACCCTAAACCCTAAACCCTAAACCCTAAACCCAAACCAGCAAGAGAACCCTGAATCCTAGCGTCCCAAGCACATCAAGAGCTGACCGTTCCCCCTAAACCCCAAACCCCAAACCGCAAAACCCAAACCCCAAACCCTAAACCCTAAACCCTAAACCCTCAACCCTCAACCCTAAACCCAAACCAGCAAGAGAACCCTGAATCCTAGCGTCCCAAGCACATCAAGAGCTGACCGTTCCCCCTAAACCCCAAACCCCAAACCCCAAACCCCAAACCCTAAACCCTAAACCCTAAACCCTCAACCCTCAACCCTCAACCCTCAACCCTAAACCCTAAACCCAAACCAGCAAGAGAACCCTGAATCCTAGCGTCCCAAGCACATCAAGAGCTGACCGTTCCCCCTAAACCCCAAACCCCAAACCCCAAACCCCAAACCCCAAACCCTAAACCCTAAACCCTAAACCCTCAACCCTCAACCCTCAACCCTCAACCCTAAACCCTAAACCCAAACCAGCAAGAGAACCCTGAATCCTAGCGTCCCAAGCACATCAAGAGCTGACCGTTCCCCCTAAACCCCAAACCCCAAACCCCAAACCCTAAACCCTAAACCCTCAACCCTCAACCCTCAACCCTCAACCCTCAACCCTCAACCCTAAACCCTAAACCCAAACCAGCAAGAGAACCCTGAATCCTAGCGTCCCAAGCACATCAAGAGCTGACCGTTCCCCCTAAACCCCAAACCCCAAACCCCAAACCCTAAACCCTAAACCCTCAACCCTCAACCCTCAACCCTCAACCCTAAACCCCAAACCCAAACCAGCAAGAGAACCCTGAATCCTAGCGTCCCAAGCACATCAAGAGCTGACCGTTCCCCCTAAACCCCAAACCCCAAACCCCAAACCCCAAACCCCAAACCCTAAACCCTAAACCCTAAACCCTAAACCCAGACGTCAAGCTCGCACCGCGTCACTTTCGCACTGGATGCCATGCTGGCTCACAGCTTTCAAGGTTCGGGGCCTTTGGGTTTCCGCCTTTATCTAAGGGTAGCCCTAAACCCTAAACCCTAAACCCTAAACCCTAAACCCTAAACCCAGTTACACGGCCCCTGGGTTCCCCTTATATACCCCTTAAATTACATACCCTATACAAATTGAGGCCCCACACATCCAAACCTGTTAACGGAGGCTAGGGACCATATGAAGGGCCCATGAAACTAGCCTCAGACTTTAGGGCGCCAGGGTTTAGGGTTTAGGGTTTAGGGTCTAGGGTCCGCATTTGGACCGCACCAGGGGTTTCAGGGGCTTTCGGGCCCCGGGAATCTGAAGTTTTGGGTTTCAGGGCTTCAGGGGGCGCTCGGATGGGGGGGTGTAGGGCGTAGGGCTTGGGATTTCTGTAGGTTTCCTTCGGGTGGTTTGTGGGGTTGAAAGTGTGGGGTTCGGGGAATGACTTTTGCTGGGCTTCCTGCCGTTGGAACCCGCAAGTGGTTTACGCAGCACGGAAAACCACCCCAAACCCGAGACGCTTAACCTGTGGCCTCTGTCGCCGTCAGGTGGTGTGTTGCAAAGACATCTGCTGGGAGCAGCCTTAATATCCAAGAATAACTCAACATACCCCAAACCCATACCCCCTAACCTCTAAAGGAGAATTTAAGGAAGGATTTTCCCATACCCCTTACTTTGTCTTAAGGGGTATGCCCAAAGGGGTATGTTGAATATTTCTTAGATATACTATGACTCTGACTCAGGGCCCCGGTGGCTGTTAACATGCATACGTCGCACGACTTGAAACCTCACCACTGGCAGGAAGTTGGTTCTGGTCCTTCTTAAAGCCCTTTAAAGTCCTTCTTAGGGTTGCCCTTTTAGAGTCTTTGAAGATTCGTTCAAGAGCTCTTCTCAATAATGTACTCTTAAACCTTCTTATGTGTTCTTGGAAGCTCTGAAACAGAGGATTTGTGATCTGATCCCTTGCAACTGCACTATCAAGAACCATGTTCAAGAACGGCCCAGAAGGCCCAAGAAAGGAATGCACAAATTGCCACAAGAACCTACTAGGTTGCCCAGTAACCTAGGATGAAAAAGGGTGCCCTTTTTTGCATAAAGGGGTTGATAAGGGAACCTAAACCTACCAAAAAGGGAATAAGGGTACTACTGGGTATCCTAGCCTAAATAATTCTTGAAGGCTTCACCACCCGCCTACTTGCTTTGATGTCTTGCGCTGCGTTGGAAGGAAATGCTGCGACAGCTTACGGTTTCAGGGCTTACGGCCAGAAACGGACAAGACCCACATCCTCCCCTATTGCACACCCTGCATCCAAAGGTAACTTGGAGTTGTACTTACTGTTGGTTAGCGGAGGGAATGAGGTATCCTGTATACTGCCTGAAAGGGTATATAAATGCATATATATATATATATACACCCTATAAACCCTAAACCCTAATTCCCTCATTCCCGGCAAACCAACAGTAAGTGTAGGGCCGATGGCCTCCACGCAAGATGGCGAAAAGTAAGGTCTTTATCCGGGCCCAGAAGATCGATAACCCCCCTTCTGGGGTTTAGGGTTTAGGGTTTAGGGTTTAGGGTTTAGGGTTTAGGGTTTTAGGGCTTAGGGTCATTTCCCACACCAATCCGGTTCCTGAGCCCGCACAAGGACAATAGTTTTCGAGCCTTGGAAGCCTTAAAGGCACCACGTTCGGCTGCCCTCTGCGGAAAAGAGCCATGAAGGTTTTGGGGCTTCGGGTTGAGGGTCTCAGCCTATTGCGTTGCACGCACAAGGCTTTCATTTAAAACAAAGAGCCAAAACAAAAGCGTCCCTAAAACCTAGGCCCTATGGCCTAAAAAGTCTAGGGCCTACAAACCCTAATTTTAGGGGTGGCGTGGAGCACCCTAGACTTAGCATTTCAAGGTACTAAAGGAGGGGCACTTTTCAGGGACCTTTGGGGTTTTTCGGGGGTTGTTTAGGGGCTACTTAGGTATATAGGGACTATATATATATATAAGAGAGAGGGAGAGAGAGAGAGAGAGAGAGAGAGAGATATATATATATATACATATATACCTCTATTATATGTATATATATATATAGGGCCTTCGAGGGTCCCTTCTCGGCGTCCCTTATACCCCTTCCGCGCATTGAGGGATGGAGGCCAACTATGCCAGATGCTACGGCCGCAGGATGCCCCGACCCCGCCCCGGCCAATTGAGCTTAGCTAGGGTCTCGCGCATAAACATTCTAAACCCCTAAACCCTAAACCCTAAACCCTTTGAGCTTTACTAGGTTTGGGCTTTGCGCCGTAAATCTTACTAGTAGATCTGAGTTCAAGGCGAGGGGGTGGGCGAGATCATTTTAGGGCTTAGGGCTAGGGTTCCGGGTTCAGGGCTCGGGGGTTTAGGGGGTTGTAGGGTTTAGGGCTAGGGTTCAGGGTTCAGGGTTTAGGGTTTGGGGGGTTTATAGGGTTTATGGTTTAGGTCTAGTCGGGGTTTCCGGCTGACTCCAGGCTTTCTGGACCGTGCCTCTGAAATGGGATCCTGGACTGGGGTGCTCTTCCACGCATCGACGGCAGCAAGTGGTGGGGGCTTCCCGGGGTAGGGGGCGCCCTCCTAAAGGTCCTTTTTAGAGGCCGGGTTCTACCATAGTTGGGGAGAAGAAAGCGGTACCCCAATTATAGGAAACCCCCGGATGAGCCCGAGCCTCTGCATACAGGCTCAGATACTGACTGAGTTGTGCTTTAAACCCTCTGAAAATTCGGGTTTAGGGTTTAGGGTTTAGGGTTTAGGGTTTAGGGTTTAGGGTTTAGGGTTATGAATAGGTTCCCTTCAAAGGAAAGAAGGGGAAGTAAAAGTTATCCCAAAGCACAACCCAGCTGATGCGGACGTGGGAAATCAATCACCCAAAACATCCTGAGATGTCGGACCCCTTCACGTTTTCCAACGGGGACCCGAGAAATGCCCGAGCGGGCACAGAAATTTGGAAAGCTCCCACACCTGCAGTCGGTGAAAGAGCCCATGTGAGCACAAAACTTGACCGGCTTGCTTACGCTTAGAGGAGGGTTTAGGGTTTAGGGTTTGGGTCTAGGGCTTAGGATTTGGGGTTTAGGGTTTGGGGTTTAGGGTTTAGCGCTTAAGCCCTAAGGGACGGCATGGCCAGCAAAAAACTCAGCAAGAACAGGTTCAGCAACAACCAGGGTTCAGTCTTGGGATGTTCCCGCTTATACTAACAGTCCGTAATCGGGATTGTAGTACCCCGTAATATAATCCCTGCTAAGGACTGTTAGTATAAGGGGGGAACATCCCAACATATACATGTACCTACCGGCAGATTCTGCACTGGACAGCGATGCCCACAATGTCCTTGTAATGTTTGGGAAGCGCCTGTTTAACAACGAAGTGCTTTCTGCTGGTCACTTCTCGCCCATGTGTTGCCTTGCAGAGCCTAGCTGGCGTGGCTCCTTGTTGACTTGTTCCTCTCAGGTTCAAGCAATGCCAAGCATTGCGGGAGAACAGCCTTGGTTGAAGCATGCGTCGTCAGCCTCCTAGTGAGCTGTCAAGAATAGTGTGCCTGCCAGTGACTTGATGGCGATGTTCCGAGCAAGGGTGGAACGTCGTTTTTGGTATATCTCGGCGCTTGATCGTACTTGGCGTTGGTTTCTGAGCTTCGTGGCGATTCTGAGCTTCGTGGCTTCGCAAGGCGCCAGAAACTGTAGAACAACTCGTGCATTCTCGCCGTTCTCGCCAATGCGAAACCGCGAAAGCGCAAGGTGTGTGTTGCTCATCGGTGCTCTTAGGAATGGAGGTGCTGGTAAAATGGCCGCACTTCTCATCGCTCAGCCATGGATCCTGGGTAAATGGATGCACAATGGCAGCAGGGACGTTGGATGCTTTGCCAACGCACACGGTCAGAAGCGCAACACACCATCCGAACGTGCACAACAAGCATGGCCGGACGCGAGCCAGACGCGAGCACTGAGGTGACAACGAGAACCACAACCACACTTGGAGGTTCATGGTACTTACTAACCAATTCTAACTGTACTTATAACCCACTTATAAGCCCTTCAGTGCCCTAGTATGGTTATAAGTACAGTTATAAGTACAAATATAATTTGTTAATAAGTACCATGAAACTCCAAGCAAGCAGCATCACGACGACAATCACAACGACCAGCTCAACGACGACCACCGCACCAATTGCAACAAACAAGAGAACCACAACCACCACCACCACACCTCACCGGCACCTCCAGCGCTAACGCCACCGCCTCTGCCACCACCGCCACCAAGAAGAAGAAAAGAAGAAGACGAAGAAGCAGAAGAAGAAGAAACAAAAAGAAGAAGAAGAAGAAGAAGAAGCGCCACCGCCGCCGCCACCACCAACAACGACAAAAACAGAAGAAGAAGAAGAAGAAGAAGCAGCAGCAACAGCCGCAGCAGAGCAGCAACCGCAACAGAGCAGCAGAGCAGCAGAGCAGCAGAGCAGCAGAGCAGCGGCGGTGCTGGCACTGGCGCTGGCACTAGCACTCCTACTCCTCTTCCTGTTCATACCCCCAGGGCTAGAACTGCAGGTGGAAACTCTCGCAATAAACGAGTTGGAATGAGATTTGGGGGTTCCCAGCTTTCCTTCTCGCTTGAGAAGGCTCACTCCAACACTCCAAACTCCGCCGCTGCATCTCAGGGCATTCACGGATTGGCCGACGGGCTCCCTAGCTGACAGCGCCACAGGGCAGGCAATCCCCTCCCCAAGTATGAAACTATTAAACCCACCCTACCCCAAAATTTTTAAATATCTCCAGTATACTCAGAATATAACCATAATGAAGGCACAGAATAGTAGGGGGGGTAGGGGGGGTTTAGTATTAGGGGGAGGGGAGTGCTGAACTGGCAGGAGACTTGAGAATAATTCTGCGGGTCCTCCACAGTATTTCTAAGCAGGGCCCGTTTTTGAACCCCACAGTTCAAAAAATCATGACAAGCCAGCACACCGAATCCTGGAGCCCCAAACCCTAAACCCTAAACCCTAAACCCTAAACCCTAAACCCTAAACCCTAAACCCTAAACCCTAAACCCTAAACCCTAAACCCTAAACCCTAAACCCTAAACCCTAACCCTCAACCCTAGGGCTCAAAGCCGCCAGGCTCTTCCTCGCTGCCGGGAGTTCCGGGGAGAGACACCTGGAAATCCCAGGGCAAACTGGAGGGCGGTCTTTCGAAAACAGACACCCCAATTTAGGGTTAAGGGGTTAGGGGTTAGGTAGGGTTTAGGGTTTAGGGTTAGGGTTTAGGGTTTAGGGTTAGGGTTTAGGGTTTAGGGTTTAGGGTTTAGGGTTTAGGGTTTAGGTTTAGGGTTTAGGGTTTAGGGTTTAGGGTTAGGGTTTAGCGTTAGGGTGTAGGGTTAGGTTGGGTTAGGTTTGGGTTTAGGGTTTAGGGTTTTAGGGTTTTTTTAGGGTTTTAGGGTTTTAGGGTTTAGGGTTTAGGGTTTAGGGTTTAGGGTTTAGGGTTTAGGGTTAGGGTTTAGGGTTTAGGGTTTAGGGTTTAGGGTTTAGGGTTTAGGGTTTAGGGTTTAGGGTTTAGGGTTTAGGGTTTAGGGTTTAGGGCTTAGAAGGGTCAAACTGAACCCTACACCCTCAACCCTAAACCCCGAGTCACCTCGAAGTCGTTGGTGACCACTGTGGAGAGCTCAGAGAAGGCGCGAGGCCTGTGCTCAAAAAGACTGGAAGGGCTAGGGCTACCGGCCAACCCTAAACCCTAAACCCTAAACCCTAAACCCTAAACCCTAAACCCTAAACCCTAAACCCTAAACCCTAAACCCTAAACCCTCCCGATCATCGAGGTTGACATACAGTGCTATTGCTTCTTGCATTTCGGGGGGGATGAGGCTGCGCTTGTCGGCCGACGGACACAAAGCTTCAATGGAGCCCTAAACCCTAAACCCTAAACCCTAAACCCTGAACCCTAAACCCTAAACCCTAAACCCTAAACCCTAAACCCTAAACCCTAAACCCTAAACCCTAAACCCTAAACCCTAAACCCTAAACCCTTTTGCAAGAACCCTGAACCCCTACTCCACTTTGGCTTGAGGCCAACGCCCTTCGACCCTTTTCCGCCCCTTTTCGCCCTTTGCGGTTTCAACCCTAAACAGCTAGAGTTTAGGGTTCAGGGTTCAGGGTTTAGGGGTTTTTTTGTTTTTTAGGGTTTAGGGTTTAGGGTTTAGGGTTCAGGGTTCAGGGTCTAGGGTGTCGGGTTTAGGGCTTAGAAACCCTGGAAACCCTAAAAAACAAGCCTAGCAGTCCTGCAGAAGCCCTGAATGCCGGTCTCCGGGCTACAGGGAAACGCCCCCAGTCATGAGAAGACACGCCTGGCCGAACCAAAACGCCATTGAACCGCCAGCTAGCACCTGAAACAACAAATACGCGAGAAAGTCCCAACACACCCATTGAGCTGCCAACAAGTACGTTTCAGAAGCTGATCGTTCCTATCCACCCTAAACTATACACCCTAACCCCAAACTCTAAACTCTAATACCCAAACCCTAAACCCTAAACTCTAAAAGCCAAAATCCAAACCATCTCCCTACTCTTGGAGGGTATCAGAGGTCATTATGATGAGGTACGGTTTTCGGGGTTGAATTTTACGACTCGATATGGAAACTTAACGTTAAGGGGAGGGGAGTACAGTAGAGTGGTTCAGGGCTTTGGGAGCAGGGGGCATTGCTGCTGCCTTGTTAAGCGTAAGTGTCACGACAAACTTCTTGCGCATCCTCGCGCGCATTGCTATCTAGAGAAACCCAAACAGTGCTGCTTAGCAAGTGAACGACGACTGGTACCCGATCCCGCCTGCTTGTGGCAGCCTCTGTCTCATCGTCCACAGCTCCGGAACTCACAACCAAAACGTCCACCTTGTCGACGGGACTCTGCTCGAGGGCGCAAGGCGATACGCTGCCATCAACACAAGGTGCTGGGCAAAAAGTGCAGATCATGATGGCGACCACGATGGCGAAGAATAGGACCATCGCAATCAGACCCGAGAGCCTCCCAGGGAGACGTTAAAAGAAACCTGACCTTAGGCTCCCTCCAAAGAACCAACACACAAGCCTTGGGAAGCTTGAAGTCTGGAGAAGGGAAGAAGGGGTCCCTTTTGGCGGACGGCTTCTGGTCTTTTGGGGAATATACAGGTTGTTGGAAGCTCGTGCATGGACCCCCATGTGGAGCATCTGTCTTTTGAAGGTCAGACTCGTCTCTGAAAGCCAAAGTCAGCGTACACTTCCTAATTTCACTGAACCCGACCCTCGATAAATCAAGTGTAGGTCATGAGACCTAAATCGAGAAGCGACAACTCTCAAACCTTTCATCCTTACCCAACAAGCACCATGTAGGGATTTGGGCTTCTTCTCAGAGGGGCATGAGTTCGTGTCTGGTAGCAGAGGGTTTGGGTTTCTGGCGTTTAGGGGTGTTTAGGGCTTTCGGGTTTAAAGGTTTTTATGGGCTTAGAGGTTTAGGATCCAGGCTGAAGGGTTTTCTGGAAATCCAGTGGGCTTGGAGAGCAGCCTGTTACTCCTACTCCTACTCCTGCTCCTGCTCCTGCTCCTGCTCCTGCTCCTGCTCCTGCTCCTGCTCCTGCTCCTACTCTTGCTCCTACTCCTACCCCTACCCCTCCCCTACTCCTACTCCTACGCCTGCCCCTACCCCTACCTCCACCTCCTACTCCTACCCCTACCCCTACTCCCACTCCGACTCCCTACTCTGACGACGACGACCACTACTACTCCTAAGAAACCTATAACATGCCCGAAGCCTGATGCCCATGCTCCGTTCACCGGCTGTGCTCGGGTGTCGCAGCTCGGGCATTGACACGCTCCTCGCTCTGGGGCGATCTGGTGCTTTTCAGGTTTCAGAGTTTAGGACTTCAGAAGACTCTAAACCCTAAACCCTAAACCCTAAACCCTAAACTCTAAACCCTACCTGTAGGCCCTAACCCCTGAAAACTGAATCCTGAACGCCCAAGGTGGGGGTGGCGGCTTCGGGTGGATGGGGAAGGATTCGGGTTGGCCTTTCAGGACTTCCTTTGAAGGGGAGCCCGAGGAGCCCTTCTGCAGGGGGGGGGGGGGGGGGGGTAGGGTTTCGGGGGTGCATGTTTAGGGCATTTAGGGCTTTAGGGTGGAGCTTGTTGCAGGTTTGCTGGGGCACGGGGAACTAGGGTAGTAGGGTGGTATAGGGTGGACTTGGGGTGTAATTAGGGTTGCGGCTGCTTCGTCTACGCAACCGGCCTGCTCAGATCATGTCAGGAAATGTCCGTATTCTCCCCAAGGTCAAGCCCTACCCTCCCCCTCCCCGCCACCAACATGCATGTTTGCAACAATCGTGATATTCATCATTTAGGATGTGCACTCTTTCACTAACAGTCCTTAACAGGGATGATAATCGGGGGGGTACTATAATCCCTATGTCGGACTCTTAGTATAAGGGGGAAAACACCCAAAAGTCTTCATCATCATCATCATCATCATCATCATCATCATCATCATCATCATGATCATCATCATGCGAACAACAATACTGTAGCGGACAATAATGAGAAAGCAACTTTTTTACAAGCATGTAGAAGAAACGAAAGTCAGAAGAAAAAAAAGTCGCACAAGTCAATAACTACACAAACAAAGACACAAAATGAATACAAGCAAAGTGAATACCTCTCAAGTACAGGACAAACACACAACGAAAACAAGATACATGCAGAACATCTATACATAGCAGGTACACAATGAACAAAATAGGAGTTTACGATATTAGGGGTACCTTATTGGGGTCCTTATTCTTAACGGGATCCTACTATTTGGGGGTCTCTATGAGGGTCCCTTATTATCGTAAACCCCCAAATGAAGGGCCAGGTTGCGGGTTGGCGAGGCACGCGCCTGAGTCTTTGCTGAGCTGCAAGACCAAGAACCGATAACTTGAGACCTACCCTGGACAGGTGGAGTTTGGGGTTTCGTAGGCTTAGGGTTTGGGATTTCGGGTTAGGGTGTTGTAAGTGTACGGTTTGGGATGAGGGTACGCAAAACCCCAATCAAACCCATAACCCTCTCTCCAAAATCCAAAACCCGAAATCGGAAGCACACGGAAATCCTGGCCCGATGGAGGCAAGCTCCAAAGCCCTAAACGCTGCGTAACCCCTTCACCCCGAGTCCTTGGGGTTTAGGATTTAGGGTTTAGGGTTTAGGGCTCAAGGTATTCCACCGCTAAGGCCGAAAAAAGCGTGGCACGCGCTCCTTCGCGGAACCCGCTCTTTTTCTATCGCGACCCGATTTTGCCACCAAGAAACCGTACGCGTTAAGCCCTAAGCCCCAGTATGAGTATAGGGTTTAGAGTTGAGGGTTGAGGGTTCAAGGTTTAGGGTTTAGGGCTGGTATGAGAGACCTGGGGTTATATACCCTATACTTTAGGGTTTAGGGTTTAGGGTTTATAATCCCTATTTCAGGTGTGTGTGAACCAGAAGGCCCTTTTAGGGCTCGTTTGGTCCCCAAGGAGCCCTAGAAACCCTAAAAGAGTTCGCGCAGCCGGCCGAGGATCAGGAAGCGTGCAACCCCCACAGATCTCTGGACGCCCGAACCCCTGGCCCGAAACCCTCTTGCTCAATTTCGGATCCCTGTTATGATACGGGACCGAATAGTTAGGGTGCCCCAAAAGGGATCATAATTTTGACAGCCACCCACATGCTTGAGGCTGGATGCAGGTGCAGGTCTGGGTGGCATAGTTCCGCCCCCCCGCGCAGCTGCCAGCACAGCTCCGGATGAAGGCGTGGCCCCGTGTGGAGTCCAGGTAGCCTGCTTTCGACATCTTGCAGATTCGTGCGGCTTAGGGTTTAGGGTTTAGGGTTTAGGGTTTAGGGTTTAGGGTTTAGGGTTTAGGGTTGAGGGTTGAGGGTTGAGGGTTGAGGGTTGAGGGTTGAGGGTCACTTGTTGTGTTGGTTGTCAGCCCAGTAACCATATTACAATAGGGCTACCCTCTTTGGAACATCCCTTCGGAAACCCGAAACCAAACCCTAAGCCCTAAACCTTGATGGTCTTGTCGAAACACCGACGCCTGGGCGACAGATGGGGGCCACGGCCGCCTCCTCGTCCCCTCCGAGCCTCAGCAGCTCGGGAGATCTTACTTCCGACGATCATACCCGAAACTCTAAACCCTAAACCCGCGGTTTAGGGTTTAGGGTTTAGGGTTTAGGGTTTAGGGTCTATAGGGTTTAGGGTTTAGGGTTTTCAACAGCCCATGCACTTGCTGAAGAGGCATGTTTCTACGGGCTGTACCTTTCTTCGTCCCAAACCACCCTGGATAGCTCTGGGCGAAACCAAGATTCTAGGTCCCGAAGCCCTAATCCATGAAGCGCGCTATCAGTGGGCTCTTAGTATTATCGCCCAAATGCATGCACATCCCATAGTTTAAACCTCTTTTACAGGGGCTTTTTCCTACTGAGGGAGCCTGCTGAAGAAATGCTGCTCACCATTACATCCCCACTCTCATGGAACACTATGGCTTCGGGTCCACGAGCGGGGCAGGACAGAAAACCAAGCACGCAGTAGCCCCCTCAACCTCCAACTCCCCGCTCTAAACCCAAAAGCCAGACCGTAAAAGCCCCCCCAAACGCTGTGCTTGATGTCTCAGGGCAAGTCTCAACCCCAAACCCTAGTGCTTAAAAACTCAACACCCAATTCCCAAAACCTGGAACCCTCAAACTCAATACCCAAACCCAGATCCCGAAGCCCTCAGCTCAATGCCCCCAAACCCTAAAACCTAAACCCTAAACCCTAAAAGTGACCCCAAACCCCAAACCCCAAACCCCAAACCCCAAACCCCAAACCCCAAACCCCAAACCCCAAACCCGAAAAGGGACCCCAGAGCCTAAGCCCTAAGCCCTGCACTCCAAACCCTAAACCCTCAACTCTAAACCCTACACCCTAAACCCCAAACTCCAACCCTATACCCCAAACCCTAAACCCCAAACCCTAAACCCCAAACCCTAAACCCTAAACCCTACACCCTCAACCCAAAGCAGCCATCCAAGACTCCCTCGGGGAAGGCGCTGGGAAGCGGCCCACACGGGATGACCTCCGGGTCGGCCTCCGATTACTGATTCTTCCCCCAAGTTCTCCAGAGCTTGGGGATTCGGGTTTAGGGTTTAGGGTTTAGGGCCACTCTAGGGCCCTAGGGCCCCCCCAATGCAGCTCAAGCAAGGAAAGAAAACCTCAAGTCACAGTGGGCTGCAGGGTTTAGGGGTTTAGGGTTTAGGGTTTAGGGTTTAGGGCTTAGGGTTTAGGGTTTAGGGGGTTTTAGGGATCTAGGGGCTGAGAGGTTTACCTGGGACCCTCTTCACCTAATTAAGGGTAGTTGCGGTATATAGAGTCCCAGGTAGGGTTGCGGGAGTTGAAGGGGCTAAGGGCCTTAATTCAACATGGGAGAGGGCGGGGGGGGGGGGGGTCCACATTCTTTCTACTTGAGGTTGCGTGGGCTTGGGGCTCAAAGGAGGTTGAGCGGGCTAAACCCAAAACCCGAAACGCCAAACCCCAAACCCCAACCCCTAAACCCTCAATCCCCAACCCTAAACCCTCACCCTGAACCCTCAAACCTGAACCCTCAACCCAATAGATGGCCTGTCTCCTGCGCCCAGAGCGGCGCTGCCCAGCTGAAAGGCAGGAGCCATACCAGTAGCCGGCGAAAGGCGGACATTTGGGGTTCAGGGTTTAGGGTTGAGGGTTTAGGGATGAGGGTCTGAGGGTTGAGGGATGAGGGTTTGAGGGCAAGATAAAGAACACGAAAGCCCTTGTTGGCACTTGAAAGCCCGGACAGAACCCCTTCCTTTGGGGAGGCTGCGGCAGGGTGTATGGGGTACGGCCCTTGAAACTGGAACCTAGGCCTGGAACCCTAAAACCTTAGGGTTTAGGGTTTAGGGTTAGGAACCTCTTAAAGCCCCGAACCCTCCTTCCCCATGAAATTTCAAAAGCCCCCCCTTTTTGGGAGCCGAAGGCAATGGCGGGTCGCTGGCGGCAAGGTTTCGGGGTTAAGGGGTTTCCTCAACGCTGAACCCTCAATCCTGGGTTTAGGGTTTAGGGTTTAAGGGTATCTTCGTAGGGGTTGTGGGCCGGGTGCCATCCGCCACACTTGTAGACCTACGTGCCAAGCTGCCACATGAGCTCGGGGGAAGCTCAGGGGACGTAGGGGCATCGGAGAGGGATGAACCCTAAACCCTAAACCCTAAAACCCCAAGCCCTAAACCCTAGTGGATTGAGGGTTTAGGGTCCTCGGGGCGGTTAGGGGTTCAGGTGCTTGAGGATTTAGGATGTAAAGCACGAAGCCGACCGGACAGAAGTCCCCTGGTGAGCCCGGTTTGGGGTTTACAGTGTTTAGGGTTTCGGGTTTAGCCTATAGGGTTTAGGGCTTAATTAAGGTTTAGGGTCCCACCACCCGTCACAGAAGGAAAAGAGAGCCTTTGCCTTAAGCTTCCTAAGCCAGAGGCCCCTCGCTTCCCTGCTCCCTTTGAGGATTGAACGCGACTCGGACCACCAACTCGAAAACCCCTGAAGCCCCCCCAAAACCCACACACTTACCCCCCACCCCCCCCCACCCCACCCCCCCCCCCCCCCCCCCCCCCCCCCCCCCCCCCCCCCCCCCCCCCCCCCACCCCCCCCCCCCCCCCCCCCCCCCCCCCCCCCCCCCCCCCCCCCCCCCCCCCCCCCCCCCCCCCCCCCCCCCCCCCCCCCCACCCTCCCCCCCCCCCCCCCCCCCCCCCCCCCCCCCCCCCCCCCCCCCGAGATTAACCCGCTTTACAACCAGAATCCCCGCTTTACAACCAGAATCCCCACTTTACAACCACAGGCACTGTTTCCGGTGTGAGAATCCCCACTTTACAACTGCCGATCCGGAGAACGCCCACTTTGCAACCCGTCTACCTATGATTAAGACCTATTGGGATTTCATGAGTTTTTACAACAAACCTACCTAGATTCCAAACAGTTTGGTTCCTCGAGACTCCCTCAAGTGTCTAACTTATGGGGCCTTCACCCGACGCAGGTTGTCGTGGCTTGGTTTAGGTAGGCCTGTGTTTAAAAAGGAACACACCCCATTATGTTTATTGTTATCTTTGTGTCTCGTCTTTCCCCGAATGTTAAAAAGCGTTTCTTTTTCACAATTTTGTTTTTGGGGCTAATTTAGGAATTGGTTATGTTTAGTACTTGTATGGCCCAAAACCATAAGTACAACATCAAATTAAAATGACTCAAACAACGTCCACGTTGGTGAGAAAAAAGCGTCCGTCCGCCAAGCGAGGTGCTGTGGAGTGCGAGGGTAGGAATTTGGTTGCATTTTAATGTGTTTTGCACTCCCAGATTTGCCTGTGGTGGGTTGGTGGTTTGGGTTTCTAAAAAGCATTTTTTGTATGCTTTCCCTAAAAACAAACACACAAGAACGGAAAGTTATTTTTTGAAAGTACTTGTATGGCCTAAAACCATAAATACAACGTCAAATGTAATAGAATTTGGGGTTCATGTATTGGCTTTCATGTGTATATACACACACATATCTGTCGTGGATTCGGGTTAAGAACGCCCACATTGCAACCGGCATCACTTTCCAACCTGCCTGGCTGCCGTAAGGGATGATGCTGGAGATTCTAAGCGTTGACGTTATCAGTTAATTGGGTTGTTAAGAAGCTTTCGCAACCGGTTGCAAAGTAGGGATTCTGGAAAGGCTTCTGGGTTGTAAAGCGTCCACCCCCCCACCCCCCACCCCACCCCCCCCCCACCCCCCCCACCCCCCCCACCCCCCCACCCCACCCCCCCCCCCACCCCCCACCTACCCCACGCCCCCCCCCCACCCCCCACCCCCCCACCCCCCCCCCCCACCCCCCCCCCCCCCCCCCACCCCCCCCCACCCCCCCCACCCCACCCCACTCCCCCCCCACCCAAAAAACCTCCCCTCGTAAAGCCCTCTAAACCCTAGCCCTAAACCCTAAACCCCAAACCCCAAACCCTAAACCCTAAACCCCAAACCCACCGTAAACCCTAAACCCCGCCTCGGCTCTTTCGGCGGCCGCCGAGGCCAAGGCCGCCTGGGCCGCCTCCATGGCACGGTTCACCTCCTCCGTCTGGGGGGGGTCGGGGGAGCGGGGGGGGTTTTGGGGTTTTAGGGTTTAGGGTTTAGGGTTTAGGGTTTAGGGTTTAGGGTTTAGGGTTTAGGGTTTAGGGTTTTTTAGAGCTTCTAGGGCTGTTTCGGGGTTCTTCGTGTTTTTTGCACTTAGAAGTTTTAGGGCTCTTAGAGCTTGTAGGGTTTTTGGGGTTTTCAGGCTTTGTAGGGGTTTGGGCAGTTCACGGTTTAGGGCTGAAGTTCTGAGTAGCCCAGTAACCATATAACAATAAGGGCACCCTTTTTTGGGTTCGTTACTTTATAAGGGAACCCAGAACCGAACAAAAAAGGAAAAGGGTACCACTGGGCTACTAAGAGTTGCTTAAAGTTCTTGGGTTTTTGTTCGGGCTTTTATGGTTTTTTTTAGGGGCTTTCGGGGAATGTAGAGGCTTTAGGGGGTTTTTAGCGTGTTGAAGGCTTGGGGTTCTTGAGGGTGGTTACGGCTTAGGGTTCTTTAGGGCTTTTAGGGGTTTGGGGTTGCTTAGGGCTTCTAGGGGCTTAGGGTGGGTTAGAGCCCAAAGAGCCCAATATTGCTTAATTAAGGAATATTCCTTAAATCATATAGGTTAAGGTATATTCCTTAATTAAGCAATATTGGGCTCTTTGGGAGTAGGGTAGTTGAGGGTACTGGGTCGAAAGGGTTTACGTCGACAGGGAGGGTGCAGGGCTTCGGGGGGGTTGAAGTCGAAAGGGTTTCAGGGTTCAGGGTTCAGGGTTTAGGGTTTAGGGTTTAGGGTTTAGGGTAGGGCTTACAGTAAACTCCGAAAAGTTGGAACACCCTTCTCCCCGTACCCTAAAAGGCATACCACAGGGAATCCCAGCTTTCAGCCTCCTCCATGCTCCAACTTTCAGAAGTTTACTGCAGGGTCTTCGGTTGACGGAGTTTTTCAAGCGTTGGTAGGTCCAGGGCTTAGGGTTCTCAGCGCTCGGGATCGGGGGTTTGGGTTCGAGGGTTGTAGCAGTTTAGTGCTTATAAAGCTTCACGCGGTTAGGGTTTACAAACCTTAATACCTGTAAGGCTAAAAGGGTGTTGAACTCACAGGGTTTTAGGGCTTTCAAGCACAACAAGCCCTTTTCAAGGGGGCAGGATTTAGGGCTGTGAAGGGCGGAGGGTTTGGGGCAGTTTGGGGGGGGCTTTGGCTTCAACCCTGAACCCGATGTCTGCCCAAACAGTTGTTGCCTCCACTGGCGGCTGCTGCGAAGACTGCCGTGAATCCTGGGTGTTTAGAGTTTGGGGTTTTAGGGTTTAGGGCTTAGGGTTTAGGGCTTGATCCTAGTTGGGGGGGGGGGGGGGGGGTGGGGGGGTTTAGGGCTTCGGGGTGGAGGCCTGTTGGTCTAAGGTCTAGGGGCCTCTCACACCCAGGCTGCCAGGTGTGTAGGGGCTTTTTCTTGGCTAAGATACCAACAGCCAAGAGCACATGTTGGCTTCTCTCCACCCCCAAACGAATGCAAGTAAATTGCCGAGGCCCCAGAAGGCCCCAAAAGAGGCCTGCTGGGAGGCCTCAATCGGCACCCTAAAAGCGCCTGAGGCGCGGTTGAGCCCCAAAAAGTCCGGGGAAGAGTTCAGGGGCTCAGCGCGTGTCTTGTGTCTGCCAGGCATGCGATTTAGTGTTTAGGGTTTTTGGGTTTAGGGTTTAGGGTTTGGGGTTTAGGGTTTAGGGTTTAGGATATAGGGTTTACCGTTCAGTGTGCATGCACTACAGGGACTTGAGAGGACACTGGACCTCGACTTGGCTTCTGCCCGAAACGCCGCACGACTTCCCAAACTCTGAACCCTAAACCCTATGCGGTTTAGGGTTTAGGGTTTTGGGGTTTAGGGTTTAGGGTTTAGGGGTTTGGGGTTTAGGGTTTAGGGTTTAGGATTTAGGGTTTAGGGAACCCTAAAGCACCTTAAAAACACCCCAACCGGAGGCCCGACCCAACACCTATCTCAACGGCGCCCGTTTAAGGTTTGTAGGATTTAATGGGTTTAGAAGTTTACAGGGCTCAGGGTTTGGAGCGTTTGTAGGGCATGTACGGCGCAGAGGGTTTATAGGATTTCTAGGGTTTGGGGGTTGTCCCCCGTATGACATCTGCCGTGGCCGAATCCGTGTCATGACATCAGGAAAAGAAAAGAATGAACAAGGCTCACCCTTTGGAACCTGCTGAAGATGTTCCTACAGAGGCTCTTAAAACCAATAGATAGGGGAGAGGACAAAAACACCCCAAAGGCTGACACCTAGAGCAGATACCCTAAACCTTAAATCCTAAATCCTAAACCCGAAACCCTAAACCCTAAATCCTAAACCCGAAACCCTAATACTGCGGGACAAGAGTCGGAGGCGGCAGCCAAAGCTGTCAGGAGGAGCAACCGCCACATCATGCTGGCGGCAAGCTAGGGAGGGCTAGCCGAGAGGTCGCAGAGAGGAGATCAACAAACCTCACAAAACCTTGAAGAACTGTAAACCCTAAACCCTAAACCCTTAACCATAAACCCTGAACTGCACCTTAGAAAACCTCGAGCCTATGAATCATGAACCAGCCCGTCGATATCGGTGGCGTGCCTTCTAACAACACGATGTAGCGGCATGCTCGCAAGCAGTCGGAGACTGGCATGTGCACACATGGCTATGGTCCCAAAGGGCTGCGAAAAAGGGGCCAAGCACTCCCAGAAGCCGCGAAATGGCACGGAGGGTTTAGGGTTTTGGATTTAGGGTTTAGGGTTTAGGAACCCCAAAGCATCTGACATCTTAAAGTGCTGTTCCTACGGTTGGTGAAGGAATCAGCCCAAACGTTCTGGTTCGTCGTAGGGAGTACTGAGTACTTCTTTCCCCCCCGCCCCCCCCCCCCCCCCCCTGCAGATCCCTTAAACAGATTTTTGGGGCGGGGGGGGGGGGGGGGGGAGACCTAGTTCCAACATCTTGGCTTCTTAGATGGAGCTTATGGCTTATGGGGGTAAGGGCTACGTACTTGCCCTTTGCATCCCTAAACCCTAGACCCTAAACCCTAAAACCTAAACCCTAAACCCTAAACCCCTAACGCGGAAGCAAGGTGCACCTCAGTGCTTTCTATGAAATGCAGCTGAAAAGTCCACGCCCCACCTGAACCCTAAACCCTAAACCCTAAACCCCAGGTGAGCGCGGAACGCTGGGCAGCCGTCGGTGGAGAGGAAGTCTCCCTCGCAGAGCCAGTAGCCTGACAATTGGTAGGGCGCTTTTAGGGTTTAGGGTTTAGGGTTTAGGGCTGAATGTTTGGAAACATGGATGGCCCTTAAAACCCTCTGAACAATATTCCTAAACGTGGTCCTCTTGAACCCATAAGGGGAAAAACTATACATATCCCAAGTGGCCTACCGAGAAGATTGGCACCTTATGACATCCCCCAAGAGCTCATGAATTATGTAGGGTTCTCGTAAGGATGTTCCCCCTTATACTAACAGTCCTTCATCGGGACTATAGTGAGGGATCCATTAATCCCTATTAAGGACTGTTAGTATAAGGCATAAGGGGGAACATCCCAAGGTTCTCATTTCAAGGTGGTTCGGGGGCGGCTTCTACTTTGAGTCCTCTTAAGGCCTTTACGTCAACCCCTAGACCCTAACCCACAATACCAGGATAAGTAGAAGTTGTATGTCAAATCATTCTGAAATCACAAAGTTGTTTCCCCGAAAAAAACGAGCTTAAGTAAATTGATCCCAAACGTCTCTTGAGGCCAAATTTTCAATCTGCTTAAGCCTCTGCACTTGACAACATATGGGGATTTCCAAACATAGGGGGAACCCCATTACATACCCCAAAATACTTTTTTTAATCCTTTTCAAAGGAGCCCTCGAAAAATGGCACCCTGTTTTCGGAAACCCCCAGATCGTTCAGAATGTGCAAAGCTGTGTCTAAACAAGCCGACGCTGCGCAAGGATGCGCCTCCCAAAAAAGCTCCAGAAACAAATTCAAAAGAAAAGTCGCCGAAGCCCCCCCAAAAGACAGAAAAACCGCAAAAATGCACCCGAACCCCCCAAAAGAGCGGCAAAAGGCCCCGGCAAGGTTCAGCCAGAAGGAAAAGAACTCGTCAAAACCCGGTCTCAGAACCTGCCTTTTTACAACTTTCAACTCTTTTTTGTTGCAACAGGCGGGCTGGGAGGGGATGCCAAAAAAAGCAGCAGGCACGACTTGATCAGCTCCCCAAACCCGAAACCCTAAACCCGACCTAGGAATGCGGATCTGATCGGGTTTCGGTTCAGGGTTTAGGGTTTAGGGTTAGGGGTTAGGGTTTAGAGTTTACGGCTTAGGGTTTAGGGTCTAGGGTTTAGGGTCTAGGGTTTAGAATCCCATGACATCCGCTGTCATAACATGCCAGGCCGGGTTCAAGAACGCCCCCAAGAATCCCCTAACCCTAAACCCTAAACCCTAAACCCTAAACCCTGAACCCTGAACCCTAAACCCCAAGCCCTAAACCTCAGCGGCAACTCGGGGCCTGGAACGCCCAGCTGCCCGGCGTAGGCCTGGAGGGGGCAAGGGGGTCGCCTTTCGGGCTCTTGGGGCCGGGGGGGTTTACTTTAGTACTTTAGTTAAGGGGGTGGAAGGAGGGACCCAGAATCTAGGAATGGACCCTCAATCCTATTCCCACATATATATATATATATGTCCATCCCATATATAACCCCTCTATATACCTTTATGTAGGCCCTATATACCTAAGTAGCCCCTGCAACCCCTAGATATCCCCTAAGGTCCCTTGTAAGGGTCCCTCCTTTCGTCCCTTGATTTAGGGACACCGACGAAATGGCTTGCACTGCATTCGTTCGCCGGAGGACCTACGTCCTAACGGCGCTAAACCCTCAACCCCAAACCCCCAAGCCCCCAAACCCTAAACCCTAAGCATTCTGGGAAGGAGGCATGCCTCAAAGCCACCAGGTCTGAAAGGAGCCAACAGGAACCTTCCCACCCTCAACCCTCAACCCTCAACCCTCAACCCTCAACCCTCAACCCTCAACCCTCAACCCTAAACCCTAACAAATTCAAGGCGGCTTGGAACCTCCCAGGAGGCTTCTCTTAAGCTTAGCGTTAAGCGCAAAACGACTCGAGGTCCACCTACACCCTAAAACCCCAAGAGCCCCTACCCCTAAACCCTAAACCCTAAACCCTAAACCCTAATTAAACCCTAAACCCTAAACCCTAAACCCTAAACCCTAAACCCTAAACCCTAAACCCACCCTGATACCTAAAACCTGAAACCCCAACACCCCCCCGCATCAAAAACCGACCTAGAATTATGCCTTAAACCTGAAGCCCCGACACCCTGAAACCCCTAACCCCTAGTACCCTGAACCCTATAAACCCTACAAACCCTATAAATCCCATAAACCCTGAAGCCCCTTCCTGCTGTTCAGGCAAGACCTGAGAACCTGCAAACATCTCCTGCCACGCAGCCTGAAACCCTTAAACCCTAAACCATAAACCCTAATCCCCACACCCTAAAAACCCAAAATACCCTAACAACCTTTAAAAAAAAAAAAAACGAAAAAACCATCAAAAAACCCTCCAAAAAAACCCTAAAAACCCTGACAACCTAAAAACCCTCAAAACCCTAAAAGACCCTCAAAAAACTCCCAAAAACCCGTAAAACCCCCGAACCACCTCAACCCCGACGAGTCTGTTAGAGCTGGGATCCGAGGGCCTCCATGCTGGCCCGGGCTTGTCCATGCCAGGTGCGCGGGTTTAAGGGTTTAGGGTTTGGGGTTTAGGGTTTAGGGTTTAGGGTTTAGTGTTTGGGGTTTAAGGCTTGGGAGGGTTTAGGGTTTGGGGTTTGGGGTTTGGGGTTTAGGTTTAGGGCGGTTTGGGGTTTCGGGTTTTGGGGTTTGGGGCTTAGGGCTTACGTTTGGGGTTGGGGGTTTGGGGTTTAGGGCTTAGGAGAGTTTGGGGTTTGGGGTTTGGGCTCAGTTCGAGGGTTTGCATCTTCTTGTTTTAGGGTTCGGCTTTGGGTCCTGGGCTTTAGGGGTTAGACCCTAAACCCTAAACCCTAAACCCTAAACCCTAAACCCTAAACCCTAAACCCTAAACCCTAGAGGGCTTCAAGGCTTCTTAGGGCTCTCAGGAGATGGTTCCGAAGGCTTCAGAGGGCCCACCCTCGAGCCAAGAATGGCAATGTCCTAGCGTGTTGATTTCACAAAACATTAATACATGTGAGTGTTTTAAGATGATTCGCATATCTATATATATATATACACTGTATATATATATATATATGTACATGTACATGTCTTCAAAGTGTTCCGAGATGCTTGCCACCTGCCTAGCGACGGGGTATCGACTCGCCTTCAGAGGAAACCACCTTGCGATGCCTGGCGTCGCATACGCCTACAAGCAGTCACGTCGCACATCCCCACAATCCATGCAACACTGCGTCTGTGTGTGTGTGTGAGGGCGAAGGGTACATGGCTACTCCTTAGGATGTTCCCCCTGTTACTAGCAGTCCCTAATAGGGATTCTCGTACCCCCTTTCGAATCCTTATTAAGGACTGTTAGTACATGGGAGAACATCCCAAAATATACCCAATAAACCCAATAAACCCAGCAAGCCCAATAGACCCAATAAACCCCATAAAAACCCCATAAACCCCAAGTCACTCGGGTTTAGGGTTTAGGGTTAGGGTTTAGGGTTTAGGGTTTAGGGTTCAGGGTTCAGGGTTCAGGGTTTAGGGTTCAGGGTTCAGGGTTCAGGGTTCAGGGTTCAGGGTTTAGGGTGTAGGGTTTAGGGTTTAGGGTTTAGGGTTTAGGGTTTAGGGTTTAGGGTTTAAGGTTTAGGGTTTAGGGTTTAGGGTTTAGGGTTTAGGGTTAAAAGCCTCTTGAAACAGGCCGCATCCCTGTCGAGGGTCCAGAAGGAAGGGCTCCGCACTGCGATCGACGGGCACCAGACGAGTTGGAGCCATCATGATATACCCTAAACCCTAAACCCTAAACCCTAAACCCTAAACCCTAAACAGTAACCCCTAAACCCCAAACCCTATAGTTCCGTGTAATTCAAGCTATGTTCCATAGGCTCAACTCGCTGTCAGCCTACGGATCGCCCTGCTGCAGAGCAAACGCTTGAAACTGAGGTTTCCGCACGTTAGGGGCCGCTGCTTTCATGGGTTTGAGGAGGCCCCCAAAAGAGCTATACCAAACGATCCACCCTCACGTACCTCCAGCGCGAATGGCTTTCTGAGCTTCGTATTGTGGATCTCTATATATGTATGTTATATATATATATGTGTGTGTATGTACACATCGCATCGTATCAACATATACACATACACAATATCCTCAAAGTACATCTGCAAAATATGTACCATGTACCACATACGTCTATATGTTAGATGGTATGATATAGTACTTGTGTGCTTCAGATCTGTTATATAACATGTTGCAGGTTCCAAATTATAGAACTTGTATATGAACTTTCTAGACTGCATATACTATAAATTAATGTTGCATACAGCATTTGACAACATGAAAATTGCATTGCCTAGGTTATGTAGAATGTAGGAGATACTTTTTGTTATTCAGACCGGTGCTTCTTAGATGTGCTATCTGCTATGCATTGTGTAGTATTCGCTACCTATACCCTGGTACCTCTCATCTCTGCTACTCTATTGTCGATGCTTCTATATTCGAGTACTGGCCACCTATCGCGCGTCAACAATCTGTTCATGCACTCTCTCTGATCCATGCGAGAAGAAGATTATCCAAGACCCTGACTCCCCAACGGGGTGCCTTCTTGGGGTCCTTGTTAGAAGGGGATCCTACTATTTGGGGGACTATATTAGGGGCCCCTTCTTTTCGTAAAGACTTGAACCAAAACCGCAGAGGATCAGAGGATCAGCAGATGCCGGGCTACGTTGGCCCAGGAACTCGAGCTACGGACACCGGCGCAACCACCCTCTGTGGTGGCCGTCCTGAGTCTTGGCCCACGAAGGGCCCTTGGGAGTTTCAAAGTCGCCCAAAACCCCAAACCCCCTTAGGGTTTAGGGTTTAGGGTTTAGGGTTTAGGGTTTAGGGTTTAGGGTTTAGGGTTTAGGGTTTAGGGTTTAGGGTTTAGGGTTTAGGGTACCCCTACGAAAACCCTGAAGCCGCAACCCTTCAAAAGGTCTTCAAGGACCCCCCCAGAGGATGTAGCCACCTTGGCAGAACTCCTTGGGGACGGTGCTCTTGCACTGCTGCTCCATGGCAGCCACCTGGTTCTCATAGTACTGCTCAGAATACGCCTTAGGTGTTCAGTGACCCGGGGAAAAAAGGTACATGCTTGTTGGGGCGCTTACCGAAAATAGGGAACCCAGAACCCCAAAAAGCAAAAAAGTATACTACTGAACAGCATAGATTCTTTCAAGATGGGGCGGATCCTCCCGGAAGGGTCTTGGATGGTGTCCACCCACGTTGTGAATTTGACAGAGCTCCCGGAGGTTTCCACTATCGAGGCCGTCTTGCCGTCCGAGCCATAGAACTGGGGGGAAAAGATGTCGACGTCCGGGTTAGCCAGGACATGCTTCCACACATCATCTGCACGCTGGTGGTAGTCCGCAGGATAGTTGTTCGGCTGGTACGGGGCCGTGTACGACGTGCTGGCGATGATGTTCAGTCCTTTGGACTTGGCGAGGGAGAAGGAGGCGTCAAGGGCACTCTTCATGGTCGTTGGGTTGAAGTCCTCTGGGAAAGTCTCAATGTCATACAAGATGCCATCGTAGCTGCCGACCAGGGTGTCCATGTAGTCAGCCAGCTTGGCTAAGAGATCCTCGGTGTACCACTGAGTCGGCTTGGCGTCGCCGCCGCCGAAGTCGTAGAACTTCTGCCCGCCCTCCGTCAGCAACTCGGCCGTGACGAGATAGGTCGATCCGCCCGGGTCGCATCCGGCAACGGTGTTCTCCTCGATGATGCTGGCGCCGCCGAAGCAGATGCCAAGCGGCCCACTGGGGCCCTTGTACTTCCAGGAGGAGGACCCCCAAGAGGCGGGGATCACAAACTGCCCGTTGTAGCCGTCTTCTGGCACTGGTGGCGGTGGTGGTCTGGGCGCTGGTGTGCCTCCCACAGAATAGCAGATTGTGTCCAGCCACGCCGGCATCTGAGGATAGCAGCCGTCGAGGTTCCCACTGGCATCCTTGCATTTGCTGCTCTTCTTCCTAGGACGGCACTCAAAACCCTCTGAAAAATATTCCTAAGTATGGCTCCTTTAAACCCAAATAAGGGAAAACAATATGAACTATCCCCAAGGCCTACCGAGCTTCGAATGCGGGTTGGCCCAAATCATGATTCCGCCGAAGCCCGTGCCCTGGGACATCACGGTGTTGAGCAGGTTGGGCGCCAAGGTTTGGCTCTTCCCGGGAAAGCTGGGGTCGTAGGCCCTGTAGCCATCATTGCAATCCACGAAGCACAAGCCCAAGAGCACCTTCGAAGCGTCCCCGCCCATCTCCGCCACGGCCTTCCAGTAATTCTCGGCGATGTTCTCATCATCCTTGCCGATGGCGAAGTTCGGGTTATTGTAGTACTGAATCGCCATGGAGTCTTTCTTGCAGCCGGGGAAATCCTGCACCATTCTTGGGGGTGCTGCTGTCTAAGCATGATGATCATGTTTGTTCCTTATTGCTAGGCTGCCCAGTAACCTAGGCTTAAAAAGGGTGCCCTTTTTTGCTTAAAGGGGTTTATAAGAGAACCTAAACCCCCCCCCCCCCCCAAAAAGGGAATAAGGGTACTACTGGGCATCCTAGATTGGGCTTAAGTATTCACAAAAAACTGAAAAATATTTTAAAGAATGACCCAGATTCCTGCAGGAGCTTTGTGTAGGAGCCCCCACCTGGCCCCGAAGTGTCGAAGTAGGGCGGCTGGGGCGCCTGAGAGACGTGAACTCCATGGTACTTGTTAACCAATTGGCTAGGGTTTGGGGTAGTTTAGGGTTTAGGGTTTAGGGTTTAGGGTTTAGGGTTTGGGGTTTGGGGTTTAGGCTTTAGGGTTTGGGGGGGGCGCCTGAGAGACGTGAACTCCACGCTCTTGTAGCGCTTGGCTCAGCAGGCCCAGGAAAGTCACCCCCTTGCCGGACGCCAGGTCCTCACTCTCTAGCCCCAAGAGATACCTAGGGGAACAAAGAAGGTGCCCTTTTTTGGTTAACGAGGGCTTATTCAGGGAACCAAAACCCTAAAAACACAATAACAAAACAAACCAAAAAAGAGACCTTTAAAAAAAACAACGAAACAAAAGAGAGGGGAATAAGGGCCGACGCTGGGTCCTCAGACATCTCGTAGTCCAGGTCAATACCATCAATGGCCTCACCATTTAGCTGCGCCAGCTCGTCGGCCAAGTGTGAGACGTCGGCGTAGCAGCCGGAAATCTCGTAGCAATTCCTTGGCAGCCCGGTAACCATCTTGCCATTCTTGTGGTTGCTTTATAAGGGCACGCGGAACCCTGAAAAACGGTAAAGGGTACCAGCTCCAAGATTCAAGTCCTGATCGCCGGGCCCCTGGTTCCAGCCACCAAAGGAGATCGTCACCTGGGTAGTTCTCAAAATTCGGGTCCCTTTTTGGGTCCCTATTATCATGGCGCCGTATTAATTTATAGGGTGTAGGCTTTAGGGGTTTATACTACAAGAAGGGAGCCACCTCGAGGTTGGCGTTCACGGCCTTCATCTTCCTGGCCCACTCCTGGCCCATCCTTAGTTGCTGAGGTCATAGACCCCCCAAAAAAGGGTTTAGGGTTTAGGGTTTAGGGTTTAGGGTTTAGGGTTTAGGGACTCACTCATGTACCAAGCATCTCCATTAGCGGCCATCTGGTGGGGAAGGTGCACTGGGACTCACACTTGTACAGTTTCCAATCCTAGGTTTGCCAGGAACCTGGGATCAAAGAAGGGCGCCCCCCCTTTTTATTGCTTAAAGGGGTTGCATAAGGGAACCTAAACCCCCCCACCCCCCCCCCCCCCCACCCACCCCCCCAAAAAAAAATAGCAAAAATTTTGGGGAAACTTCTGGGCATCCTAGAATCCGATTCTTTGGTATAGGCATAGGACCCCACAAAGGCCATGATCACCTTCGTCACGCGCTTCAGAATGCTGGCGGAGGGAAGAGGATCCTTCCTTGGCTGGGCGTTTAAAAAGCCCTCGGAAGATAAGGGGGTATAAGGGGAGGGTATAAGGGGGGCTATAAGGGGGGGGTATAAGGGGGGGTATAAGGGGGGGGGGGTATAAGAAGGAGGGGGTAGAAGAAGGGGACGTATAAAGGGGGGGGGGGGTTTTAAGGGGGGGTATAAGGGAGGGTATAAGGGGGGGGGGGGTATAAGGGGGGTTATAAGGGGGGAGGGGTTCAGGAGAGGGTAGGGGGTAGGTCGATTCCCCATATAAGGTAACCGTAAATTAGCACAACACACGTGGGTCTAAACTAGGGTAAATGCAGGAAGACGTAAGATACCCAGGTGCTGCCCGGCTTCTCAGTGTCGGGCATCCAGTACAGCTCGGTCTGGAAGTTCTCCGGCCACTCGCAACGTCCCGGAGATGGCGGCAGGGTGGGTCCCGGAGATGTAGTGGACTCGCACTTCCTAGACCAAAAAGTACCCTAGAAATAAAAGGGTGCCCTTTTTGGTCTCAAGGGGGTTAGAACGGAACCCAAGCCCTATAAAAAGCGAATAAGGGCCTACTCTGGGCCCGAGCTTCTCCAGGCCCTTTGCCGGATTCTCAATCTGCATCTCGTCTCCCTCCCAGAGCTCGCAGGGGCATTTTTCGCCGGACCGCATGTCCGTGATCGAGGAGTAGGGAACATCGAAGTAATCCTTGGCCATTGTCCAGCATGTGTCGCCCTTCTGCACGATGTAGATGCACTTGGGACCGGGTTCTGGGCCGCCCTCGCACTTCTCCTTGCCTTTGGTAGGCCCAGTGACGCAGACTTCGCTGCCCACAAAGAGCTCGGCTTTCGGGCAAGTCTCTCCTGTGCTTATCACCTGAACCGCCGGGTATTCCACTCCAAAGTAGTCCTTGGCAATCGCCCAGCAGGTGTCTCCGGACTGGATGATGTAAACACAGTCGCATGCCTTGCTGGAGCCCATAGTCTCACGCAAGTGCCGGCTCTGGAGCCAGGATAAGGAGTCTTTGTCTTCACAGGAGCCCGTACAGTTCTGCATGACCGCGTGGGCCGCGAGGAACGCCAGTGGTACTAGCAAGAGCAACATGGCACTTGGTGGGGCCACGACAATCAAACACAGCACTGGGCTACCTCGAGCATTTATGCTGCTCCGAACCCGCTTGTAGCGAAGTACTCTCGCCAGTTCCTCACAGCCCCCACTCAGCACACATGGGTCTATAACAAAAGTCGAACCTTCATGCACCTCAAACTACGACAACCCTTAAGACAGGAAAATCAGACCCCCAATACTTCCCGATGAGGCCCCCGAGAGACTGCCCCCAGCAGTCCCAGGCTCACATGACACCCGCACGGGCGAGCATGCCATTTCTTTGGCTGATTCGCAGGTCAGGTCAGGTTCATCTTTAGGTTAGGCCCCCACAGATCGCCCTGAAAGAAAAAATCTGGCATATCACACTGATGACTGCACGTGGCCTCGATGACTCCCCCTAGGACCTCTATGGGCGCCTAGCCGACATTTCACCTCGGGTGGAAACATGCGAGGCCGAACTGGGCCAAGATGAAGGGCTTCGGCAAATGCCCTTCTTGGCTCTCTCCACACAAGCAGCTCTCACTCGGCCGGTTCCTCTTCCTCCACCCATTCCTCGGCAGCAAAGGGCTATGGCACCACAACCAATGAATCATGCACACAGTGGGCTCTCACACACCCGAGCAAGGAAAACCATCTCCATTCCCCTAAACCCTGAGCCCCCAAGCGACGCTGCGCAGCCCAGCATCCTCCTCCTCGCCCTCCTCCGCAGGCTCGTTGCCCGCCTCGATCTGCTCGGCACCGCCGCCTTCCAGCAGGGCGGCGCCATCGCCGGAGGCGGACCACTTCACCTTGGCCGCAGTGTGGGGTTTAGGGTTTAGGGTTTCGGGTTTAGGGTCTAGGGTGTGGGGTTAGGCCTTGGGAACCTACAAACCCCAGTTCGGAGCTGCGGCTCAGGGTTCGGGCATTCTTTCGGCTGGAGCGGCTTCCCACGGATATTTCAGCCGAGGATCTAGCGACAAGAGCAAAGGGAACCATATTCTATATAAACAAACATAGTATGTCATCACCAAATAAATATGATAATAATATGTAGGCTTCTGTTGCTCAAGCACTTAGATATTACACCTTAGTTTTGAATACTACTAGGTTCTTCAGTAGCCTTAATTCTTACTGGGGTGAGGAAAGTTAAGCCCCGTACTCACGCGCACCTGTCACTTAAATGACTTACCAAGTTTCCAAACATCCCTGTCTGGCTCCTCCTGGTGTGAAATCTACAGCTCAAGCGCGTGCACCCTTGGAAGGCTTAATCGCTGAAAGCATGCAGAGACCTGGGGACATGAAGCCTGCAAGCCTCGCGCAGCACCTGAGACGCTTGCGACAGACCAAGGCATGTTTAACCCCTAAACTTAGTTGCTGCGTTCAACAGCCCCGAAAAAGTGCACACTTTCAGCTCCATAGCGGATTATGGTATCCCCAAAAGTGTAACGTGTACTCATTCAGCTACCCAGTAAAGCCTAAACCCACTAACACACCCCCCACCCCCACCCCAAATACCAAACACCCTAAACCCTAAACCCTAAACCCTAAACCTTCCAGACATCCGCGCCACCGATCTGGAGGCCTCCGCCAGCGCGTGCTGCAGCGACGCAGGCTGGAGGACCTTGGCGCAGTAGGGAGGTGCCCTGGAACAGCCGAAGCAGGGCTTTGGCACCCTAAACCCTGAGCCCTAAACCCTAAACCCTGAACCCTAAACCCTAAACCCTAAACCCTAAACCCTAAACCCTAGACCCTATCCCTAAACACTAAACCCTAAACCCTCAACCCTAACTTTAGGGGGCCTGGGGCTTCGGGCTTAGGGTTTTGGGGGATCAGGCTTTTTCGGGTTTGGGGCTTGGGGTTCAGGTTCCGGGGTTCAGGGCTTCGGGTTTAGGGTGAGCCTCCCCCCGCTGCTAAACTGGAGCTCAATTCCAAAAGCAAAAAAGAACTGCTCGGAGTTTCGGGGACAGCCTTGTTTAGGGTTTAGGGTTTAGGGCTTAGGGTTTAGGGTTTAGGGACCTGCCGGCACGGACCGCCCTAAACCCTAAACCATTCGTCAAACCCTCGACCTGATTTTGCAAAGCTCCCCCACCTTCACGCCGGTAAACTCCAGGGCCACCTGCCGCGGGATGTCGTAGACCTCAATATCAAAGACCGCGAGCTTGAGTTCTTTTTGGCGCTTTAAGGTATAAAGTTTGAGGTTTAGGGTTTAGGGTTTAGGGTTTAGGTTTAGGGTGTCTATAGCTATAACCCGTCGAGATTCAGAGATCTTGCTGAAACCGTTTCCCAATAGAGCTGTCTTCGGAAACTTTTTTATCCGGGCTCCAATAAACTAGCTGGAACCACAAGCACTCTCTGCATTGACTGTGGAATGAAACAGCTAAACCCGAAACTCCCTCGAAGCCGAAACATGTGACCCCACACACCAAAAATCCCTAAACCCTAAACCCCATACCCTAAAACCCTAAACCCCAAACCCAAACCCCCCAAAACCCAAAACCCCTCTTTTACGGCTAGGAAAACTCCTAAACCCTAAACCCTAAAACCCCCAAACCCTAAACCCCAAACCCCCAAAACCCCCAAAACCCCCCAAAACCCATTTGAGGGCCCAAAGCGCTGGGTAGAGGCCCATGGGCGACTTGCCGATACTCCGCTGGATGCTCAGGGCTGCCTCAGCAAAGCAGGGCAGGTCTAGGGTGTGGGGATTGGGGTTTAGGGTTTGGGGTTTCGGGTTTAGGGTTTCGGGTTTAGGGTTTGGGGGTTTAGAGGTTGTGGTTTCGGGTTAGGGGTTTAGGGTTTCGGGTTTAGGGTTTGGGGTTTAGGGGTTAGGGGTTTAGGGGTTAGGGGTTTGGGGTTCGGGGTTTGGGGGTTAGGGGTTTAGGGTTTGGGGTTTTATAGGGCTTAGGGGTTTAGGGTTTGGGGTCTAGGGGAACTGGGGGATGAGGTTCAGAGAGCTTTCGGTTCAGGAGCTTTGGGCCCAGCTGAGCTCTGGGGCGCGCGTTTATGCGTTGGGGTTTAGGGTTTAGGGTTTAGGGTTTAGGGTTTAGGGTTTAGGGTTTAGGGTTTAGGGTTTAGGGTTTAGGGTTTAGGGTTGAGGGTTGAGGGTTGAGGGTTGAGGGTTCAGGGTTTAGGGGACAGGTCGAGCGAAAGAGCCTACGATCCACACATCGAGGTAAGAACACTTGACAGATCCATCAGCTAAGCAGGGCTGAGGGTTTTGGGAGCGGTGTAGGGGTTTTAGGGTTTAGGTTTTTTCGGAACTCGATCGTCTTCTGTTCGTTCTTTCTTTCTGAATTCTACTCCACTGGCCCACTGACTTCCGAGCTCAGGGCCCTTGTTTTACCCTTGAACGCTCCTCCCAAGCATCTTACCTTCTTGAAAACCACCAACCTTACTCGTTTCCTAAAATTCCAAAAGGCGGCACTCCCCAACAAGTTGAAGCCCCCCGCTGTGAGCCATTCGTAGCCCCCAAGGTTGAAGGCGCACGGTTTCGGGCTTTACCGGATCCTGAACCCAACCGCTTCAGTAAACCCTAGCAACCAAAAGCCCCTGTGGAAATCCAACTTGCGCCCGAAAGCCTCAGTTCATTGAAGGCCCGCCTCCGAAGTTGAAATTGAGACTAGAACCCGTAAGACTCTTGAGAAGAATCGAAGCAAAAGCACCAATAGAAGCCCAACCCTCTAAGCCCATAACCCTGAAGCACGCTCCCAGAACCCTCGAAGTCCCTAATTACAACCCCTACAACCGCTTCAGCCCCCTCCCCCTACAAGCCCTGAAATCCCCACAAGCTCTCTTATGCCCTATGACACACCTACAAACCCCACTAGCACCCCCTGTAATCCTTACCACGCTCTAAACCCCTACACTTAAGCCCTCCTGACACGCCTCTGGTTTAGGGTTACGGGCTTAAGGCTTTAAGGGAACTTAAGGGAACTTAAGGGAACTGGTCTAAGGGTTTATTCCCCATAAACTGGGATGTTCCCCCTTAAACTACCAATCCCATTAAGGACTGTTTGTAGAAGGGGGAACATCCCAACCTTAAACCCGAAATCCCAAACCCTAAACCCTACACCCTCCACCCTGAACCCGGGTCCTGAACCCTAAACCCTAAACCCTAAACCCCCCGCCTCGGCTTCCTCCTCCTCGCGGCGCTGGGCCGCGGCCCGCGCCGCGCTGCCCAAAGGCCCGCGGCCAAAGCGCAGCCGAGGGCCCTGGGCCTGCGGCTCCTCTTAGGGTTTAGGGTTTAGGGTTTAGGGTTTAGGGTTTAGGGTTTAGGGTTTAGGGTTTAGGGTTTAGGGTTTAGGGTTTAGGGTTTAGGGTTTAGGGTTAGGAGTTTCGGGTTTCGAATTTCGGGTGTAGGTTCTAAGCGTTTCGGGCTCTAGGAGAAGAGCGAGATTCTAGGGTTGCTAGAAGGTTCAAGGTTCGCCCTAAACCCTAAACCCTAAACCCTAAACCCGAAACCCGAAACCCGAAACCCGAAACCACTTGCAACGCAACCCGGGCTCCTGCGAGGGCCTCTTCGGGGGAACGAAGCCTGCCACCAGAGCCGACCTTCTCTGGGCCGCCTGCTGTTCAGGGTTCAGGGTTTAGGGTTCAGGGTTCAGGGTTTAGGGGTTTAGGAAATAGGGTTTAGAGTTTAGGTTTTAGGGTTTAGGGGTAAGAATATCCTTGGGACTTTTTACCTACAGTTTTATGGGTCATGCCTACGAATTCAGGGTAGTTACTACCCTCAACTGTAGGTACATGGACTGGAGCCCCAGGTCAACCCCGTGGGTGTAGGGCTGAGGGCTTTGGGGCCTCAGGGAGTTTAGACTTCAGGACTTAATGAGGGTCCTAGCATCCCAGGAGAGAAAAGGTTCCAATCTCGGGGCCGGGGCTTCCGGGTGTTGGCCTCGCGGAAAGCCAGCCGCACGTGAACAACCCTTTTGGAAACACATCCAAGAAGCAGGCTTGTTTTGGGCGGCGCCATACAGCTCTCTGATCACCTTACTGGACACGGCCCACTGTACGGTGAGGCGGTTTGAAGCCAGCCTGTGGAGTACTAAGATATGAAGGTGGGAGAATGGGGGAGGTATGGCACTGTGAACGTAGTGCCAGGCGATCGTTGCACATTGTTCGGGCCAGTGGATACGCCTTCGGCCCGGTCTTCGAACGGCCCCAATTGTGAGAAAAAGGAGCAGGCAGGCTAGGCCCCAGAAACATCCAGAATCGCAGAGAAAGTCTCTTGGCCTCTTCCAGCAGGCTCGTGGCACTGGACCCGTGCCGAAGGAGCACCTGGGCTTCCGTGGGCTCAGGGCGGCTGAGGGTTGCCCAAGGCGGGTGCGTCCTGAAGTAGCTTGCAAAGTGTGTGACCTCACGGTACCCCCAAAAATCCACACTCCGAAACCTGGACCCTGCATCTTCGAGACATGTACACACCTGTATAGACAGAAGTATGTCATACACACAGATATACATATACATCTACATATACATATACATATATATATATATTTCTATATATAAAGGGCTTCGGGCTCAGGTGCTCATGTCTAAGATGCATTTCCACCCAACAAGGGTAAAGGTATGCAAAGGTAAACACCATTCTAAGGTACCCTCGAAGCCTCCCTAAACCCTAAACCCTAAGCCCTGAACCCTGAACCCTGAACCCTAAACCCTAAACCCTAACTCCTCTTGCAGCCCTGGGGCTTGGATTGCGCCCAAGTGCGGGCCGACGAAGCGAGCGTTCCGCAAAGCTACAGCCATGGCGATGCAACGATGAAAAGCACTTGGCTCCAGGAAAGGTGATCCTGAACCCCAGGAGTCCTGGTCTGCATGAACATGTCGGTGTGTAGTTCAGGGTGGCTGCTTGTGGGGTACTGTCAGAGCTTGCATGTAAAGAAAAAAAACATCAGCCTTGATGTCTGACTCCGTCTTCTTACAGCTGCAGCTGTCTGAAAGCCCAAGGCCAGCGAGGGTTTATTTGCCACCCGCACTGCCCTCGTTCTCGCGCGACTCTCCGCAGCGACATTTTAGAGTGTAGGGTTTATAGCGCCTAGGGTGTAGGGTTTAGGGCATAGTAGGGGCGTCTGAGACGTCATGCCGTGGGCCCTGAGGCATGGGCAAGGAAGGCTTCTCTGTGCTAGGTCTTCCCCTAAACCCTAAACCCTAAACCCTAAACCCTAAACCCTACACCCTAAACCCTAAACCCTAAACCCTCAACCCTAAACCCTAAAGGTCTTCCAGCAGGCTCCGGGATGCATTTGTACCTACAGCCGGTGCCCGATACCCTACGCCCAAGGTGCCCAAAAATCCTGCTGATGCATTTCAGTTTCCTCTAAGCTGCAAGCCGCGGGACCCGGAGGTGTTTGACTTCCGGGCCTGTTCCCTTGTCTGTTTCGGCAAATATTTTGCACTCTAGCGCGAAACACTTACTTCAACTTCTGTTTTGGGGAGCAGTTAAGGACAGCCTCGGGCCAGAATTTCAGGCTTCCACGGAGAGAACAGTTGCAGAACAAATCGCAAACCTTCTCTAACCCAGCAACGCGAGGCAAACCCCATCTTCTCGGTTTCAACAGCCACCATGGCGCCTTTTGGCCACAAAGGCGATGCACTAAACGCTAAGCCCTTGGTTGAACCCTTCTGCAACCGGCTCGCAAGACGTTACGCTTTTTTGGACCCAAAACCCTGTTTGCATCCGGACTCCGGCGTGTGTTGCCAGAAACTGCGCAAGCAGAGGCTTCCAGTAGCCCTAAACCCTAAACCCCAAACCCTAAACCCTAAACCCCAAACCCTAACCCCAAAAACCCCAAAAACCCCAAATCCTAAACCCTAAACCCCAATCCTAGCCCTAAACCCTAAACCCTAAGTCCCTAGGCGTCACGAGGCCCTGTAGTCTCCACTCTTACCGCCCGACTTGCTCAGAAGCCGGAGGTTGGTAATCACGATGCCTTCACTTGGTAGGGTTCAGGGTTTAGGGGTTTAGGGTTTAGGGTTCAGGGTTTAGGGTTTGGGGTTCAGGGTTTAGGGTTCAGGGTTTAGGGTTTTGGGCTTAGGGTTTGGGGTTTAGGGTTGAGGGTTTGGGGGTTCAATTTCGACCTAGGAGCCCTAAAGCATCTTGTAGCCACGGACGGAGGGGAACCCCAAGCCATAAGCCCTGAACTGCAGGAATCGGGTATTCGGATGTCTTCAAAAATCCTGGAAGATTCAGAGCCCTAAACCCTAAACCCTAAACCCTAAACCCTAAACCCTAAACCCTAAACCCTAAACCCTAAACAGAGCCTCTTAGGGCATGTCAAGGTCTGTTACTTCCGTGGTTTCAAGGTCTGAGCCACTCTGACCCAGAACTCTGGGAGGGTCCAAGAAGTAGATCCTCTTAAGGGTTTAGGGTTTAGGGTTTAGGGTTTAGGGTTTAGGGTTCAGGGTTCAGGGTTTAGGGTTTAGGGTTGAGGCTTAGGGGAGAAGACCTAGTTTTGGGTACTATGTATATGGGGGTTCTGCTGTTTGGGATCCTCCCAGAAGAGGGCTCTCGGGGATTCGTTCTTGACAAAGGTGTTGGTCTACTGTCTTTGGTTGGGAACCCTAAAACCTAAACCCTAAACTCGAACCCTAAACCCTAATTCCTGCGTACTTATCAACCCAAATCCCCCAATATCCCCAAGCCCCTACCACAGTCAACCAGGTTCCAAAGACCGCCACCTAACCCCCTAAACTCCGAACCCCAAGCCCCGAATTTATCCCCTAAACTTGATCTGCTTTAACCCTTACCCTACACCCTACACCCTACACCCTACACCCTAAACCCTAAACCCTAAACCCTAAACCCTAAACCCTAAACCCTAAACCCTAAATTCTAACAATCCCTCCAGGCGTGGTGCCTTTGCTGATTGGCTTGCACATGTCGTAGATGCAGAGCGCCGCAGCGGAGGCTGCAGCCAGACTCTCCATTTCGACCTGGGGTTTCTCAAGGTTTAGGGTTTGGGGTTTAGGGTTTAGGCTTTGGGGTTCAATCACTTCGGAGAAACGGCAGCTCCTTGTCATGTGTGCTGCTACTTTTTTATGTGCATGCACATAAAAAGGTAGCAGCACATTGTCGGTGTGCAACCCGACCTTCCTAGAAAGCGTCGAGGTTTGTTTTCAATTTTTTTTTGGGGGGGAAGGGGGGCAAAAACACTTCTTAACTAGAAGAGGGATGGCCCGAAAGCATCGATTTGCCGTGCGTTGACTCCATGCACTTGATTCTTTGTAATCGAACTGTATGCACTTGGAGAAATGTATGCCCTTACATGGTTGCATAGTCACTTGTACACTGCACTTGTATGCACTGGAACCGCATGGCATTCAAGTGTGTGGAGTTGAATGCCATGCACTTGTGGTCAACTCTGTAGACTTTTCATCGGCGTTGAAGACAACGCCGAGCTCCAGCGGCCGGTCGCGGCACGCACCTGCGCCGGTGCAAGGAAAGAAGCAGAAACCACACAAGCACAAAAACAGACAAAAGAGGTGGAGTCTAAGTAAGGGCCGTGCATGTTGGTCGCCATGGAATACCTGCGCGCAGAAAACAGCTTTACTTGCAAGTCGGTCGACAAAGGTGCCAATCGTCCCGGGCGGTCCTAGCTGCATTTTCACACACGCGTGCGTCGCACCGTCATATTAAACAGAGGTGGCCGCGCCGTCGTACTTTCGCAAGACAGCGTCCGTTTGGGGAACCCACATGTGTATTTGTCTGACATGTGGCACCCGCGCTCCGAATTGACACGCTGCCTTGCAGAGGCTAACCTTTTCATCGCAAGCGCGCCGTCGACTTGAAATCATGTGCGCCAGCTTCCCACTCCGGGTCGCGTCGCGCTTCCCTCTCCATTCCGGATTGACGTTACTACTTACTACAAAGCTACTCAGCAACTTCGAACTGAAAGGACAGCTCAACTGGCTTGGTCCAGCCCAGCATGGACCTTGGCCGCCCTCCCACCGACACGGGCATCTTGAAAGCCTTGACGTCCAGGACCACCCAGCCGAAAAACCGCTTAGCACCCGAGGACCACCAATCGAATGGACTGTCGACCTCGATGAGCGTATCCTGCCTGTGAGAGTCGAAGTCCCGATCGTCCAAGAACTCGGTCGCCCCAGCAAAGGTGATGATGCCCAGGACCTGAGCCCGTGAAGGAGGAGGGCCAATCTCCGTGTCCACGATGGCACCCTTGGTGGACCCGGCGCCGACGGTCTCTATGAGGAAGAGCTGCTCGCCCTCCGAAAAGCACTGGTAGTGACCGAGGGCGTACTTCCTCACCTCCATCTTTTTGCGCCCAAGCATCAACAGCCGACTCCATGGGTACTGGACATTGAGGCCGCAAAGCGAGAGGCGCTGAGTCGACAAAAAAACTTCATTGGACACCGAAGCAGGCAAGTTAGGATCTTTCAGCCGTGCTGCGCGAGCGACCAACTCGGCCGCCGTGCCGCATTCTCGCATGGATTTCAAGTCTGCAAGAGCTTTCCTTCTGCTGTCACGCAGCGGACCTCTGATCGAAGTGTCCTTCTCCTCGCAGATGCGGATGTGCGCAAAATGCGCTCGCCAGCCATATCCATGCTTCTCCACGATCCCGCGCTGGCTAAGTTCCTGTGACTTTCTACCGAGACCCGCCATGCTGCAACTTCACACCTGCCTCGAGCCAAGGTAGAGATCACAACAAAACTCTGAGCGCAGGAGAAGATCCACAACACCGTCCCCAAGTTGTTTGCGAGGATTTCAAAGCTCCATGCGCTCGGGCCATCCCTCTAGAAGCACGCATGCGTGTAGAGCATCCGATGGAATGTGTGACGGCGCATATGTGTGCATGTTGAGGCGCAGGCAGGAGGCCAAGCAGCTTTGCATTTTATATCTTGGGCTGGTACACGCGAAAGACCCTTTCGCAAGACAGCGTTGAGGGGAGTAAGCAAGGGTTCAAACTAGCGAGAGTTCTGCAGGCGGTGCAAAGCCAAGAGAGCATAATCTCTGCATTTCCACGGTTGCAGAGCTGGCCGAGCCGACAAGATGCAGTCCACAGCTTCATCTGCGCTGCATTGGCCGTCCAGCACCAGCCAAGCGCAGAGGGCAGCAGGACTGCGATTAATGCCACCGAAGCAATGGAAGAGCACGTTGAACTCCTCGCTCGCCTGTTGGCACTGCTCGCGCAGAGTGCGCAAAGTCTGAGCCATGTCTGTCCAAGCCTGGGCGCACCGCTCTGCGCTCTCGAAGAACCAGGAAGCATCCCGGTTGCATTTGATTCTGGGGTCGTCCAATTCAACTTGGACGTGCCGCACACCAGAGCGGGAAAAGTGCTCGCGCCAGTCTTGGGGAGCCCCCCTGACTCGCAGCTCAGCTGGCCGGCACACGCTCACCACAACCGTCACAGAAGTGTTGGTGCTGACCTCGACGTGGAAGATGTCGGCAGCCGAGCGCACGCTGCCCAGCAAGCAGCTCTCACCAGGCTTCGCAGACCGCACCACCACGGCATCGAGAGGCCAGTCGGAGATGTCGCCCAGGTTGTAGGAAGCTCTCCAAACAGTATAGTCCATGTCTGACCAAGGTCCCTCATTGTATTTTGTGGAGATGTCGAGCTGCCTCTGTCGAATCCAGCACATCTCCGCGTCGGACATTGTCGGCCCAGAAGACGTCAGCGAGGACTCCATGCATATGCAGAAAGCAGCAAGGAGGTTTCACTGCAGACCGCTCGTCGGGCCAAAACTAGCTTTTCGAGCCAAAGCCAGCAGCGCAGCCAGGTCTGCGGGTTTAGGGTATCTTGTTCAGAAGAGTGAGGGGCTGAGGTTCTGGGGTTCGGGCAGAACAATGTCAGAATGACATTCCCACACAGACAGACACAAAACCACGTCATCGACTGGCCTAAAGCTCGGGATGTCTCCCATCCACGGTCAACGTCAAAGGCGAAGAGAAGTTGAGGTCAAGAAGAAGGCTACAGAAGAAGCACTGTTTCAGTCCTGCGCTCTAGTGAGAAACGAACTTGCCCAGTCCCGCGGGCTGCATCCCCACACCTCCGCAAGACGGCGTCCATGCGGTTCCGCAGCCGCGCATCTTCGCAACAGAGCGGCCATGCGGTTCCACGGTCGCGCTACATGTGTGCGGTGGCGTGAAACACACGTAGCCGCTCAGACCGCCGGGATACGTCAGCACCGCCCCTAGTCATCATGCCGATGAGCAGCCTCAGATGAAAGATGCGGGAGAGACCTCAAGGCAGACATTCGCACATCTTCCTCGTTGTACCAATCCACAATGCAACGTGCGCAATAGTGCGCCTGATGTCCATACTTCGTTCTCATGCACGGACGGTCGTGCATCTCGCAGGAGAAAGTACAACTGCCTCTTCGCGGCGGGCAAAGATTCCCCATTGCGGCAAGGAGCAAAAGGGCGCGGTCACCTAAGCAAACGTCGCAAAAAGGTGCTGCGGCGCCCACACGAATGCACGCATGTCACCATGCACTCAGACATCATGCCAACGTGTGAGTTGTGTCAAGTGAGTCCAAGGAGACATGCCATGTCATTCTCAGTCCAGGGAGACACGCAGTCTTTTTAGCAGGAGCTGCGAGAGTGTGCGCATGCCCACAGGCGCTGCAGGCGCTGACTGACCTGTCCAGGGCGAGCCTTCCGCCGTGTCCGGCGCCGGCGCACCTTCCGCAAGACAGCGTCGGGCGCGCGGCGCCGGGGTCAGGCTCCGGCAAATAAACATCCGCAAAACTGGACCCTAGAGTCTCGAGTGCTGTCTAGGGCGAGGCTTCCGCCGTGTCCAGCGCCGGCGCACCTTTCGCAAGACAGCGTCGTGTGCGCAGCACCGGGGACGGGCTCCGGCAAATAGACATCCGCAAAACTGGACCCTAGAGTCTCGAGTGAAACATGTCTATAGGGCGAGGCTTCCGCCGTGTCCAGCGCCGGCGCACCTTTCGCAAGACAGCGTCGCGAAAGACTGTGGCAGTAATGTCCAGCGAGTAAGCAGCGGCAGGTCTGCGCAAGTTCACATCCTCGAAGATGTCAGGGGCAGCAAGGACCACCGCTGCAACAGTGTCTGCTCCAGCTTCGTGAGCTGCTCGGAGGGATCTCCAGACGTGGTATTTGATGTCCGCACTTGCGCTCGGAGCAGCGGCAGGACACAATGCCAGGACGATTCGCTCAGTCAAATTGCTCCTGCTCACACTCTGGAAGGCGACTCCCAACTCCGCCGCCAGTTGCTGTAAGCTGGGCCCGTCGCCTCGGAAGCGCCATTTACGAAGCCTGGCCCGAAGAGACCGAGCCGCGCTTTCGCCGAGCTCTGCTACCCAGCTCCTCAAGCCATCTGCGCTGACATCGTCCTCGACGTCTGCCTGCCCGAACGTAGAAACGTCGAGGCCAAAAAAAGCAAGCAAGATTAAAACGTCAGGTGGCGGGCAGTAAAGGGGGGTGAGAAGAGCCTGAAACTGCCCTAGTCAAGAGACACTGCGCAAGACAAAAGCGAAGCTTTCCCCATGACGCCTCCTGCTCGGATATGCACTGCAACAGAGCGTCTAGAAGCTCCTGTTTGTTTCGCATGCCGGTGCCAGAGCCCTGCTGCACACCCGCAGCCCCAGCCAGCGCCCGCAACTGCTTGACGGTCTTCTTCGCGAGCTCCCCGCGCAGCCAAGCCACGCCGTCAGCAGCAAAACCTTCTCGCAGGCGCTGCAGCTCTTGCTGCAGCGCAGCGCCAGCTTCATCCTGTTCAAAGGTCGACAAGAAAAGCCTGAAACTGCCCTAGTCAAGAGACACTGCGCATGCGCCGCTTGAACGTAAAGCCCAAAAAAAAGCAAGCTCCAAGCCAGAAACAACCTTGACCCCAACCTGCGTAGGAATGCAAACAATATGACACACAAACCTTAGAGAAGGAGGAAACCAAGAATACAAAGCACAAAAATGACGCTTTCCCCAAGACGCCTCCTGCTCGGAAATGCACTGCGAGAGAGCGTCGAGAAGCTCCTCTCTGTTCCGCATGCGCGCACCAGCGCGCAGGTGCACACCCGCAGCCCCAGCAAGCGCCCGCAACTGCTTCACGGTCTGCTTCGCTAACTCCTCGCGCAGCCAAGCCACGCCATGAGCGGCAAAACCTTCGCGCAGACCGTGCAGCTCTCGCTGCGGCGCAGCGCCAGCTTCATCCTGATCACAGGTCGAGAAGAAAAGCCTGAAACTGCCCTAGTCAAGAGACACTGCGCACGCGCCGCTTGAACTTAGAGCCCAAAAATAAGCAAGCTCCAAGCCACAAACAACATGACCCCAACCTGCGTAGGAATGCAAACCATGTGACGCACAAACCTTAGAGAAGAAGGAAACCAAGAATACAAAGCACGAAAATGACGCTTTCCCCAAGACGCCTCCTGCTCGGAGATGCACTGCGAGAGAGCATCAAGAAGCTCCTCTCTGTTTCGCGTGCTCGCGCCAGAGCCCTGTCGTGTGCCCGCAGCGCCAGCAAGCTCACGCAGCTGCGTGACCGTCTTTTTCGCAAGCTCCTGGCGCAGCCAACCTGCACCTTTAGCACGGAAACCGCGCCGCAGCGTCTGCATAGCATCCCCGCCGGTGTACGACATGCCTGGACCGACAAAAACCCGCACGGTCCAAGCTGGCGCCAAGGTTTCACTCAATAGCGCCTCTCGGGCCAAAGCTAGCACGCACGCATGTAGAGCAACGCATCATGAGGTAACAGACATACAGCACACGAACGCTAGCACCGACACACAGTGCGGGATGCCTTCTCCCCTTCATTGACGTCGGCGCGCCCCAGGACGTCCAAATCGGACATCGCCCAAACATGTTACATTTGAGAGCAACCGCTGATCACTTCCCACAGAGAGACGAGTCTGAGCGCAGGACTGGTTGCCTTCCCTCCAAATCGAGATCACTTTTTTCCCGCTCCACTGCATGGCTGATATTTGTCATGGTTTTGGAAACAGCGAATTCGGGGACCATGGTTTTCGCGATGGTTTTGGAAACAGCTAATTCGAGTACCATGGTTTTCGCGATGGTTTTGGACACAGCGAATTCGGGGACCATGGTGTTTGCGATGGTTTTGGAAACAGCAACTTCGGGAACCATGGTTTTCGCAATGGTTTTGGAAGCGAATTCGAACACACCGTCCCCAAGTTGTTTGCGAGGATTTCGAAGCTCCACAATTCCGCGCCCACGCTATTTGCGAGGATTTCGAAGCCCCACAGGATTTCGAAGCCCCAGAATTCCGCGCCCACGTTATTTGCCAGGATTTCGAAGCCCCACAGTTCCGCGCCCACGTTATTTGCGAGGGTTTCGAAGCCCCACAGTTCCGCGCCCACGTTATTTGCGAGGGTTTCGAAGCCCCAGAATTCCGCGCCCACGTTATTTGCTAGGTTTTCAAAGCCCCAGAATTCCGCGCCCATGTTATTTGCGGTGTTTTCATGCGCCCAGATGTCCGTTACCATGCTCTTTGTGGTGTTTTCATGCGCCCAGATGTCCGTTACCATGCTATTTGGTTTTGGAAACAGCAACTTCGGGGACCATGGTTTTCGCAATGGTTTTGGAAGCGAATTCGAACACACCGTCCCCAAGTTGTTTGCGAGGAGTTCGGAGCTCCACAATTCCGCGCCCACGTTATTTGCGAGGATTTCGAAGCCCCACAGTTCCGCGCCCACGTTATTTGCGAGGGTTTCGAAGCCCCAGAATTCCGCGCCCGCGTCATTTGCGAGGATTTCGAAGGCCCACAGTTCCGCGCCCACGTTATTTGCGAGGGTTTCGAAGCCCCAGAATTCCGCGCCCACGTTATTTGCTAGGTTTTCAAAGCCCCAGAATTCCGCGCCCACGTTATTTGCTAGGTTTTCAAAGCCCCAGAATTCCGCGCCCATGTTATTTGCGGTGTTTTCACGCGCCCAGATGTCCGTTACCATGCTCTTTGCGGTGTTTTCATGCGCCCAGATGTCCGTTACCATGCTATTTGCGGTGGTTTCAGACGCCCAGGGTGTCCGCGGCGTACTACGTCTGGAGCAAGCTCCGCGTGTCCGTGGCGTACTACATTTGTACTACAAAAGTCGACTTTCCAGCCACGGAAGCTCCGGGTGTCCGCGGCGTACTACGTTTGTACTACAAAAGTCGACTTTCCAGCCACGGAAGCTCCGGGCGTCCCCGGCGTACTACATTTGTACTACAAAAGTCGACTTTCCAGCCACAGAAGCTCCGGGCGTCCCCGGCGTACTACATTTGTACTACAAAAGTCGACTTTCCTGCCACGGAAGCTCCGGGTGTCCGGGGCGTACTACGTCTGTACTACAAAAGTCGACTTTGCAGCCACAGAAGCTCCGGGTGTCCGTGGCGTACTACATCTGTACTACAAAAGTCGACTTTCCAGCCACGGAAGCTCCGGGGGCGTCCGTGGCGTACTACATTTGTACTACAAAACTCGATTTTCCAGCCACGGAAGTCCCCGGCGTACTACGTCTGTACTACGCAAGTCGAAAAAAAAACGCAAAAACACTACGGTTTTAGCACCGCGACCACGCGAAAACCCGCAGAGGGGCACCGCGACCACGCGAAAACCCGCAGAGGGGTTACGTTTGTATGTCAAAAAACGCAAAAACACGACGGTTTTGGCACCGCGCCAACGCCCAAACCCGCAGAGGGGTTACGTTTGTATGTCAAAAAACGCAAAAACACGACGGTTTTGGCACCGCGCCAACGCCCAAACCCGCAGAGGGGTTACGTTTGTTTGTCAAAAAAGGCAAAAACACGATGGTTTTGGCACCGCGCCAACGCCGAAACCCGCAGAGGGTTGACGCGCGCACGAAAAAAATGCAAAAAACGACGGTTTTAGCACCGCGACCCAGCGATTACCCGCAGAGGGTTGTCCGCGCACAGAAAGAAACGTAAAAAAACGATGGTTTTAGCACCGCGACGACGCCGAAACCCGCAGAGGGTTGTCCGCGCAAATCAAGAAACGTAAAAAAACGACGGTTTTAGCACCGCGACCACGCCGAAACCCGCAGAGGGTTGCAATCCCGATTGGCGATGTCAACCCAGCCCGCCGCCTTAGAAAGAGTAATTTTAATTTAGAAATCTAGGACTGGGTACGAAGGTCTAGTAAATTCTACGTAAATCTAGAAATTTGTATTCACTGATTACTAAGCTCTATGCAATTCACTCTATGCAATTCACTCTATGCACTTCCCTCTATGCACTTCACTCTATGCACTTCACTCTATGCACTTCACTCTATGCACTTCGCTCTATGCACTTCACTCTATGCACTTCACTCTATGCACTTCACTCTATGCACTTCACTCTGTGCACTTCACTCTGTGCACTTGCCTCTATGCACTTCACTCTATGCACTTGCCTCTATGCACTTCACTCTATGCACTTCACTCTATGCACTTCACTCTGTGCTTCACTCTATGCACTTCATTCTATGCACTTCACTCTATGCACTTCACTCTATGCACTTCACTCTATGCGCTTCACTCTGTGCACTTCACTCTGTGCGCTTGCCTCTATGCACTTCACTCTATGCACTTCACTCTATGCACTTCACTCTGTGCACTTCATTCTATGCACTTCACTCTATGCACTTCGCTCTATGCACTTCAGTCTATGTTGTTGTGTCAGGGGGCTCCGCACGGAAGAACCCTTCGCGATGCTTTCGGGAAAAACCCTCAACACCCTCAAAGCCCCTTAAGACAGTGCCTATAAAACCCTCAAAGCCCTTGAAGCCCTTAGGGCCCCCAAAGCCCTTAAAGCCCCACAAAGCTCCCGGAATGCCTGGGCTCCCCCACACCGGTTTGCCCCTCGCAGGCGATTTCGGCTTCGACGTTGACCAGGGCGTTCTCCTGCTGGCCATCGGCTGTGGGTTCAGGGGCTCAAAGAGGTTTAGGGTTTATAGGGTTAGGGTTTTGGGCTTAGAGCTTCGGGCTTAAGGCTTTGGGTTTAGGGTTGGGGCTTAAGGGTTTAGGAAACTTTTAGGTTTAGGGGCTTCAAGAAGGCTGACAACAATCGATCCTCCAAGCTTTGAAGCGTTCTTTCGGGTAGCTTTCGCCCGGCTTGGATTAGGGGTTTAGGGTTTAGGGGTTTGGGGGTTTTGGGTTGAGGCCTCAGGGTTGGATAAGGAGTGCCCAGGTGGGAAACCATGCGAGTATCAGGGCTCCGGTTACGTAAGGGCTATATACGGGTCGAGCTAGGAGATCAAGCTGTCCGAAGTGGGTCTAGATTTCGGTTTAGGATGAGGGTCAAGGTTTTTAAGGGTTCAAAGTTAGAGTTTAAGGTTTAGGGCTTTGGTTTTTGGTTGAGGGTCGGCTGCTGAAACCCCCGCGCGGGTGAGCTCCTCGTCCAGATGGCACCTGAAGATAAAGATCATGGTTTAGGGTTTAGGGTTTAGCGGGTTTAGGGTTTAGGGTTTTGGGGTTCGGGGGGTCTGGACTTTGGGGCTTATACCCCCGTGGCCCCACAGCGTACCTTTAAGAAGCATACCCAGGACTGATCTTTCGGGGTGCCGGATCCAAAGACGAGCGCTCAGTGGGTGTTCGGGCGCACGTTTCGAAACAAAACGTATTGTCTGGCACCTTAAACCCTAAAGCCTAAAGCCTACACCCTAAACCGTAAAGCCTAAACCCTAAACCCTAAACCCTAAACCCTAAACCCTAAACCCTAAACCCTAAACCCTAAACCCTAAACCCTAAACCCTAAACTCTAAACCGGAACCTTAAAGCCAGGCACCTCAAGGGAGTGGGAGGAGCAGGAGGATCCCTGTACTCATCCCCCTTGCCTCCAAATTGTTGAAGCCTACCATTTAGGCGGCTTTAATGTTTAGGTCTCTAGGATCCTTATTCTCTAGGGTACCCAGTAACCTAGGATTTGAAACGCTGCCCTTCTTTTTGCTTATGAGGGAAACTAAACGCCCCAAAGAAAGGCATAAGGGTACTACTGGGCATCCTTGCTATGGTTGAAGGAATGGTCCTTAACCGCAGTGCACCATGCCGTCAGGTCCAGTCACACTGCGCATCTGGCAACAAGGCTTCCAGAACCATTTTCATTGCTTTAAACCGGATTTAGGGCTTAGGGCCAAGCCCTAAACCTACATTCTGACTCTTGCGGGTTCTGCTGTCCAACCCGACTTAAACCAGATTCCGAAGGAATCTACGCCAACGGACGTTCTCTTGAAGCCCATCTACAAGTTTGTAGGTTTCTGAAGTCCCTTACACATCGAACCCAGCTCCGGAAAGAAAAAGCTGACGCCCCATACATGCTTTTAGGGTTCCAGGTCTGGGGATAAGGCTTTGAGTGCATTCTTTTCTGGGTCTGGGTGTTCAAGCCTGAACCCTACACCACGACTGGGGTTTGGGGGGGCTTGGGGTTCACAACTTCGTACGGCTCGGGCGCCCACTTCACAACGGCCTGCGAGAGCTGCAACGGGTGGCACCTGCATGCTACTTGGAGGGTCGGGGGAATCAGTCGGACCCGACACCGGGTTTAGGGTTTAGGGTTTGAGGTTTCGGGTTTAAGGTTTAGGGTTTAAGGTTTAGGGTTTGAGGTTTAGGGTTTAGGTTTAGGGTTTAGGGTTTAGGGTTTGAGGTTTATCGAAGACAGCCAACCTCTCAGAGCCAAAGCTCCTCCTCCTCCGCTGTGATCCCTCATTGGGGCTACTAAGCAGGGGAAGCCGGACAGCTCCAGAGAACTTGATTCCAGTTCTCTCCTTTTCTTAGGGTAGTTACATGGTCCCTTAGCATGGGCCCTAAAAGGGTTAGGGTTTAGGTTTAGGGTTTAGGGTTAGCTACATGGTCCCTTTGCATGGGCCCTTAAAAGACATTACGTCCCCTGTTCAACCCAATACGGTACCTGATCATAAGGACATGGAACTGGCAACACATGTCGTGTGCAGAATTGGAGCTCCACCACTTTCGGAAGCTCCTAAATGGGCATTTCTCACGCTAGGGGAGCCCCTCCCGGAATAAGGGGTAACACACCCCTAAACCAAACAACCCTAAACCCTAAACCCTAAACCTTAAACCCTAAACCGAATTTCGGGAAACCCACACATGGCTCGGATGTTGGTCGGGATTTTGGGACTCTGTGAGGTGGATACTCCACTCTGTGCCATCCTTTGATCCCTCCCATTGGGAATTTAGTAGTATAGAGTACATGACCCCAATTTTGGGGTTCATGTGGGGGTTTACGAAAATAAGGGAGCCCCAATATACACCCCGAGTAGTAGGATTCCCTTATAACAAGGACCCCGAACCCCCATGTAGCTAATACAAGGTGCTTATGTATGGGAAGGGCGGGGGGGTTCGGGGGAGGAGGCGGGGGGTTCATTGAGCAGAACTGCAGCCAGAGCGGTAGCAACCCTTCAAATAAACCCTAAACTTCCTAAGGCCTAAAGCCTAAACCCTAAACCCTAAACCCAAAACCCAAAACCCCAAACCGAACGGTGGAGAGCGGGGCGTGGCTGGGCTTCCGGGCAGCGGCAGCAGATCCGGCGTCCTCTTTGCCGCCATGATCCCGGCGACCTCGCTGACGGTAAAAACCTTGGCCGCAAGCCCGAGAAGCCCTAAACCAGGGTTCAGGGTTTAGGGTTTAGGGCTTAGGGGTTAGGGTTTTCGAAGTTTACCTGGGACTCTATTTACCTACAGCTTGCTAGCAGCTACCCTTGATGAGTAGGTTCTCATTTTGAGTAGAGCCTAGGTCGGCTGACGTCCCTTTTGGCTTGAGGGCTCATGGAGCTTAAGGTCTGCTTGGACGCCCTTTTGACTTAGCAAGTAGGGCTAGTGAGGTGGGTTATGTTTCTAGGAGATACTAAGTAGACTTGCTAAGTCAAAAGAACTTGCAAGTGGAGGTCGTTGCTTCGACTCCTGCTTGAAGGCGTAGGGGTTTTCGGGTTTATGATATGGGCGATTTACAAGACTGGGACGCGGCGAGGGGGATGGGGCTCAAGGAGTAGACCTCTTAAGCTTCCCTCTCTTCCGACCCACGTCCCTTCAGGACCATGAAAGCGATCTTGCCTGGTTGGAATGGTAAGCGATGTTTGTGCGCGGGACCGAATCGTAGCGTTTAGGTGTAGGGTTTAGGCATTTAGGGTTTAGGAGTACCCCAACCCCAACAATCAGGACCCAAAGTAGTCGTGCGTCATCGTGTGCACGTTTCGCGTTTCGAGGGCTGGGGGGGAGGAGGGGGGAGAGAACCCATTCTTGGTAGCCCAGTAACCATATTATAATAAGGGCACCCTTTTTGGGGTTGGTTATTTTCAAAGGGAAACCAGAACCCAAAAAAGGGTAAAGGGTACCACTGGGTTACCATGGTCTAGGGTTACAGGTCTCCTTTCTGCACCCAAAGCCGTCTTAGGGTAATTACATGGCTTCTTAGTAAAGGCCCACTCATGGCACCCCGTATATACCCTTCACATTCCGCATAGAACCCAGGGGCCCGTACTTCAGAGCCCTTTAGACGAGCTAAGGACCATATGAAGGGGCCTAACTACCCTTAGACAGCAAAACCCTAGGGTTAGGAAACCCGAAACCCTGGAAACCCTTTCTTTGCAGCAGGTCTCCCCAACCTAAACCCTACACCCTAAACCCTAAACCTTTTGCAGCTGGGCTTGAGGACTAGCCAGATTCAACCCTAAACCCTAAACCCTAAACCCTAAACCCTAAACCCTAAACCCTAAGCCCTAAACCCTAAACCCTAAACCCTAAACCCTAAACCCTAAACCCTAAACCTGAGCCCTAAACCCTAGAAACCCAAAGCTCTTACTAAGGGTGGCTAGGGCGCACTGCAGTGCGGGCGCCTGCATCCTCCCAGTCCCAAGCTCCACTTGAGGGCCGTTCCTAAAGTGTGGTTTCTTTTGGGGAGCTTGAACCCCAAACCCCAAACCCTAAACCCTAAACCCTAAACCCTAAACCCTAACTTCCGTTTGTGAAGAATCCAAGCCCTGGTGGCTTGGGGCCCTTTTTGTGGGAGCTGGACTTTGGCTCCTCTCATGCCTGGAGCCTTAAACTTGCGACTTACCCTGTAGGGTCTAGGGTTGAGAGGGTTTAGGGTTTAAGGTTTCTGGAGGTTCATGATACTTATCCGCCGAGGCCTCGGGCTAAACTAACCCTCAACCCACCCTAAACCCTAAACCCAACCCTCATTGCTTGGGGTGCAGCGACTTGGGCGCTGCAGAATCACCATGCTCACGCGGATGCGCTGGGCCGGGCCGAGGCGGGTCGCGTAGCGTTAAAATTAACCAATTATAACTGCACTTATACCTCTACTTACAACCATACTGGGGCACTTAAGGGGCTTATAGGTGGGTGATAAGTACAGAGGTAATTGGTTGACAAGTACCATGACCCTCCAAGTAGGGCTTAGGGTTTAGAGGGTTGAGAGTTAATAAGAATCTTTGGGGTTGAAAGGGACTGGGGTTTCGGGTTTAGGGTTTTGGGTTTCCAGGCGTAATAAAGTTTTAGGGTTGAAAGGGATTAGGGTTTCGGGTTTAGGGCATAGGGTTCAGAGGGTGTAATAAGGTTTTTAGGGTTGAAATGGATTAGGGTTTCGGGTTTAGGGCTTAGGGTTTCTAGGGTTTAGGGATTATAGGGTTTAATCAGGGTTATCAGGGTTATAGGGTTTACAGGCTCTATAGTGTGTGATCAGGTTAATGGGGTGTGTAGGGTTTGTAGGGTTTGTAGGGTTGATCGGGTTTACAGGGTTTGATCAGGTTTGTGGGGTTTACATGGTTTCTAGGGTTCATAGGGCTTATAGAGTTTAGGGTGCAACCTGAAGCCAGCAGTCTCTTGCAGTCGCAGCGCGTCACCTTTGGCCACAGACTTCGTCGCCAAAGCAGCTGCGATCTGGATCCAGAGTACAAGAGAATGGGCGCAAAACCAAGAGGGGTTTAGGGTTTGGGGTTTAGGGTTGAGGGTTTAAGCCTTAGGGTTTGCAACCCGTGGAAAACACGGGCAACCCTGACCACAAACCCGATTCGACGGGATTAGGGCTCTCTGATCATTTAGAGAGCCGAAACGCTCGGGCTGACTATCCCTATGAGGACTTGGCTTAACTCAAATAGGGGGACTGCGACTGCTAGAAGGGTGTTCGCCGGAAAAGCGCTGAGCCCCTAAACCCTTGTTTTTCTAGATCCCAAACACCTAGCCGTAAACCCTGAAGCTCTAACCCTTGAACTCCAAACCGTAATAACCCAAAAACCCTTCAAGCCCTAGACCCTAAATCCCCAACAAAATCTTCACTCCTTACGTCATAACCCACAAACCCTTTGAGCCCCAAACCCCCAACAAACTCTAAAACCCTAAACCCTAAACCCTCAACCCCAAACCCTAAACCCTAAACCCTAAACCGTAAACCCTAAACCCTAACCCTCCGCAAAACTCGGCTTCGCGCCTCCTTCCCCACCAACACGGTGCATCCGGCCTTGGCCTTGGGGGCAGCCAAGGGTTTTTGTAGGGTTTAGGTTTAGGGTGTATTTCGGGTTTAGGGTTTAGGGTTTAGGGTTTAGGGTTTAGGGTTTAGGGTTTAGGGTTTAGGCTTGGGTGAGCCTTTGGTGTGGGTTTTGGGCTCGAGGGGTTTACGGGTTTAGGGTTTTTGGGGGCTTTGGAAGGCTTTGGGGGGCTTTGGGAGGCTTGTTTGGGGGCTTTGAGGCTTGAGCTGAACCAAGAGCATTGGGATTTGCTTCTTTTGCCCTAAACCTTCCCTATGAAAAAAAAAACCTTGATGAACCCAGTGGCGGCATACTTCAGGCAAATTTGCCTCATCTTTGCCTGTTCGTGGGCATTTGCCGATTCGTGACTGCTTCGTGGGCATTTGCCGCCCTCCCCCCCTTCCCCCCCCTCCCCCTCTCACCCCTCTCACCCCTCTCCCCCTTCCTCCCCCCCCTCCCCCACTCCCCCCCTGTCGCCCCCCCGCCCTGCCCTGCCCCACCCCCTCAATTTGCCTGTTTCGTGGGCATTTGCCTGGTTCGTGGGCATTTTTCTGGGATTTTTGCCTGGTTCGTGGCCTGTCTCGAGTGTTCAGGGTCTCAAGGTCTCGTCGTTTAGGGTCTCAAAGGAGTTAGAGTCTCAACAGCTCAGGGTCTCAAGGATTTAGGCTCTCAAGGCTTTTAGGGTCTCAAGGCTTTCAAGGGTTTAGGGTCTGAAGGGCCACCCTCCCCCCCTCCCCGCCCCTCAGGCGAATGTTCGTCGGTTCTGTTTTAGAAATGATTTGTCCTGAGACAAATTAAGGTCGACAACTCCGTTCTCTTGAAAAAATGAAACAATGACATGTTCCTATGCTGTGGGGTCGACAACTCCGTTCTTTTGACAAATAAAACTATGATTCCTATGAGATCCAAAGGTTGGGTGGGTAGGTTTTCGATACCAGAGTCACGAGCTCGACTAGTGAATGCTCGGACTGGAGATGCGGAACCCCAAACCCTAAACCCTAAACCCAAAACCCTAAACCCAGGGGAGCCTCCAGAACAGGGCTTCAGGGTTTAGGGTTTATAGGGTTTAGGGTTTAGGGTTTAGGGTTTACGGTTTAGGGTTTAGGGTTTAGGGTTTAGGGTATAGGGTTTAGGGTTTAGGGTTTAGGGTGTAGAGTCTTAGGGATGTCACTCCTGCGCACGGCACGGAGGCTTTCGAGCGGCGTGCGGGCTTCGTTGGCGTCCACGGGGGCTGATCCTAAACCCTGAATTATATATAGGGTTTAGGGCATGTAGGGTTTAGGGTTAGTTTTTAGGGTTAGGGTTTCGGGTTTAGGGTCTAGGGTCTAGGGTTTAGAGTTTAGGGTTCAGGGTCAAGGCCTAGGAGGAAGGATGGTGATCCGGCACCAGCGGGATGGCAGCGGGGCTACCAGAGTTCGCTGCATCGAAGGTACTCGCGGCGCAAGAAGGCATGCTAAGCGCAGGCAGCGCAGGGACACCAGGTCGCCCCCAAACCCTAAACCCTAAACCCTAAACCCTAAACCCTAAACCCTAAACTTGGTACACTTCTCCAAAAGCTTTGAAGCCCAAAGGCACATGGGACAGCTGCCACGACTGTGAGAAACGGCACTCCAGGAGACTCCAGGAGTCTGGGCCCTGCCTTTGAAGCCAACTGCACATCCAAACACACACCTGCACCGGCGTCCCGATATCGCAGGAAGGGCACTCAAGGAGTCTCCTGGCACTGTGAGGACCTCTTCTTCTCGCTGGTTCCTTCAAATGTCAAAGCTGCCCACACGAAGCAATCTCGTCTCCCACCTCGAAATGCGCTCTGCGACGGCTGGCACAGCTGTCAGCCCTTGCACGGCGGCATCTTGCAGATTCGTGGCTGCCCACCCGTTGTTCGACAAATGTTCTCGGACTGCGGTCAGCTGTCAGCACCCATGTGTTTCGGGATCTGACAAATTCGCAGCTGCCCAAAGCCTGTTCGACAATCCTTGCGGATCAAATTCCGCACAAGCTCTGCGATGGCTGGCAAAGCTGTCAGCACTTGCGGCGCGGAATCTTGTAACTTTGCAGCTGCCCACAGGCTGTTCGACAACCCTTGCGGATCGAAGTCCCTCACCTTGTGTGGCACATGCTCTGCGATGGCTGCCACAGCGGTCAGCACATGAGGTGCGGCATCTTTCAGAGTCGCAGCTGCCCACAGACTGTTTGACAACTCTTGGGGCTTCATGCTTTTTACCTTGCGCGGCATGCGCTCTGCGATGGCTGGCACGGCTGTCAGCACTTGCGGCGCAGTATCTTGAAGGTTCGCAACTGCCCACAGGCTGTTCGCCAATCCTTGGGGGGCGAATTCCGTCACCTTGTGAGGCACATGCTCTGCGATGGCTGGCACAGCTGTCAGTACCTGCGGTGCAGTATCTTGTAGATTCGCAGCTGCCCACAAACAGTTTGACAGATGCTGAGAACTGAGGTGCCTCGCCTGCTCCGCCACACACTCTGCAATGGCTGGCACGGCTCTCAGAACTTGTGGCGCAGCATCTTGCAACTTCGCAGCTGCCCACAAACTGTTGGACAAATCCTGGGGATTGAAGTCCCTCGCCTTGTGCGGCACGTGCTCTGCAATGGCTGGCACTGCTGTCAGCACTTGTGGTGCGGCATTTTGCAACTTCGCGGCTGCCCACAGGCTGTTCGACAATTGTTGAGGGATCATGCCTTTTACCTTCTTAGTCATGCCATGTGCAATGGCTGGCACAGCCGTCAGCACTTGTGGTGCGGCATCGTGCAAATTCGCAAGTGCCCACAAGCTGTTCGACAAATGCTGAGGACTCATACTTTCTACCTTGCGCGGCATGTGCTCTGCGATGGCTGGCACGGCTGCCAGCACTTGTGGTGCTGCATCTTGAAGATTCGCAGCTGCCCACAGACTGTTTGACAATTCTTGGGGCTTCATGCTTTTTACCTTGCGCGGTATGCCCTCTGCGATGGCTGACACGGCTGTCAGCACTTGCGGTGCGGCATCGTGCAAATTCGCAAGTGCCCACAGGCTGTTCGACAAATGCTGCGGACTCATACTTTCTACCTTGCGCGGCATGTGCTCTGCGATGGCTGGCACGGCTGCCAGCACTTGTGATGCAGCATCTTGAAGATTCGCAGCCGCCCATAAGCTGTTTGACAACTCCTGGGGGTTCATGCCTTCTACCTTGTGTGGTATGCGCCCTGCGATGGCTGCCACGGCTGTCAGCACTTGCGGCACGGCATCTTGCAACTTTGCAGCGGCCCAGAGGCTGTTTGATAAATGTTGAGGAATCATGTCTTCTACCTTGCACGGGAGGCGCCCTGCGATGGCTGGCACAGCTGTCAGCACCTGCGGCACCGAATGCTGAAGTTTTGCAGCTGCCCACAGACTGTTTGACAACTCTTGGGGCTCCATCCCTTGCACCTTGTGCCTCAGGCACTCTGCAATGGCTTTCATTGCAGAATGCACTTCCGGAGATGCATTCCCGACCTTCACTCCAGTCACAAAGCAGTTGGACAGCTCTTGCGGGTTCATGGTGTCCGCACGACTTTCTACATAGCCGGCCAACTCCATCAGCAGCTCCTCGTCGCACTCTCTCACTTTCTCAGAAAGTATACCTTAACTGTTCGGGAGAGCCACTTGCAAAGGCCTGTCACCTTCATCGCCTTCCTACAGTAGAACCAACTTTAGACTAAACAAAAATGTCGTGTTCAAGAAATTTCTGGAGACCATTCGCCCAGAAGATGTTGGCCGCACCCCGTGCAGGGAGCATGTCCTCCTGAAGCATGGCCGAGAGGCGGCCCACCAGTCTGGGCCAAACAGGGCTGGCAGCATCTTTCCTGGGGGGGTGGCTCTGCTTTGAAAAAGTCCAGCCGCCATGATAGTGAAGCTGTCTTCTGTACTAAACAGATTTCGTATTCTGCCCACTTAATTATTATGCTTATACTTGTATGCCCATTTTTATGGTAAGCCAGTTTAAGCATGTTTGTGGGAAGCCAATCGAATCTCCTTCCGTTTAACAGCAACCCAGTTTCGGGCTTAGCTGCCGCCTTTGGCTGAACTTGGCCAGCCGGCTAAATGCTGCTGACAAGTGGAACTCATTCAAGCTGTCGTCCACCTCCTTGTCCACAAGATCAAGGAGAGCTGCGGCAGATTCCGCCCTCGAGATCTTGGCGGTCAGCACCCTTGGATCAGCCCGACCCCTCATCGGCTTTGGTGCTCCGCGCCTGCGCGGGCCAGTGCTGGATCGCAAGGTTCGGCCAGAGCTGCCATGCTCCTGCCCTCCTATGCGGCCTACGCACATCGATGAGCTTCTCGAGGTGAGCAGCAAGGCTACAGCCCACATTCCCAAAATGACCAGTCGGTTATGCCGCCGGGCTTTGGCCTCTGGTCGTTGCATGGCAAAAGCGCGGAAAACCGCTGACTCTCCACAAAGGTTGAAGCTCTAAGTAGCTGTATGCTGTTGCCGTTCCATGTGGTCGTTCTATTGCTCAAGTGCCTGGCTTTGGTAAAATCGTGTGTGAAGACATACTTCAAACATCAAAAGGCAGCATCGCACCACACCCACATTTCCAGCGTGCCCTAGATGTGCCGCGATAAGGAGCCCCTCAAAAAGGACACCCCCAACTTGTTGGAAAGCCTTCAAGTTTGCATGAGGCTACTCCATCGATCATGAGCCTTCCTTGCGAAGACATCCGGGGACACTGCGCCAAGGTGCCAGTAATGTGTTATGAATTACATACTGTCTGTTCAATCTTATGTTATTCTATCTGGTACATACTCTTAGTGAGTTGATTACATGATACTCTGCGGCAGCCTTGTTACGCTCAGCTTCAGACCACCCGGCGAGTCGGCGCCTGGCGGAAGAGAGATTTAGGGTTTAGGGTTTAGGGATTAGGGTTTAGGGTTTAGGGTGAGAGGGAGGGAGGGAGGGAGGGACTTCGTGCATACTCAACTTTGAAGATGTTGGGCTTACGCGCTTTTGATTCTTCGTCAAAGGCCCGCAAAGAGCCGCGAAGTGCAAGTGCAAGGTCTTGGGCGCATTTCTGAAGGCCGCCTTCTTGCCAACGTCGACCATCTGCGGACTCAACGTCTCTGCCTCGGCAACGTGCTCGCATGACAGCGCATGAGAATGCTTCCGTGAACTTCCAGGGCAGGATGACCTAAACCCTAAACCCTAAACCCTAAACCCTAAACCCTAAACCCTAAACCCTAAACCCTAAACCCTAAACCCTAAACCCTAAACCCAACCCACTTCGAGGCCTCAGAGGGCCTCAGCGACAGGCACTGGTTTCGGGTTGGGGCGTTCCAGCCTGGAACCCGGGCAAGGGAACGCGGCTCTGGAGTCAAGATGGCGTGGTGCGATAGTCTTCTGTAGCTTAAACGAAAACGACAAAGCAGCCGGAAGCCCCCAAATCATTCTAGGCAAACGTCGGTGAGCAGAAGTGCGAATACTTGTCACCATGAATGCTCGGCGACTTTGGCAGCATAGGGTATGGGGTATAGGGGGATCAGTGCAACACGCCCCTCCGAACCGCCACGCACAACAAAAAACACTCCGGTTTTAGGGCGAGAAAAAAACCGAAACGGAGCAGCCGAACCGAACGAATCGAAACCCCGTTTCCTGCCCCCAAGGGAAAGAAGAAGTCACTGGCATCCTCGGGGCTGATGTTTTAGATGGTTTAGGGTTTAGGGTTTAGGGTTTAGGGTTTAGGGTTTAGGGTTTAGGGTTTTGGGTTACAACAAAAATCGCAGGGTTTAGCGTTTACATAGGGTTTCGGGGTTGAGGTTGGGAAGCTCCGCGTCCTGCTAGCAGTCCTTGATACAGTAGGGATTAAAAGACGGGGTACTGTGGTTTAGGGAACTCCGATGGACACTTCCTATGAGCGGGCCAAGCAGAGAACCAAGAATGTAGGGGTCCCCTAAACCCTAAACCCTCAACCCTCAACCCTCAACCCTAAACCCTAAACCCTAAACCCTAAACCGAGCCCTTAAGCTGCGCCCGCAGGCCCCCAAGTCCATGCCACACCCCTTCCAAGGGCGGAACGGCAAAGCGTCGGATGGGAACCTCGCCAAGGGCAGCTAGGGTTTAGGGTTGAGGGTTGAGGGTTGAGGGTTTAGGGTTTAGGGTTTAGGGTTTAGGGTTGGTTTTTCAGCTTTCAAACCTTGAACTAGGATGGCCCCTAAAACCCTCTGAAAAATATTCCTGAATATGATGCTCTTAAACCCAAATAAGGGAAAATACAAAATGTCCCAAGGGCCTACCTAGTGAATTTATCGTGCTCTTAAGCTCTGAGCCAGAAAACAACCTCAAACCCTGGACAGTTCATAAGGAACAAAGGGGTGAAAGGAAGGGGGGTGGACAGTGAAAGGGTCTAGTAATCCCAAATGAGCCTTAGCAAGCCCCGATGAGGGAATATGGGCCCCTTCCACCCCCTTTCGAACCCCTCGAGGGACTCAAGTAGGGACCTCAGAGGTTTTTTAGGGGCTACTTAGGTATGTCGGGGCCATATTAAATATGTCGGGGATTAAGATTAAGGTCCCTTCTAGGGGTCCCTCTTTAAACCCCCGAATCCCAATTCCGAACCCTACGGGGTTTAGGGTTCGGGGTCGGGGGCTGTGGAACAATTCTGTGCCCTAAACTGCTTCCTCTACACTCTTACTGGCCCAAAACCCAAGGAAATAAAAGTTGAAACTTTCAGAATAAACTACCTTATAAGAAGCCAAAAAGTTGAAAAGTTGGGTTTTGAGCCAGGAAGCACTTCAGGTCGTCTCCCCCGACCCAAATCAAAGCCGCAGCCCACTCAACCTTAGTCAGACCTTTTTCAACATGCTTTTTTGCACGTCGTTTTCAGCAGGCGTGAGCCCTGAACCCCCCAGCCTTCGTCACCACTATCATCACCACTAACCATTTCTTAACCACCGAACGAGGGCCCTAAACCCTCAACCTTCATCACTTGGGATGTTCCCCCTTATACTAATTGCTAACAGTCCTGAATAGGGAGTATAATCGGAGGTACTATCATCCCTACGTGGGTGGTTGTCAAAATCATGATCCCTTTTGGCGTACCCCAAATACTAGGTGCCGTATTATAATAGGGGTCCAAAAAGGGACAATAATTTGACAACCACTCATGCAGGACTGTTCGTTTTAGGGGGAACATCCCAACCCTGAACCCTAAACCCCAAACCCTAAACCCTCAACCCTAAACCCTAAACCCTCAACCCCAAACCCTAAACCCTAAACCCTAAACCCTATTCATCACACCCAAACTTCTCGCCTGAGCTCTGCCAAGGAGGTGCCCGGCGCAAGGCCTGCTTTCAAGAGGAAGTGGCACCAAAGGAGGGTTTAGGGTTTAGGGTTTAGGGTTTAGGGTTTAGGGTTTAGGGTTTAGGGTTTAGGGTTTAGGGTTTAGGGTTTAGGGTTTAGGGTTTAGGGAGAAGCACGGAAACATGTCCTAAAAAGGTCTGAGGATTCAAAAAAACATGAGAAGCAAAGTTCACCATGCTCCTGGCAAGTGCCCAGAGAAGCCCGCAGAGGGTCCCGCTGAGCACAAAGCCCGCGGTTCAGGGTTTAGGGCTTAGGGTTTAGGATTTAGGGTTTAGGGTTTAGGGTTTAGGGTTAGTATCCCTGGTGTGCCCACACCCAGAGAAGCCCGCGGAGAATCCCGTCGAGTGTCTCATGGTTTGCCCACCCCACTGATTCCTTTCATGTGTCTGTATTTCTTTCGTTCATTCCGTCACTCTTTCATTCTGTAGCGCTCGTTCCTTGTTGCTTAGTTCTTACTGTCGTTCTTTCCGGGCTTCTGTTCAGTGCCGCACGTCTTCTTTTCGTTCATTCTTTCCAGCTATTCCATTCGTAAAGGTCCAGCATGAATTTGGGGCAAAGGAAAAACGCGCAAGAGACAACAGGGAAAGCAACACTACACCACGCAAGACCCCAAACAGTCAAAGGCACGTCAAAAGAAACAGTGTAGACGACGGGAGACAAAGGGAGACAAAGGGAGGCGAGGAGCACAGCAACCCGGCAAAGCCACCCACATAAAGGGAGACAAAGGGAGACAAAGAGAGACAAAGGGAGACAAAGGGAGACAAAGGGCGACAAGGAGCCCAGGAACCCGGCAACAGTCCTCAGAATGTCGGCAATCCTTGATTAAATGAATTTAGAACCCCAACAGTAGACTGCTTGGGGAAAAAGGCAATGCAAGAAGCGGGAAAGCAAGAGTTTAAGGCGATACGCGACGATACGAGACAAGCACAATGTGGAAAGCAAAGGCAAGACCAAGGGAGTGCAAGGAAAGCCAAAAGCAGAAGCAAGAGGTGGAAGGCAAGAAGAGACGAGCAAAAAGAAGCGCAAAAGCAACAAGGATGAAAAGCGAGAAGGATGAAAAGCAAGAGGCCAAAAGGCGATGAAAGGCAGTAGGAGACAGTCAAAGCAGCAAGCAAAGGGCAAGAAGCAAAAACAACTCGCCCTACAGCTACCCTGACATGGAAGCCATCCTGCCGTTTTCGCACAGGTCATTCCTGATGTTTAGGGTTAAGGGTTTACTCGGCGCTATCTCTGAGTCTGAGCAACTGAGCTCGTCTGCACTGTAGCACATCTTCGGGACCATTAGGGTTAAGGGTTTAGGGTTCAGGGTTTAGGGTTTCGGGTTTAGGGTGATGCCATTATAGAGTATAGTGGGGGGAAACCTTTTTCTACGAGTATAAGGGGGCCAGGGGGAGGGGACTTTTACACCCAAGAACATGCTCTTGCAGGATGCATGGGCTCTTTGGGGGCTTCTCGAAGCCTTGTCCTGCGTGCCAAAGTTCATCTAAACCCTAGGCCCTAAACCCGAAACCCGAAACCCTAAACCCTAAGCCCTAACCCTAAGCCCTAAACCCTAAACCCTAAGCCCTAACAGTCTTCCCCAGGTCCCCATGGTGCCTGGTGGCATGGCGCAGGCATCGGCTCAGGAGAGGGGCAGCCATGACACCAGGGATCCAAGGGGTGTTTAGGGTTGAGGGTTTAGGGTTTAGGGTTTGGGGTTTTCGGGTTTCGGGTTTAGGGTTTAGGGTTTAGGGTTTAGGGTTTAGGGTTTAGGGTTTAGGGTTTAGGGTTTAGGGCTTGCACCAAGGGGTTTCGGTTTTCGGGGTTGCTGTTCAGAAAGCAGGCTTGGGGTGGAAGGGAGCTTCAGGGAACTGAAGGGAGGTGTCAGGGAGGACCTGGAAGCCTTTCGAGCATGGGGTGGGGTAGTACAACCTGTGGCCTGCAGTCCAGGTCATTCAGCTTGGTAGTAGTAGCATCATGTCATGTGCATCAGCAGCGGTGACTTGAATACAGCTGCACGAGGCACTGGGCCGGCACCGGTTGGGAAAGCACCAAAAAGCCAGAGTACAAAGCCTGCCTGTCCGAATGATCATGATTGAAGTCCTTTGTGTGACGAGATCCCACTGTATATTTCAGGAACAGGCAAGCAGGCGGTTTTTTCAATACTCTAAGGACTAGGGTCTAGGGTCGAGGGTCTAGGGTCTAGGGTCTAGGGTCTAGGGTCTAGGGTCTAGGGTCTAGGGTCTACTAGGGTCTAGGGTCGAGGGTCTAGGGTCTAGGGTCTAGGGTCTAGGGTCTAGGGTCTAGGGTCTACTAGGGTCTAGGGTCGAGGGTCTAGGGTCTAGGGTCTAGGGTTTCATGTTGTGGGGGGGTGAGGGCACCGTGGGGTTCTGGGATTCTTCGTGAGGCCAAGAGCAACCACATGGTTCTCCCGAAAACCTTGAAACGCATCTGATGCAACCTCATCTCAACACTGACAGCTGGAGAAGCAATCCTGGGGCTAGGGAAACCGTCAGCTGATATTTGCGAGAAAAGATTTCCAGAAGAATGCGGCACAGTCAGTCGCGCATGCGGAGGTGTGTCCCATGCTCCGAAAATTCCATGATGCGAAAGCAGAATCTGCCAGCTGCTGTCGTCCTGCATCGTCTCCTGCAGCTCGCTTGTTGCTGCTGTTGTTGGGTCAAATCTTCCGATCAGCCGGCTGCTCGTCGAAACCTTCATGTCGTTAACGGGCTAATGGCCTGAAAACTCTTGCAGCGAGTTGTATCTGGCATTTGCATAGCTCAGGTAAATATTCCACAGTAGACCAAAGAACCCCACGCAGTACACTCTTGGGGGGGGGGGGGGTGTTCTGACGAGCTATAGTTTTTCCCACAATGATGGCCAAACCCGAGACTTCTGCAGGAAGGTGGAGACGTTCCATCAGGAACCATCAGGAAGAGGCTTCCAAGACGGACTTCAGGTACTGCGCAAGGTGATTGTGACAGCCGTCAGACAAGTATGGCCGAGGAGCACCCCAGCAACCTGTCAGCTGATAGCACCACAGACCGCGTGCTCAGGATCTTCGTCAACGGCGGGAATGGCCCCTGATAAACCTTGATAGAAATCCCATGTGCGATGGCTGACACAGCTGTCAGCCCATGTGGTGCAGCATCTTGAAGGTTCCCAAGTGCCCACAAGCTGCTCAGCAACTCCTGCAGGTTCATGTCTTCTACCTTGTGCGGCATGTGCTCTGCGATGGCCGGCACGGCTGCCAGCACTTGCGGTGCTGCATCTTGCAGATTCGCAGCTGCCCACAGACTGCTTGACAACTCTTGGGGCTTCATGCTTTTCACCCTGCGCGGTATGTGCTCTTCGATGGCTGGCACAGCTGTCAGCGCTTGTGGCGCGGCATCATGCAAATTCGCAAGTGCCCACAGGCTGTTCGACAAATGATGAGGACTCATGTTCTCTGCCTGTGCGGCATGCGCTCTGCGATGGCTGGCACAGCTGTCAGCACCTGCGGCACAGCAATTTCAAGAACTGCAGCTCACAGACTCTTTGACAACTGTTGGACTTCCGGAGATGCATTCCCGACCTTGACTCCGGTCACAAAGCAGCTGGAAAGCTCTTGCGGGTTCATGGTGCCAACATGCCTTTCTACATAGCCGGCCAACTCCATCAGCAGCTCGTCGCACTCTCTCACTTTCTCAGAAAGTATGCCTGAACTGTTCCGGAGACACACTGTCTCGGGTCCCTCACTTTCATGGCCCTCCCACAACGTTCTGGATACCATTTGCCCAGAAGATGTTGGCCGCACCCCGTGCAGGGAGCATGTCCTCCTGAAGCATGGCCGAGAGGCGGCCCACCAGTCTGGGCCACACGGGGCTGGCAGCATCTTTCCTGGGGGGTGGCTCTGTTTAAAGGGAGTCAAAAAAGTCCAGCTGCCATGCTAGTGAAGCTGTCTTATGTACTAAACACTTTTCGTATCATGGCCACTTAATTCTTGCTGCCGTGATGAAGCAACACTATTGCTTACTGTATTAAGTGTATATATATATATATACACACATGTATATGTATATATATATATATATATATATTTGTTTGTGTATTTGGACTTCATTGATTTTTCATACTTATACCTTGGCGGTCAGCACCCTTGGATCAGCCCGACCCCTCCTCGGCTGCGGTGCTCCACGGCTGCGCAGGCCAGTGCCGGCTGTAGATCACAAGGTTCGGGCAGAGCCACCGTGCTCCTGCAAGCCTCCTTTGCGGCCTGTGCACATCGATGAACTTCCTGGGGTGAGCAGCACGTCTACAGCCCACATTCCCAAAAAACCAGTCGGTTAAGACGCCGGGCTTTGGCCTCTGGTCGCCCAAGGCCGGCGCAGTGTGCTTCCGAGTTCTTCAGGGACCGTTGCATGGCATTGGAAGCTGCTAGGAAAGGACGGGCTTCTTGAGCGCTAAGCCGGGGCGTCAGGTAGGATCTTCAGGATTCTTTCTGGCTGGTGGCGTCTGCGACACATGCGGGACCGTACAGTGGTACAAGCAGTGCGCTTCGGTCCTAGTCCCACATTCAGCTTGGTGCGAGCAGTGTTCTTTCACCTTGGAAAGGGTGGGGGCAGCAGCGTGCGCAATATTAGCAGCGACTTCAACACAGATCGAGAGTGCTGAGCATGCAGCAGGCGTCTGTCTCACAAAAAAACCACACAAAGCTTGATAGAGTTAGGGGTTTAACCAGGCGGCTCATGCCATATGCAACCTTCGGCTGGTGAAGACAAGTGCTACCACACCCCCTTAGTAGCTGAATGAGTACACTTTACATTTTTGGGGATACTCCATTCCCTCCATGGATTTGAAAAAAAGTGTACACTTTGTTAGTGGGAGGCCAATGAACTCAGCGACTAAGCCCCCCCAAAACTCCCGAAAGCCTCAGTCTTATGGCCACTGGGTCGGCTCTTTTCTTGCCGCTGTCGGAGTCACGGAAGTGTTGAGGATACCCTCCTTAGGTTGGTTGGTAGGTAGGTAGACACATGCTTGTCAGTCCAGGGCAGGACATATGCAAACCCTACTACAAATGTTGAATTCACTTTGGCCTTACAACTTTTCGCAGGACATATGGAGGTATATGAAGGTTTCATATCCGAGATTTACATGCATAGCATATGGAGGCTTTTTAGGCTTCAAATGTGATACGTACATGTGCATATATATATATATATACATAGGAATATCCATACGTATGTATGTGCATGTATATGTCTATGTACGAAAAAAAACGACACAGACACAGACACAGACACAGACACAGACACAGACACAGACACAGACACAGACACAGACACAGACACAGACACACTCACACTCACACACACACTCACACTCACACTCACACTCACACTCACACTCACACACACACACTCACACACACACATGTAGTAGTGTAGGTACAGACATATACATATCGATAGATACAACATGTGTGTGGATATCTGCGTATACTACCTATATATACATATACATATATACACACATACGCATATTGTCTGTACATGTTAGGGCTAGATAACAACAAGGTTTAACAAATTCACAATTGTCCCGAGTTGGTACCCAGTTAACTTCAAAGCATATCACTGTCAGATGGTGGCTCGAAAGGGGCTTGAAGGGGGCTCTCTCTGCAACTGAACCTGGTTTAGGGTTTAGGGTTTAGGGTCCGAGGTATCCTCAAAAATCCTCAGAAACGTCGCAGGGGAGCTGCCTCCTTCCGGTGTCTGGGTAGCTCGGCTGTGCCTTGCTTAGAGCAGGGCTTTGGGTCATGAACTCTCGGGTCGCACATGTGCGTGCTGGGGTGATTAGGGCTCATGTGTGTTTTGTTTATTTGTGTTTGTATTTGTATTTATATTTGAGGAACATGGAACCCAACCCAACAAAAGGGGAATGGAGCACTTCCCCGTGTTTTAGGGTTTAGGGCTTGGGGCATACTACAGGACCATGGAGAACTAAATCATACACCCAGGTCAACCCTTGAACTCCCAAACATGAACCCAAAGTCTGAGGGTGGTTGCACGGTTCCTTGATATGGGCCCTTAACTGGGAAGTATATATATATATATGTGGCATGGACCTTTATGTATTATTTGACGTTCTCTCTTGTTTTGTATTTAAAAACCTATAAACAAACTAAATCCAAGAAACCTGAAGCACAAATTCACCAATTTCGTTCTCTTAGGGTTTAGGGTTTACGATTTATAATTTACTCTTTTTTGATGTGAACGTACAGACGCAGTCAGATGTTGGCAACGAATACTAGCTATCACTTCTGCTCTTGCGTGGGGGATGATCCAAGCGGTCTCTCGGGTCGGGCTGCGCACCGTTGTGCGCACATTGAAGTGTCCTGTCAGCTGTCGTGCCCAATTGTTGCTTGGTGTGGATCGGCAAAGATCACTGCTACTGAAAGAGGCATCTTCTCATGAAGATGCCCTAACTCTTTCAAGACATCTACATTATCATTCAACGCGTACAGACGTCGGTTCGACAACCTGTAAAACTTCGTACTCTTCTTCACAAACTGAAGTGGACGCGAGTACTGCAGACCCCTGAACCGTCTCGTGCAGAAAACACCCCCGCAGAAAATCACTGCCTTTACCGCAAGCATTGGAATCATACAACCGCGCAATCCGCTACAGTCCACCTCCGCCACGGACGCACCCATGACCGCAGAAGCCACTGCCCCGCCGATAAGGAGCCGACCAAAAAAAAGCAACGACGGCACCCATTGCAAAAGACCTGCGAAAACGTCTCGCGTAATCAGTGACCATCATACAACAATCGGTGAACAATCTTAAGACACTATTTTTGCGGGCAACCAATAGCAACTGGTCGACCAAGCCGATGCCTGAAGACGGCACGGCTGCGGCGCCTCGTAGCTTGTCTTCCTGACTCGGGAAACTGCTGCGGCCGACGCCAAGTCTCGCCAGCTGTCGTGCACAATTGTTGCTTGGTGTGCGTCGGCAAAGATCACTGCTACTGAAAGAGGCTTCTTCTCATGAAGATGCCCTAACTCTTTCAAGACATCTACATTATCATTCAACGCGTACAGATGTCGGTTCGACAATCTGTCGAACTTCGTACTCTTCTTCACAAACTGAAGTGGACGCGAGTCCTGCAGTGCCCTGAACCGTCTCGTGCAGAAAACACTCCCGCAGAAAATCACCTTGAGACACATGCCTTTACCGCAAGCATTGGAATCATGCAGCCGCACAACCCGCTACAGTCCACCTCCGCCACGGACACTCCCATGACCGCAGAAGCCACTGCCCCGCCGAGAAGGAGCCAACAAAAAAAAGCAACGACAGCACCCATTGCAAAAGACCCGCGAAAACTTCTCGGATAATCAGTGACCATCATACAACAATCGGTGAACAATCTTAAGACACTAACTTTGCGGACAACAAATAGCAACTCGTTGACCAAGCCGATGCCTGAAAACGGCACGGCTCCAGCGCCTCGAAGCTTGTCTTCCTCACTGTGTGTTTTTGAGATTTAAAGGAGAACAAGAGAAGAGAAGGGAGAGAGAAAGGAGAGAGGAGAGATCAACAGGAATGCAACTCTAAATGGAAGAGCAATGAAAAGAATGGAAGAGAAATGAGGACGGCGAAATGCAAAAATCAGGCAAAGAGAAGATGGTGCTCGTTTTCATCTTTCCTCTGGTTCTTATTTTTCTCTTCTCTTGTTCATTTCCGTTAGAAAAAACAAAAGGAATAACAATGAACATGTAAGCAAACCCAGCTGATGCTCATGATTTTTTTCCTTCTCCCTCTCTCTCTCTCTCCATATATGGGCGATGGAACGGGTGTCCTTGTTGGGCCGTTTCCTGCATCTTCAAGTGAGGAACCTAAGTGTTTTCTTTTGTTCGTTTGAAGACACAGAAAGCGATTAAAAGGGACGTCCATTTTGGATTGGCAGCCAACCCAGCTGATGCTCATGATTTTGTTTCTCTCTCTCTCTCTCTATATATATATATATGGGCGATGGAATGGGTGTCCTTGTTGATCGTTTTCTGCATCTTCAAGCGAGGAAAAGGGACACCCCACAAGAAAGCACTTAGGGTGTCCCTTTTGCTCGTTTGAAGACACCGAAAGCGATTAAAAGGGACGCCCGTTTTGGATTGGCAGCCAACCCAGCTGATGCTCATGATTTCTCTCTCTCTCTCTCTCTCCCTATATATGGGCGATGGAACAGGTGTCCTTTAAGATCGTGTTCTGCATCTTCAAGCGAAGAAAAGGGCACCACAAGAAAACACTTAGGGTGTCCCTTTTGCTCGTTTGAAGACACAGCAAGCGATTAAAAGGGGCGCCCATTTTGGATTGGCAGCAAACCCAGCTGATGCTCATGATTTATCTCTCTCCCCACACATGGGCGATGGAACGGGTGTCCTTTTTGGATCGTTTTCTGCATCTTCAAGCGAAGAAAAGTGACACCACAAGAAAACACTTAGTAAGGGTGCCCCTTTTGCTTGTTTCAAGACACAGAAAGCGATTTAAAGGGACGCCCATTTTGGATCGGCAGCAAACCCAGCTGATGCTCATGATTTATCTCTGTCTATATATGGGCGATGGAACGGGTGTCCTTCCTGATCGTTTTCTGCATCTTCAAGGGAGAAAGAAGGGCACCGCCCAAGAAGGAAACGTAACATCAGATATAGGGTGGGAAATTGAAGAGCTCCTCTCTTTACTTAGTCATTCCCTTTCCTCTCTTCTTATCTGTTGTTTTCTTCGCTTCAAAAAGCAAAATACGGGAAAAGAGATTTCCTGAAGAGGAGGGAGGGCACCTATTGAAGAGCTCCTGTCTTTACTTAGTCATTCCCTTTCCTCTCTTATCCGTTGTTTTATTCGCTTCAAAAAGCAAAATAAGCGAAAAGAGATTTCCTGAAGAGGAGGGAGGGCACCTATCTGTAAAGAGCAATCGTTTAGAGGGGAACAGGAGAAGAGGAGCGAGAGAGAAGGACAGAGGAGAGATACAGGGAATCCAATTTCAATAGAACAGCAAAGAAAAGAATAGAAGAGAGATGAAGAGAGAAGAGGGAGAGACAAAACAAGGCGCAGAGAAGATGGCGCTCTTCTTTATCTATCCTCCCTCCCTTATCTCTCCCTTCCTTTCTTTTCCAGATAAGAACAACTAAAGAGGAATAATTATGAAAAGGAGAAGAGTAAGGAAAGGAGCAGAAGAGATAGGCCGAGAAGAGGGATATGATGAAGTACGGCAAGGTCCACGCGCAAGCTCTGCTTACCCTGCCACTGTTTTATCCTGCAAGTTCCTTTCTTGTTGTTCATCAGTCAAAAAGTAACAGAAAGAGAGAAGGGAAAGGGAAGTGAGAGAGGAGAGAGAACAAGGATGCCATTTTTCTGGAAGGGTGCTGGAAAGAAGAGAAGAGACAGGAAGCAAGGAGACGGAGTGACAAAATAAAGCGCAAAGCTCTATATATATCATCTCTCCCTTGTCTCTCCCTATTCCCTTTTGATGGGACGCCCCAGAACTAAAATATTTAAATCCAGGTATTTGAATAATTAAATTCTTTAAATTATTTAAATGGTTGGGTTTCCAGAGGAACCAATGGGTTTGAATAATTAGATTATTTAGATTATTTTGGCGCCTCCTGTGAGCCAAGTCTGTGATGAAGTATGTCCCTTCTCCCCGCGGGCCAAATTTGTGATGAAGTATGTCCCCTCTCCCCGTGGGCCAAATTTGTGATGAAGCATGTCCCCTCTCCCCGTAGGCCAGGTTTGTGATCCAGCATCCCACCAGCGTGATGAAGTAGGTTCCCTCTCTTTGTGGCTGAAGTATGTCCCCTCGCCCCGTGGGCCATGTTTGTGATCCAGCCCCCCAGCAGCGTGATGAAGTATATCCCCTCTCCCTGTGGGCCAAGTCTGTGATGAAGTATGTCCCTTCTCCCCATGATGAAGTATATTTGGAAGCTGAGAGTCGTGTTTTGGTGTGGTAGATTGTGGTAGATAGAAAGGAAAGGGCATGAGAAAGTAGCGAGAGGAGCTCTTCAATTCCCTTCCTGCTTTATTGCAACACATGCCCCTCTTGTTCTTCCTTTCTTGTGTTTTTTGTCATTTAGAGGGGAACAGGAGAAGAGGAGCGAGAGAGAAGGAGAGGGGAGAGATAACAGGAATCCAATTTCAATGGAATAGCAAAGAAAAGAATAGAAGAGAGATGAATAGAGAAGAGGGAGAGACAAAACGAGGCGCTGAGAAGATGGCACTCTTCTTTATCTATCCTCCCTCCCTTATCTCTCCCTTCCCTCTTTCTTTTCGAAATAAGAACAACTAAAGAGGAAGAATTTATGAAAAGGAGAAGAGTAAGGAAAAGAGCAGAAGAGATAGGCCGAGAAGAGGGACATGATGAAGTACGGCAAGGTCCAAGCGCAAGGAGTCACCCTCTGCTTTACCTTCCACTGCTTTATCATACCTGTCTTGTGCTTTGTCAGTTAAACGGAAACAGAAGGAGAGAAGGGAAAGGGAAGTGAGAGAGGAGAGACAACAAGGAGGCCATTTTAATTTTCTGGAAGGGTACTGAACAGAAGAGAGGAGACAAGAAGCAAGGATACGGAGGAACACAACAAGGCGCAAAGAAGATGGCACTCTTCTTTGTCTATCATCTCTCCCTTCCTTGTTCCCTTTTCCCTCTATTCTTAAAAAGGACAAGGCCTCTTCGCAGATAGGTGCCCTCTCTCCTCTTCAGGAAGCCCCCTTGCCCTTATTTTGCTTGCTTTCTGAAACGACAAGGAAAACAACACATAGAAAGAGAGGAAATGGAATGAACCAATAGGCAGTGGAGCTCTTCAATTTCTTTCCCTATCTCTTTTCTTCTTTTTTCATTCTTCATTCAACAAGGAAAAGAAGCTTCCTTTTGTGTGTTTTTGAGATTTAAAGGAGAACAAGAGAAGAGAAGGGAGAGAGAAAGGAGAGAGGAGAGATCAACAGGAATGCAACTCTAAATGGAAGAGCAATGAAAAGAATAGAAGAGAAATGAGGACAGGCGAAATGCAAAAATCAGGCAAAGAAAAGATGGTGCTCGTTTTCATCTTTCCTCTGGTTCTTATTTTTCTCTTCTCTTGTTCATTTCCGTTAGAAAAAACAAAAGGAATAACAATGAACATGTAAGCAAACCCAGCTGATGCTCATGATTTTTTCCTTTCTCCCTCTCTCTCTCTCTCCATATATGGGCGATGGAACGGGTGTCCTTGTTGGGCCGTTTCCTGCATCTTCAAGTGAGGAACCTAAGTGTTTTCTTTTGTTCGTTTGAAGACACAGAAAGCGATTAAAAGGGACGTCCATTTTGGATTGGCAGCCAACCCAGCTGATGCTCATGATTTCTCTCTCTCTCTCTCTCTCTCTCTCTATATATATGGGCGATGGAATGGGTGTCCTTTTTGATCGTTTTCTGCATCTTCAAGCGAGGAAAAGGGACACCCCACAAGAAAGCACTTAGGGTGTCCCTTTTGCTCGTTTGAAGACACAGAAAGCGATTAAAAGGGACGTCCATTTTGGATTGGCAGCCAACCCAGCTGATGCTCATGATTCTTTTTTTCTCTCTCTCTCTCTCTCTCTCTCTCTCTCTATGGGCGATGGAATGGGTGTCCTTTTTGATCGTTTTCTGCATCTTCAAGCGAGGAAAAGGGACACCCCACAAGAAAGCACTTAGGGTGTCCCTTTTGCTCGTTTGAAGACACAGAAAGCGATTAAAAGGGACGTCCATTTTGGATTGGCAGCCAACCCAGCTGATGCTCATGATTTCTCTCTCTCTCTCTCTCTCTCTCTCTCTCTCTCTCTCTCTCTCTCTCTCTCTCTCCCTCTCTCTCCCTCTCTCTCCCTATATATGGGCGATGGAACAGGTGTCCTTTTAGATCGTTTTCTGCATCTTCAAGCGAAGAAAAGGGACACCACAAGAAAACACTTAGGGTGTCCCTTTTGCTCGTTTGAAGACACAGCAAGCGATTAAAAGGGGCGCCCATTTTGGATTGGCAGCAAACCCAGCTGATGCTCATGATTTATCTCTCTCCCCATATATGGGCGATGGAACGGGTGTCCTTTTTGGATCGTTTTCTGCATCTTCAAGCGAAGAAAAGGGACACCACAAGAAAACACTTAGTACGGGTGCCCCTTTTGCTCGTTTCAAGACACAGAAAGCGATTAAAAGGGACGCCCATTTTGGATCGGCAGCAAACCCAGCTGATGCTCATGATTTATCTCTGTCTATATATGGGCGATGGAACGGGTGTCCTTCCTGATCGTTTTCTGCATCTTCAAGGGAGAAAGAAGGGCACCGCCCAAGAAGGAAAAGTAACATCAGATATAGGGAGGGAAATTGAAGAGCTCCTCTCTTTACTTAGTCATTCCCTTTCCTCTCTTCTTATCTGTTGTTTTCTTCGCTTCAAAAAGCAAAATAAGGGAAAAGAGATTTCCTGAAGAGGAGGGAGGGCACCTATTGAAGAGCTCCTGTCTTTACTTAGTCATTCCCTTTCCTCTCTTATCCGTTGTTTTATTCGCTTCAAAAAGCAAAATAAGCGAAAAGAGATTTCCTGAAGAGGAGGGAGGGCACCTATCTGTAAAGAGCAATCGTTTAGAGGGGAACAGGAGAAGAGGAGCGAGAGAGAAGGACAGAGGAGAGATACAGGGAATCCAATTTCAATAGAACAGCAAAGAAAAGAATAGAAGAGAGATGAATAGAGAAGAGGGAGAGACAAAACAAGGCGCAGAGAAGATGGCACTCTTCTTTATCTATCCTCCCTCCCTTATCTCTCCCTTCCCTCTTTCTTTTCCAGATAAGAACAACTAAAGAGGAATAATTATGAAAAGGAGAAGAGTAAGGAAAGGAGCAGAAGAGATGGGCCGAGAAGAGGGATATGATGAAGTACGGCAAGGTCCACGCGCAACGTCTGCTTACCCTGCCACTGTTTTATCCTGCAAGTTTCTTTCTTGTTGTTCATCAGTCAAAAAGTAACAGAAAGAGAGAAGGGAAAGGGAAGTGAGAGAGGAGAGAGAACAAGGATGCCATTTTTCTGGAAGGGTGCTGGAAAGAAGAGAAGAGACAGGAAGCAAGGAGACGGGGTGACAAAATAAAGCGCAAAGCTCTATCATCATTGTCATCACACTCTTCATCTGCATGAGTCCTTTCATTGTACTGGCATAACTTCACTGCATCAATTGCATAAAGCTTTCCCAGCAGCATCATCATCTTCATCATCTTCATCATCTTCATCAGCTCCTTGATCTTGTTCATCCTCATCATCTTCATCATCTAGTCAGTTGTTCGCATCGTCATCATGTGTTTATGTTTTGCTGCGGTATGCAGACCCCTGTTTCTTGCAAACAAATGGCCGCGTGCCAATATTAATTGCTTGTAACCGGGCCGCGGCCCACATACGCGACATACCCTTTTACAGGGGGTATGTATCAATGGTCGCGGTTTTGCGACAGACCTGTTTGTTGTTGTCTGCAGGCTCCAAGTCTTGCTTATCGGGGGGTAAGTGTTCGTAAGTTTACAGGAGCAAATATAAGTATCCCTGAATTTGAAACCCCCTTAAACTCTTAAAGGCTGAGTACGCGGAGTGGTTCCAAGATCTTGCTTATCGGGGGGTAAGTGTTCGTAAATTTCACCAAAAACATGACAATCTTTCCGCGGAATATGTGTCAGTAGAGCCGTGCCATAATTTAAATAATTCAAATATTTTAAACAATCTAATAATTTTAAAAATTTAAATCCGAAAGGGGGGGGGGACCACCCCCCCTCCCCAGAATTACATAATTAAATAATTTAAATAAGACGGGGAGGTTTCGGATTTAAATTATTTAAATTGTTTAATCCTTAGGGGGCAGGGCGGGTGGCCCCCCCCCCCTTTTCGGATTTAAATTATTGAAATTATTGAAATTATGTAAATATTTTAAATCCGTTCGAAGCCTTAAATAATTGTTTAAATTATTTAAATTATTTAAATCCCGGCCGAATTAGATAATTTAAATATTTTAAATCCGAAGCCTGCCCGTCATATTCAAATTGAAATTATTTGATTCCCAGGCGATTTAAAGAATCTAGATAGTTTAAATAATGAAAAATGATTTAAATCCGGCGGGCGGGGGGGGGACCACCCCCCCCCTCCCCAGAATTAAATAATTCAAAAAGTGTAAATAAGACGGGGAGGTTTCGGATTTAAGTTATTTGAATTATTTAAGTCTTAGGGGGCAGGGGGGGGGGTGGTCCCCCCCTTTTCGGATTTAAATTATATAAATTATTTAAACTATTTCAATTATTTACATTGTGTAAATTGTTGATATTATTTACAAATTATTCACATTATTTAATTCCCGGCCGAAGTTAAATAACTTAAGTAATTTAAATCCGAAACCTGCCCGTCATATTTAAGTTATTTAATTATTTAAATAAATTTCGATACTTAAATTCTTTAAATTATTTCAATTACTTAAGTCAATCTAATTAAGTAAAAAACAATATAAACCCAAGCAAGCACGAGAGCCCGGGGGGCTGGAGACTACAGTCAGAGAGCTCGGGGGCCTGCAGACTACAGCCAGACAGCCCGGGGGCCTGGTGACTACAGCGAGAGAGACCGGGGGCCTGGAGACTACAGTCAGAGAGCTCGGGGGCCTGAGACTGCCCGGGACCCTGGTGACTACAGCGAGCCCAAAGGCCTGGAGACTCTACAGTCAGAGAGCTCGGGGGCCTGCAGACTACAGCCAGACAGCCCGGACCCTGGTGACAACGAGAGAGCCCGGGGGCCTGGAGACTACAGTCAGAGAGCTCGGGGGCCTGCAGACTACAGCCACAGCTCGGGGCCTACGGCCTGCTTCGCGGGAAATCCCGTGGGAAAAGGAAGCCCTTATTTTTGAAGTCTTGCGAGATTTCTCGCGGGATGCGTTTTAATTTCGAAGGGGATCCGAGGGAAAACCAAGGGAAGTTCAAAGGGAAGTCCAAGGGAACAGTAAAAGGAAGCTTTGACTCTCACGGGAAACTGAAGGGAAACCAAAAAAAAGTCAAAGGGAAACCACGGGAAAACCAGGAAAACTCAAGGGAGAGCTCGCGGGAATTTCTCCCGCCAAAATTCGCGGGAGAAAAGTTTCGCGGGAGAAATATTCAAGGGGAATGCTTTTGTTAACGCTCGTCCCCGGACCCCCGGCTTTTTTTACAAGCCTTATGAATTAACAAAACAAAATGTTCTTTTTTAAAAGGACTAAGAAGCGCATTTAAATATTTTAAATGAGTATTTTTGTTGCTGTTTTTTTATTTTTCTTGTAAGGCCTAGGCTTTCAGAATTTCAGGAAAATTGCCAAAAAAAACTTAAATGGTTTATTTGCTAAAAATTACAAACAAAAATCCAAAAATATAAGGTACCCATGGAACTTCATGGCCTTTCCAAATATTGAAATGCCCCTAGTTTCCTTAAAATCTATCAAATTTTAAACTAATATTCAAGTATTTTCCGGAAGGGGTCAGGCCCATTTGGGGGCCTGGAGACTCTACAGTCAGAGAGCTCGGGGGCCTGCAGACTACAGCCACAGCTCGGGGCCTACGGCCTGCTTCGCGGGAAATCCCGTGGGAAAAGGAAGCCCTTATTTTTGAAGTCTTGCGAGATTTCTCGCGGGATGCGTTTTAATTTCGAAGGGGATCCGAGGGAAAACCAAGGGAAGTTCAAAGGGAAGTCCAAGGGAACAGTAAAAGGAAGATTTGACTCTCACGGGAAACTGAAGGGAAACCAAAAAAAACATCAAAGGGAAACCACGGGAAAACCAGAAAAACTCAAGGGAGAGCTCGCGGGAATTTCTCCCGCCAAAATTCGCGGGAGAAAAGTTTCGCGGGAGAAATATTCAAGGGGAATGCTTTTGTTAACGCTCGTCCCCGGACCTCCGGCTTTTTTTACAAGCCTTATGAATTAACAAAACAAAATGTTCTTTTTTAAAAGGACTAAGAAGCGCATTTAAATATTTTGAATGAGTATTTGTGTTGCTGTTTTCTTTATTTTTCTTGTAAGGCCTAGGCTTTCAGAATTTCAGGAAAATTGCAAAAAAAAAAACTTAAATGGTTTATTTGCCAAAAATTACAAACAAAAATCCAAAAATATAACGTACCCATGGAACTTCATGGCCTTTCCAAATATTGAAATGCCCCTAGTTTCCTTAAAATCTATCAAATTTTAAACTAATATTCAAGTATTTTCCAGAAAGGGTCAGGCCCATTTAAATAAAAAAAATAAACTCAGTAAAACTATTGGAAAATAAATTTATTTTCCGGAAAAGTCAGGCCCATTTAAAATTTTAAAATCCTTAAAATCCTGAAAACCCTTGAAATTTTGAAAGCCCGGACCTTTCAATATTTTAAGGATTTTAAGGAATTTAAGGCATTTTAAATTCTTAAAATCCTTAAAATTTTGAAAGAAAATTAATATATTTTCCGGAAAGAGGCAGGCCCATTTAAAATTTTAAAAATCCTTAAAATCCTTAAAATCCTTAAAATCCTTAAAATTTTGAAAGCCCGGGCCTTTCAAAATTTTAAGGATTTTAAGGAATTTAAGGCCTTTTAAATTTCTTAAAATCCTTAAAATTTTGAAAGAAAATTAAATCATTTTCCAGAAAGAGGCAGGCCCATTTAAAATTTTAAAAATCCTTAAAACCCTTAAAATCCTTAAAATTTTGAAAGCCCGGGCCTTTTAAAATTTTAAGGATTTTAAGGAATTTAAGGCCGTTTAAATTTCTTAAAATCCTTAAAATCCTTAAGATTTTGAAAGAAAATTAAACTATTTTCCGGAAAGAGGCAGGCCCATTTAAAAGTTTAAAAATCCTTAAAATCCTTAAAATCCTCAAAATTTTGGAAGGTTGGGGCTTTCAAAATTTTAAGGATTTTAAGGAATTTAAGGCCTTGTAAATTCCTAAAAATCCTTAAAATCCTTAAAATTTTGAAAGAAAATTAAATCATTTTCCAGAAAGAGGCAGGCCCATTTAAAATTTTAAAAATCCTTAAAATCCTTAAAATCCTTAAAATTTTGAAAGCCCGGACCTTTCAAAATTTTAAGGATTTTAAGGAATTTAAGGCCTGTTAAATTTCTTAAAATCCTTAAAGCCCTTAAAATTTTGAAAGAAAATTAAACTATTTTCCGGAAAGAGGCAGGCCCATTTAAAATTTTAAAAATCCATAAAATCCTTAAAATCCTTAAAATTTTGAAAGGTTGGGGCTTTCAAAATTTTAAGGGTTTTAAGGAATTTAAGGCCTTTTAAATTTCTTAAAATCCTTAAAATCCTTAAAATCCTTAAAATTTTGAAAGAAAATTAAATTATTTTCCGGAAAGAGGCAGGCCCATTTAAAAATTTTAAAAATCCTTAAAATCCTTAAAATCCTTAAAATTTTGAAAGGTTGGGGCTTTCAAAATTTTAAGGATTTTAAGGAATTTAAGGCCTTTTAAATTTCTTAAAATCCTTAAAATCCTTAAAATCCTTAAAATTTTGAAAGAAAATTAAATCATTTTCCGGAAAGAGGCAGGCCCATTTAAAATTTTAAAAATCCTTAAAATCCTTAAAATCCTTAAAATCCTTGAAAGCCCGGGCCTTTCAAAATTTTAAGGATTTTAAGGAATTTAAGGCCTTTTAAATTTCTTAAAATCCTTAAAATCCTTAAAATTTTGAAAGAAAATTACATTATTTTCCGGAAAGAGGCAGGCCCATTTAAAATTTTAAAAATCCTTAAAATCCTTAAAATTTTGAAAGGTTGGGGCTTTCAAAATTTTAAGGATTTTAAGGAATTTAAGGCCTTTTAAATTTCTTAAAATCCTTAAAATCCTTTAAAATTTTGAAAGAAAATTGAATTATTTTCCGGACAGAGGCAGGCCCATTTAAAATTTTAAAAATCCTTAAAATCCTTAAAATTTTGAAAGGTTGGGGCTTTCAAAATTTTAAGGATTTTAAGGAATTTAACGCCTTTTAAATTTCTTAAAAACCTTAAAATCCTTAAAATTTTGAAATAAAATTAAAATATATTCCGGAAAGAGTCAGGCCCATTTAAAATTTTAAAAATCCTTAAAATCCTTAAAATCCTTAAAATTTTGAAAGCCCCAACCTTTCAAAATTTTAAGGATTTTAAGGATTTTAAGGATTTTTAAAATTTTAAATGGGCCTGCCTCTTTCCGGAAAATAATTTAATTTTCTTTCAAAATTTTAAGGATTTTAAGGATTTTAAGAAATTTAAAAGGCGGTAAATTCCTTAAAATCCTTAAAATTTTGAAAGCCCCAACCTTTCAAATTTTTAAGGATTTTAAGGATTTTAAGGATTTTTAAAATTTTAAATGGGCCTGCCTCTTTCCGGAAAATGATTTAATTTTCTTTCAAAATTTTAAGGATTTTAAGGATTTTAAGGATTTTAAGAA
>CAJNDS010002597.1:330000-348362 GCA_905221605.1 Symbiodinium natans | reverse complement strand
CCCCCCCCCCCCCCGCTCCCCCCCAACCCCCCGCTTTATTCTTTTTCGAACCCATCATGCGAGTGTTGCGTTTGCAAATGGAAGGGGCGGCTAAAAACCCCTAAACCTTAAACCTCAAAACTCCTAAACCCTAAAAACCCCAAAGCCCGAAAAAACCCTAAACCCTAAAAACCCCGAAGCCCTAAACCCCAAAAGCCCCTAAACTCTAAACCCTAAACCCTAAAGCCTAAAACCCCCTAAAGCCCAATAACCCTGAGGCCTAAACCAGAAAAACCCTAAACCCTAAAAAACCCTACACAAAACCTTAACCCTAAACCCTTAACATCCTAAACCCTAAATCCTAAAAGCCCCCTAAAGCCTCAAGCCCTCAACCCAAAACAAAACCTGAGCCCTAAACCAAAAAAACCCTAAACCCTAAAACCCCCTAAGCCCTCAACCCTTAAACACCCCAAGGCCTACACCCTAAAAAGCCCTAAACCCTAAACCCTGAAAACCCGAAAAACCTAAACCCTAAACACCCCTTACTTAAATACAGCAAACCTTGCTGTTCGAGCGCAAGTGATAAATTTGTTACCATAGGGGTCTGTATGCCTATCATAGGGGGTCTTAGTAAAACCCTATCATGTTAGCTTAGGTTAGGTTAGCTTGGGTTGGGGTTGGGCTCTTCTGTCTTTGCTCGCCCACTCCTGGCTACGGCGATGGCCCGTCAATGAGAGAGACCGATGTACATGCATGGCTGTCCATGCATGCTGATTCACCCCTCGCTGTTTTCTGATTCGTTCCTTGCTGTTTTCTGAACCATTCATGGTCTTGTTTTCCGATTTAGACAGCATCCCAACCGTTCATGTTTAAACTTGCAGACGTGTAGTCTAAACTCTACAAACTCCAGCCTCAAGCCTATCCACATGCTGAGGGGCTAATGATTGTACAAACAAGCTCGAATCAACAAATCTAATTGACTGATTGATTGACTGCCTGTGGGCGCGAACGCCCTTGCGTCTGCAAGGCAACAGAGGCTGCCCCAAGCTGTACGAGAGGCGACAGCACTCAAACACGAAAACTCCTCAAGAGCAGAGATGCATTGCAGCTCTGCACGGTCAAATGAACGATACAAGACTCCACAAGCATGCACTGACAGTGCATGTGCTCAGCGACTAGTACTAGTACATGCGTGCGCGAAATTGCAAGGTCACTTGCGCAAGCGCGCGCCCGCAGATAGTGCAGGACAGTGCATCGCCAGCCGTTGCGATCTTGCCCGCCATTCCTCGCGCATGACGTGGTAGACTCCGCCAAAACTGCGCCACATCAGTGTCGAAACGCCTGGGATGGAACCTTGCCGGACGGCGTGCCCCTGTCACAGGCAGGCCTTGCTGCTGTTGCCACCAGTCACTGTCTCGCCATGCCAGAGCCCGCGAGCATTTTGGCTTGCATGCCGCACACCGCTTCAGCTGCTGCCTGACTGGGACGCCAGACTGCTCCCGCCCATAGCAGAACCGCTCCCACTTTGGCATTCAGCAGTCTAGCACGGCTTTCCAGGCTGACACCGCGGCAGGCCAGCACATGCTTCAAGCTAGCAAAAACCCCCCAGGCTCGACCTTGCGCGATAGGTCGGCGAGCATGCGTTCCTTGGTTGCCAGAGATCCAGACCCCCAGAACACGCACGGGCTCCTCTGAAGCAACAGGAGCCACGCTGCAGCCCTGTATCTGTACTGGCCCTGTGCGAGACCACCCGTTTATGATGAAAGTGCACTTCTTCGCAGCGAGAGCTGCTCCGCAGCTGCACGCACCGCATCTTGTATGCCAGCACGCGTGCCGGACAAGAGGTATATGTCGTCAACCCACGCGGCTGTTCGAGGACTAGTAGGGTCGCCGACAAAGAAAATGGTCATGTCCAGGCCAACGTACAAGTCATCCCGCACATCTTGCAAAATCATGTCAATGACTGCGCTGAACATTACTGAGCTCTCTGGTGCTCCTTGGCGCACGCCACGTGTGGGGAAGGTCAGGGTAGCGGCAGTGTTGCCATAGATGCTGGTGGTCAGTCGTTGCCCCATCAGAGACTGCAGCACAGCCATCTCCACCTCCGCTGAGACAGGCCGTCGCCTAAAAAGCTCGAGAATCGCTGTCCACTCCAACGAGTCAAAAGCAGCCTCAACATCCAACCCCAGGACGTACGCCGGGTGCGACCACTCGCGTGCCCTACAGAGGAAGCAATCGACCAGGCTAACGACCTCCGAGACCTGGCCACCTCGCCTGCCAGCCGCTTGCCCTCCACAGAAGAGGCTCCCAAGCTGGTCCTGAAGTCGTCTAGTGACGATGCGCATGAAGATCTTGTAGCTCACTGCCGTGATGGCAATTGGGCGGTACTCCTTTATGGACGATGGCAAGGCTTTCTTAGGTAGCATGAGCACATCAGCGAGCGTCCACACCTCCGGCCACGGGAGTCTGCCACTGAGAACGCGGGAAAACCAATCGCTTAGCCGCTCCACAGCCACATGTGTGAGTGACAGGAAGACCTCATTTGTCAGCCCGTCTGTTCCCATACTTTTGCCAGTGTGTGTCCCAGTGATGGCCGCAGAGATCTCAGCAGCAGCAACAGGCCGAAAGGTCTGCAAGGCCTGCAGGCCACGTAACTGAGCAAGGCGGTTCCTCATGGTGTCCAGCACTTGGCCCTCCGGCATGGCGGTGTGGAGGACACTCCGAAGTCTCTCAGCAGCTGCATCGGCCCAGCAAGGGAAGTGTACCCAATCACCATGTATGTCCTGAAGCGCGCGCGGCACCGCTCTGGCAACGGAAAAGGCCGAACGAGGCCGAAGTCCAGTTAGCTGCCGCAGTGCCTTCCAGGAGCCTCCAGCGGCCATGGAGACCAGATTTTCCCGCCATTTCCACTTCGCATCCCTCCTTAGTACCATGATCCGCTTTGAGAGAGCCCCTCGAAGTTCAGCATCCTGTACAACGTTGCGTGCCTCGCACAGCCGTCGAATATCTGCTGCATCACGATATCCAAGTCTCGGCGACGGGGCCGCGTGCCGAAGAAAGCAGCGTTGCAGGTCGTGGAACATCGCGTCTGGGGGCACCTCAGCTGTGGGACAGGCCTCCTGGACCTCACGATGAGCTTGAAGCACTGTTGCCGCAGCAAAGGAGAAGTCCTCGCGGCTGGGCTCCGGCACTGTGAAGGCTCGAGCACTCCTGAAAGATGCCCTGAAGGCCGGTGGCACAGCTGCATGCCGGCGGGTTGCCACACGCATTGGAAGCTCCAACCGCAAGGGCCGGCGGTCTGTGTGAATCATCTCATTACACTCAGCGAGCAACTCCGCCTGGGGCATGGCCTGGCAAGCAGCTGCAGTATTGGAGAAGAACCAATCAATGGCCGCTCCAATCTCTCTGTCGGTCCCCCGTCTGTTTCTGGTGGCCTGCAGCGGCATTTGCTGCAGATGTTGTCGCAAGGACAGCCCAGAGAGTTCCTGTGTGAGAGTTTCGCCACGAGAGTTCCTGGGCACTGTGAGCACGTCAGGGACGCCGTCCTGAGCGCCATGCCCCGAAGCCTGGAACTGTTGAGTGAAGTCCGCATTGAAGTCTCCACCGAGTAGCACGGGCTTAGCATCAGAAGCATGGGTCATGAGAGCGGCTGTCAAAGCAGCAAGGGCGGCATCAAAGTCCCGCCGTGGATTGTTCTCATGGGGAAGATGCACGTTGCACATCAAAATCTCCTTGTCATCTGAGCCGACTGTCAAAGACAGAAACATTCCATTCTGAAAAAAGCCTCGTGTGGAAAAAGCTCGAAAGCGGCACTTACTGGCGTAGATCTGCAAGCCACGAAAAGTATGCGACTGTTCAGGGTGGCACGTGAAGATCCACCAGTCCGAATAGCTCTCGCCCATTTCCGGGCATTGAGAGCAACTCACTTCCTGGAAAAGCAAAAGGCGGGGAGGCTCCTCCGAAAATGAAGAAACGAATTCCTGAACCGTGTCAGCGGTGGCCCCTGCCACATTCCATGTGAAAAGCAACAGGGAAACCCTTGCCACTTCATCAGGCCCAGTCGATGCAGTCTGGTTGTTGCCTGGCCAGCGACGCACTCACTGCCCGGTGGCGGGCCGCTTCTGTGCCTTGATCCATGCCTGCTTGACCTCAAATTCAGTCTTTCCAAGCTCATGGGACAGCAGGGAGACATTCGGAAGATCGGGATTGCTGGAAAATCCTGCAAAACGGTGTGACCCAAGCCATGCTATGCCCTGCCTGTAGTCACCCTCCAAATGCTCGGCATCTGCATCAAGAAGGCGCGCAGTTCTGAGTGCCCTTGCCGTGAAGGAGGCAATCTGTCTCTCAGTCTGGGATTTGTGCGGTCCAAACCAAAGGGGAGAGCCCGCGTGTTCGTAGCTTTCCTCTTTGAAAGACGTGAAGGCAGCCCACAGGTTGTCCCTTGCCGTGCCCCCAGCTGCCTCCTGAAACTGAACGTAGGCCACTGAGGCGCGCTTGCCGGGAGCATAGATCTTCTTGACAGTGGGCATAGCCCCCAAATGTGTCATGATCTCTGCGGCTTTAGCCTCAAGTTCACGACGCTGAGTGTCCCGCTTGAAGCCTCCCAAAACATCTAGAGCAGAGTTCAGGTTGGATGATGCCCTGTCGCCTCCGGGGAAAGAGCCGTTGGAGCGGTCTGTGCCGGTGCTCCGTCTGTCCTGAATGGCTGAAATGCTCTTAGCATGTGCGGCGGTCTGGGCCTCAAGAGCACCCAAACGTCCATCAAGGGTTCTCGTCTGGTCCTGCAGAGATGCCACTCCTCTGAGACTCTCATCAGCCTTAGCCTCAACTGCACTGAGTTGAATCCGTAAGGGATCAAGGATCTCTTCCCTCATCATCTCGCGATACTGCTCAAAAGATGGACTTTCAGCAGGACGTTTGAGCGCCATGCCGCACAGCCTACACCCTACACCGAACCTACCCCTGGCCTCAGAAGGCCCCGAGCCAAACCTGTAGCCATTTAAATCTAAGCCTGGGCATGAAAATTGCAAGGTAAAACACTTCTGCCTGTCTGAAGGCTCCAATACTATGAAATACAGAATTCCTGCCCATTCGCAAGCTCGAGAGACGATAAATTACAGCATTGTTACCATTTCACAAGATGCAGATACAGCAACTCTGCCTTCAAGTGCTCTTAAATGTGCTTTGGCTTTGGTCTGGTTTGTCACGGCACGTGTCTTGCTTGTCAAGCGAAAAGGACATGTTTCAAAAGATGGTTTGGTTGGATTGGCTCAAAAACACAGCTGGCTTCAGCTTGGCTTTGTTCGCAGCCAGAGCCCCCACCCACGTTGTGAAGCGAAAGGGATATGTTTGAAGGCATTTGGCGGTTTCTGCTTTGGGGTTTTGCGGGTTAGGGCTTCAAACTTGGTGGGCTTACTAGGCTTATCGGTGAATCCGAAATAGTGGAATATCTGTACATTGGTTTAGCTTGAAGCTTTCCTTGCTTCCCGCCATCCTTATACTTGGCGTTATTGATCCTTGTTGAGGTTCGGGCGGTAACATATATATATATATATATATACATATATATATATATATACATATATATATATACACATATATATACATATATATATATATACACATATATATATATACATATATGTACACACACTTTTTTTATATACCTACGCAAGTGGGGAAGGGGTGCTGGATTTTAAGGCCTGTGAAATGGCAGAAACTTTTGTAATGCAAGCAACCAGTCTGTGTTGTGAGGATAAGGTTCCGCGAAGTCGCCTGCACACTGCATTCAACGCAGTGCGTTCAACTTGTGCAATGGAGCTCTTCGACAGAGCCTACAGAAAGTCCAGCCGTTCCCCCTGCCTTCCAGCAAATGCGCGCACGTCCGATGATCCTGCTTGACTTGCCCGCCTCTTGCTTGCTTTCTTTTCCGTTTAGAACGTAGAAGGATTTGTTGGTGATGATCCGTAATGGACTTTTGATTGATCCCTCTTTGATGTTGATCGATCCCTGTTTCTATTTATGGATCCATATTAGTTCTTTAATGATTCCTGCTTCCCTGAATATCGACCTTACCCTTGCCGGCCAAAGCATGACCTCCAACAACCCTGCACCTGAAAATTGGGAGGATTTCACGCTCGTGCACGGCTGGCAAGCAGGGTCCGCTGTCACCCCAGAACAAACGGCTCATGAGCCCCTGTCCACCTGGCGTCTATTTCAGCCAGATTCATGTCCACACCGGCCGTAAGTTTCGAAATGTAGCTGGGGGACATTTTTCTGGAATTCATACTGCTGCTTGCTGTTTTCGTTGATTTTGCGGCATCACGGGTCAAAATGGCCAACAACCGTCAGTGCCAAGCATCCGCACAGCAAAGAACTCTCATCTGCTTAGGTGAAACACGTCGAGAGACACCTCATGACGCTTTTCCCGACATTCCCGACTCTCGCAGGCCTCGGGGAAGACGACGCGGTGCCCTCTACCGGTGCGGCGGTAGGGGAAGTTGTCATTGAAGATATCCAAGTTATCGGCCTCACACAGAGTGTCTCCACCCTTGGACTGAAATTGATCGGCTAAGCCCCACTGCAGTGACCTGTAAAGCAATTTAATTGTATGTCAGCTTCGTGCCGATCTTCGTAGACGAACTCAGAATCTGGGAGAGGTTTCGAGTGTAGGCATGGCAGCGCTGCAACTGCCGCCCCCCCGCATTGCCTCTATCCGAAGATCTGCCTCAAGTGTCCAACAAGCACGCATGCCTCGCTCGAGCAACATACATCCAGGCGTACAAAGGCAAGCAGGGCCTGCGGTCGTACGAAAGCCTCAAAGTGCATCACTGCCTCTGACCTGGACAAAAACTTAGCGAGTCTTGTGCAACAAGGCTTGTAGCAGCAGAGTCTGAGATAGTCCGAGACAGTCTTATCATACGCGTTGCGACATGTCAGCTGCCGGGTACATCGGTGGGCCTTCACCCTTTCTACGTCTGGCCGATGTCAAGAAAGAGTAGGCTGTATACGCTAACGTCTGATGAGATGACATGCAATTAGAATGAACACAGACCGACTGACCAGAAACGACCAGGCCGACCATGAATCGAGCTAGCCTGGCTGCATGTGTCTAAACCAGTGCGTGCGACACACCACGTGAACTGAATCATGCTCAGGCAGTCTCAGGGCAAGGTAGCGTGCTCTCGGCCATATCGCCTTCGAGAACATGCGTGCGAAAGATAATAGCCATCCCTGCTTGCAGCGTGCAAACACAGTGTTCGCGCTCTGCCTCGATACATCCAACAAAGAGCCACATAACCTGGCCACAGCGCCACGATGCACGCCAACGTGCAACACATTTTGCAAATCAGTACTTACCCGGCATGACCACCAAGAAGCTGTAAAACTCCTGCATACTCACAGATGGAAAGAGAAAGAAAGAAAAAAGGAAGGAATGAAGAAAGTTCGCCTGTCTGATTCAAGGCGCACGTCTGTCTTGCTAAGCACTGGTGTTCCTTGATGTGTCCTCCGAAAGCGGGAAAACTGGGAAAATTGGGTAAAGTCTGGTACTACTGACCCATTTGACCCATCTAGACCCATCCAAAGCCATTCAGACCCATTCAGACCCATTCGCTCATTTTACTCCGCCGGACGTGCCACAGCATACATTGTGTCATACATTGTGTCTCCTAAGCTCCTGCAGACATTGTTATGCAATGGATCTCTTTCTTAGGAAACGCATGGACTGGTGCCGCCACAAGAGAAGACATGACGTTTTGCGGGCAGAGTGTGATCCGTAAGCCTTGAGATCCTTGCATCATTCTCAAAGCCGTAGGAGCATGCAACGATTTCTCTCAACTTTGGCAGCCCTTCTGGGTGCAAAGTCTACGTGTGGGAACCTGAAAAGCACGTCAACGTTGACGCTACAACACCTGCAGCAACTTGCTGATTGTCAGCCGCGCTACAGAGGGCAGCCCGGTGAGCTGCGAATGCCCAATCCATGCTTAAGAAACTGCCGTCTCAAAATCCAAACTTGTCAGCCAGGGGGGACAGAACCATTCTGTAGAAAGGCACCGTCCTTCCTGGAGTGGACGTGATGTGCCACCGCATCCATGTGGCAGAGAAACATGGGGGATGAAGAGCAAATCGTGAGACCGCCTATCCAGAAACCCCTAGAGGGGTCCTTCTTCTGGCGCTGAGGAATGTCACAACATGTCACAACTGTACAGAATCCGTCTTCCAGGGCTCGAAGAAATCATTCTCGGCACATGGTCATGAACTCTTTGAAATCGATCTCTGCGTCTCCATTGAGATCCAGATCCTTCAACGTCTGAACCTGCACCCAATGGCTGCTTGTGGATCCATGCACCAATCTCTTGACATACCCTTGCCAAAATTTACCAAGGCGAAGACCAGTTCGGCGGCTTGAAGATGGCCAAGAAGCCTGCCTGAGAAATTCGGCAAACTTGGCAAACTAGTCATGGGGCTAGTTCATGGGGTGAGCCCCGGGCCTTCAGCCAGCTCACCTCACCAGATCCAAACAACAAACACCCAGTCACGCAGTATCTAGCAACAAGGATCCCGCATGATCCGCACAAGCTGCTCAAGGAGATGAAACTGACAAAATGATGCAAAGGCGCTCAACTGAATGCAGCCGTCGCCGTTTTTGTCAAAACCTCAGCATGACACACTGTGCGTCGTTATGCATTTACTCCCGAGTCCTTTGAGCCCCTTTTTCACAATAAGAACCTGCGCGCAAAGTCATCACTTCACTGGTCCGCAAGATGCGAGCAGTATGCAGCTGCTGACTTTCGCCTATGTGTGGAAGGCGTGACACCGGTGAAGACAACTGAAACATGGCCCGCAAAGCCTGCAACAACATCAACAACGTCTACAGTTTTGCGACGACTGAACTCTTCTGACGAGCCAGCACCATCTGATGCGGCTGCTGGGCTTGCCCAATGCTCATTTTGTCACGAAACGTTCAGCATAACATGTCATAACGGCCCAGCAGCTGTTGAAGATGACCTTGCCCACTTTCTCTGTCATGCACCTCTTGCGGTTGAAGGTAGCTGCAATGAACTCGGTGAATGTAAAGTCCTGCCAGGACAAACTCCTAAACAAGCCAAACAAACACACACCGCTAAACTGTATGAGGTGCCGCCCAAGCCAGAGTCCTAGTCCAAGGCATGGGTTTTCGGGATTTTCACATCCGCTTGCTGCAAAACAAAGAGACGTAAATTACTGAAGGCTAACATGGCGCTCTGTCATATCGGAAACACCGCAGGTCCTTGCCAAAGTGGCAAATGCCAAATGGTATCTATGTATCTGCTGTCCTGCCCTCGTGTGCTGCTTCGGTTCGTCCACATCGGAATCAAATAAAAGGTACACACAGAGTCACCGGACCAAGTCACATCTGTTCCTGGTGCGCGTGCCTTGTTGTGCACATTCCTTGCCACTTATCTCTTGGCTCATCACTGTTCGAAAGTTTTGAGTGAGCACGCATGCACAGCGAGATGCAGCACACTTCCCACCCACTGCGGACAGAGTGTTTCCCGAGTGTGACCGTGGATGGTGTGTTCGCGGCGTGTCCTTATACTGAGGCCTGCGACTCGCTATGTGCAAACGATCCTTTGCTGCAATCCATGGCTGGATTGATGTATGCTGGCCGTCTGAAGTGAAACCACGACTTACCGGTGTTCATCTCTGATTCTCTTGTGCCACGGCTGCCTACGCCAGTCCTGGATGGCTTCTTCGTGGCCATCTGCCTTGAAGATCTTAATGGCATCTTTCTTTTTGATGGACTGGCAAGCTGCTCAGGTGGCAAACGATGGCCCTCCCCGGCAACATCTGCAGCACCAACAACCCACCTTCGCACCTTTTGTCGCACTTGACGTAGCCTGCGAATCCATTGGCATCATTAGCACCACTCAAACCATGTCACAACTGAAATTTGCAGCCTTGGAGAGCGCCACTAACTCCGACATGGACACGAAACCATTGCAATCTTCGTCTAACGCCTTAGTTTGGATCTCATTCTCCCGGTCAAAAGCAGCAGATGCAATGACTTGGGCCAAGCCACCAAAAAGAGTTGCCTGCTGGGTCCGACCTCTGCTTCACCCAGCATGCACGCTGTCCTTGGCATCATAACTGTAACATCAAGCAAGAACAACATGATTTTGTTGAAAGGAAATAGCAAAAAAAAGATACGACGGAGGCTTGGGCCTTTTAGCCGGCCCCTCGAACAACACAATACGGCATTCCGCGCCCATTGCACAAGCTCAGGTCGGAGTGGGCAGCATGTCGGTGTTACAAGCAGACAAAGGGCTTAGTGCACATGCAGCCAAGGCACATGTTCAAACAAGCTCGTTTGAACTTGTTCAGCGACCGATAGTTTTTTAAGCCTTCGATGTGCTTCTCTTCCTGGGCAATCTGCAGGTTGATATTGAACAACTGCCAAGTGAGCTGCACCATGCTTTCTTAACCTCATCTACCTTACCCAGAACAGAGCAGAGTCTGCACCACCTCTCGCATCATGTGCCTCACGCTTCCTGCATGTCATCGCGTGTTTCGACTGCAAGCCTGTGGCTGACGAGGCAAGAAAGGATAAACGAGGCAAAAAGGAAATAGCTTGAGAGACCCAAGTCAGCATGCCAAAAACGACACACTAGTCGTACATCGCCTGATACGTTTGAAAATGTCGAAAACGCGCGGCCTCGTGCAACATGCGAGAATGCACATGCATTCGCTGCGCCTGTCGCACAAGCAACAAACGTTGCATGATGTGCCAGTCCAAGTATATGCAAACACCTCTGGCTCGTGTACGCTGTTCTGAGCCCACGCATACTCCCAAGTGTGCCAGCGAACACGGCAGACCTCGTGCGACCAGTGTCGGCCGTCACAGTTCCTAGCGTCGTGCACGACCAAAGGACTTGGGAAAAGATCCTGCAAGCGAAGTAAGTAATCCCGGTTTTTAGAACCTCAAAAAGCACACGGCCCACTTAGACAACTGTCCCACATCCAGCTGTCCACTGCCGTAGCGGACCCCTCATGTGCTGACATTGCGCAAGCAAGAGCCATGCAACAAGAATAAAGGAATATAAATTGAATAGTCCATATAATGCTTAACATATCCCCAAAAGTCGGTGTCGTCAGGCGGGTTTTTTCTCAGGTCTTGTGGCCGGAAATCTGGGTTCTCTCTGCGGTCTTGTGGCCGGAAATCTGGGTTCTGTCTGCGGTCTTGTGGCCGGAAATCTGGGTTCTGTCTGCGGTCTTGTGGCCGGAAATCTGGGTTCTGTCTAAGTAGAATCTTGGATCTACTCATCTGAAATCTGGGATTTGTCTGCGGTTTATTACATTAAAAACTTGGTTCAGATCGCTGAAAACCGGGATCCGCCCTGCAAGTTTCGGGGCTTGACCTTGTCATGAATCCTGAGAAATCTTGGACTTGCTCCTAGAAATATTGGGCTTACTCAAGCCTCGTGAAGATTGTTATCGAAACTGTTTCCTGTTTTGTTCTCCCACACCCCCCCCCCCCCACCGCACGTTGGGGGGTGGGGGCTGGGGGCTGGGGGATGGGGGCTTGGCCTGGGGCATGGGGGCTGCCTGGGGGGGGCGGGGGGCTGGGGGCGGGGCTGGGGAGGGGGCTGGGGGTGGGGGCTGGGGGCTGGGGCTGGGGGCTGCTGGGGCTGGGTGGTGGGGCGGGGGGATGGGGGCTGGGGGCCTGGGGGATGGGGGCTGGGGGCTGGGGGATGGGGGGTGGGGGGGCTGGGGGTGGGGGCTGGGGGGGGGCGGGGTGGTGGCCTGGGGGCTGGGCTGGGGGCTGGGGCTGGGGCTGGGGGGGGGGGGCTGGGCGCTGGGGGATGGGGCTGGGGGGGGGGGGCTGGGCGCTGGGCGCTGGGGCTGGGCACCCCCCACCCCCCCCGCCCTCCAAGTGCCGGACCCCAACCAGGACCAGGTCAATACCCGCGCGGTACCAGGTTAGCACCCGGTCGGTACCCGGTCAATGCTCGGTCGGGACCGTGTCGGTACCCGGTCCGGAGCCCAAAAACAGGCAATTCGAGGTCCCGACCAGTTACCGACCGGTTACCGACCAGTTACCGACCGGTTACCGACCGGTTACCGACCGGTTCGACCAGGTACTGACCAGGTACCGACGGGGTCCCGGTGAGCCTCCCAGCGCCCAGCCCCCAACCCCCAGCCCTCAGCCCCCAGCCCCCAGCCCCCAGCCCCCAGCCCCCAGCCCCCAGCCCCCCCAGCCCCCAGCCCCCAGCCCCCAGCCCCCAGCCCCCAGCCCCCAGCCCCCAGCCCCCAGCCCCCAGCCCCCAGCCCCCAGGGCGGAGGAGGGGGGGTGGGTGGGGGGGTTGGGCGGTGGGGGGGGCGGTGGGGGGGCGGGGTTGGGCCGTCGGGTCTGCCGAACCGTTCAGGCAAGGAACCGTGCGATGGATGGGGGGGGTGGGTTTGGGGGGGGCGGGGGGGTGGGCAAGGGGCCCATGTTTTCGTGTCAGAAACTAGTCAAGTTTTTCTTTTCGTGGTGTTTGGTTGCCACTTACAACTTACAACCTAGGCATGGGCGCGCGCGCCAGGATCTTTCACGAAGAGACACCGCCTGTATATGTTTCGGAAAAGTTGAGGAGGGCGTTTTCAATCCTACGGCGCATGGATCTTGCTTCAGGGGCACTGCGTTCTTCCATGATTTTGTTCAACTCCGATGAAAACTTCTACCCGTGACCGACGCTTCATGGACGTGTCCAGAAGTTTTTGTCGCTCTGGAAGGAGCTAGGCTACACCTGGTTGCACAATAGCGCGACCCACAATTTCTTGTATATGACACTGACTTCCTCAGCGCCAGCCGAGGCCATGTTTCTTACGACCAATCCCGACTTACGATGCCTCAAGACCAAACATGACCCTCCCCAGGCCCCAACCCAGATGTATTTTTTCTACTAGGTTTGCTTCGCAAAACGCAAGCCGAGACCATATTTTTAAAGACCAATCCCGACTTCGGACGCCTCAAGACCAAACATGACCCTCCCCAGGCCCCGACCCAGATGTGTTTTTTCTACTAGGTTCGCTTCGTAAACGCAAGCCAAGACCATATTTTTAAAGACCAATCCCGACTTCGGACGCCTCAAGACCAAACATGACCCTCCCCAGGCCCCAACCCAGATGTGTTTTTTCTACTAGGTTTGCTTCGTAAACGCAAGCCGAGACCATATTTTTAAAGACCAATCCCGACTTCGGACGCCTCAAGACCAAACATGACCCTTCCCAGACCCCAACCCATATATGATTTTCCATGAAAACCCAAAAGATATGTTAAGCATTATATGGATTATTCAAAATATAAAGGAGCAGAACTTGAGGACTGGCAACTCAGTGGCGCACGATCGTGGCAACGGGTAGCTTCGGTGCAATTTTGATTATGAAGGGATGCTCCAAGGCCTCTCTCCAGAAGAAACTGCCGGGGGTGCGACAGAGATCGAGTCGTTGGTCGTTGACAGCCCCGGCCTTCTTGCAGTCCAACCGCTGGGCAGCATCCTTGTGGAGCATCGAAGATACCATGTTCACCACATCCTCGCGGATCCGCTTTAGCTCTAGCTTCCTGTAGTGCTCTGCTCATCAACTGCTCTTTCCGAAAGGCGCAACTCTACAAAACTTTTCTTAAGAGCTTTGGAGGGAGGCTGCTTGACTTGACGCTGTCGCCGCCAAGGATAAGAATCTACGGCTGCACAGCTGCACATGGCTGCACGTGGTGCACATTCTGCACTTCCCGCAGGTCCTGGCCAGCATTCACCCAGGCCTGCACAGCACTTCACGACGGATTCCACGACGCATTTCACGACGCATTCCATAATGCATTTCACGCTGCATTTCACGACGCGTTTCACGACGTTTACGGAGCCTGTGAGTCCTATATGAGCTTATGTAATATTATGTAATGAGTAATGAGTTTCAGGCAAGGCCAAAAGAATGGACCGCAGCCTGCATGTTTGGTCAGACTATGCCTGTGCAGCACGTATGCGGTGACTTATGGTCGTGAGCTTGTTGTTCAAGCACGAGGTGTCGCAGTTCGGGGTTCAATGGCTTTCAAAGCGTTCAAGGCTTTCTTGATGCTTTATTGCGGTGTGGGCGTGGCACGTTCCATGCAAAGGCCCACATGATTCTAGGCTGATCTGCAACCGCCAAACCCTCCGCTCTTCTCAACCTCGAAAGCCTGCTCACCTTGCGGAGGAAAGAGAAAGGATGCGGAACAGGCATCTCCACTTGCGACCGAGGAGCGCTGGAAGAAAATTGGAGGCGAGCCTTGGGATTTTCCTCGCTTGGCCCACCCTGCCACTGTACATCTGCCGAAGGGCGCAACAAGCATCACAAAATATCACAAATATCAGAGCTTCACAAAACCTGATCTGTCGTGGCCTGTCCAAATGGAAGTCGTCGAGACCTTGGTCTTGTGCAGTACAGTGGATACGCCTTCCTGGCCAAACAGGGATCAAGAATGATACCCTCGAAGAAAGGGAGATTGGATTCCGCTTCTGTGCTTGTCTCGCCAAAACCAGCAGCCCTCCCGCTATCCTGATCTATCCTGATCCTGCTCCTCACACACGCAGCCGAGATTCATCATCCAGTAAAGCATCACTCCGGTGCTCCAAATGTCAACGGACCTCGATATGTCAGCCGCTGCCAAAAAGGCTGCAATTCAACTCTATTTTCGTGACGTGCAATTGGCAGCACAGGTATATGGAAAGCGCCAGATTCAGCAGGCACTGTGCAACACCACATTCATGAGTACACAGCAGTACACGGTACGCCCCGCTACGAGATCACCGACATGCTGGCATGGGTTCCAAGGTGAACGCAGCTCTACTTTCACAAGCTTGTCACAGCTCGGCACGAGCATGCCAGCACAGCTGATTCGAAACCCATCATTCTGAGGTCATTGCTCAGAATAATTCCTGGTGAAAACCTAGCAAGCGGCAAGTTGACCGCAGTCCAAGAACAGCCCAAACAGATTTGGTCCGACCGGACCAATCAACATCATGCAACTCATCAACGTCTGCGCATAGTACAATCCTCGCCTCGGGTGCCATGTGACTTGGCGTACCACACCTCGGACAGAGAGCGAACTAACCATGCACAAGTGCTGCCAGTGCTGGTGCCTCTGAGACAGCGCCACGCCCTTCTGGAAATGGCATGACAAGCCGTAATCGCCTGAGCTGCGCATTCACCTTACAAACTCCATGCCGTCGGTGACTCTTCCTTGGCTACAAATGCTCGGCCTGTTCACAAGCTCGGAATGCAGCAAAGCTGCCGGGGCCGCTTTATCTAATCCCTTCCGCAGCCCCCACGTTTTTTTCGGTGTGCCTTGATAGGGGCTCAGAAGCCCATGGTCAGCTCGCCTCCGCCCGCTGTTTTGCAGGACGCCCTGCTTCGGGCCAGTCCGACAGTCCCATACACTCCCCACAAATTTGGAGGACAAAGGTGGAACACCGATGCACATTCAGGAGCTAGATGTTGCAAGTTTCCGCATACCAGGCTGTTCAAACGTTCCACATGCTGTAAACTGCAGCATCTCCAATTGTCGGGCAACTTCGAAAAAGTGCTCAGGCACACCGAACTCAGGCTCAAGAGCGACGGGCGACGCACTTGGCTTGAGATGCGAGAGCAAACGAATCGTCGTCCATGCTCAGGCACGCACTACGTGTGCTTCACTACAAAGGTGGACAGTACCGAGCACCAGAAAGAGCTGAGCAATGGTGGGCATCATGACGAACATCAGTGGCTCGTGCGCGTAAATTTGTAGGCACCGTGCTTGTTCTATGGTTTGTATTGGTTTTCCATGCTTGACTCTGCTTGACTGCTCGGACATGCTTCGACCGTCGATCACCCTTCGGGGTTCCTTGGGAGTGTAAAGGGAGTCGGGGGACTGCAAGGCTTGTGAGGTACGGGAGGGTGGGGCATCTCGCCTGCGGAAGGTTGACATGTTTACTACACATGTGGACCTGCTTTTTTGGAGCATCATGCAAATAACAGGACCCCACATCACAAAAAAAGTCGCGGTCGGTTCTGAGGCGTGGTAGGGCGTGGCCAGTTTTGGGGAGAAAACGTGATGGAACCCGACAGCGACAGAATAGGTGAGTCAACAAGCTCGAAATAATAATGAACGCCCGTGTGGCAAAACAGCATTGTCGGCGAAGCTTGGCCAAGTTGCTGAGCTTCACAGCTTGCCGTGCATCCAGACCGGTTGGGAGGAGCAACAGGCAATTCGGAGCTTTGATGTCCCTGTGCACGATGCCTTTGCCTCGACTTGAGAGCATGAGCAAACTTGAGGCAGATGCTATCATGGCCATGCTACTGGTATCAACACAAAGCTGAAGCATTCATTCACCGAGTCCGAGAAGCCATGCAAGTATCGCACAGCAGACAGGACATGCTTGGTGGCGAGCGCAGCCTGCGTCGCATGATGCGCACTCTCGGGGGTTCACATGCACGACAAGCCCAGAAGAGCTCTTGAGTCTTGAGACGTACCTTGAGGGAGAGGCTTTGAAAGTCATCCACAATCGAAACGCTTGCGATGCTTGATGCGGCCTCAGGCTCCTTCAGGTTCCCGTGCTTCTCCACCTGGACTCACCGTGCTTTTCAAGACTTTCGCATGGACACACCCGGGCTCCGGGCATAACCCTCAAGCTCGCCACCACTGCAAAGTTCCAGCACCTGAAATCGAAAGGTTGCGAAGCAGAAAGCAAGGAAGAAGCAAGAAAAAACAGCAAAATGCAGAAGGGCGCCAGAGAAAGTGTGTCCGAATCCTCGAAAATCTCGAACAATGTCACCACATTCGGGTGATCCAACCTTTGCACATGCCATAACACTGCACGGTGAGATCCGAGCCTACAGATAAGCCCCACGTGGATGAAGCTTGATTCCCAAAGACGTTGTTTGACAATCTGCTGTGTATGTTCAAACTGTCAAAATTGAAACCTACAAGCTCGTAAATTTCCACAACCTTGTTGTGAGAATCAGATCATAAAAGAGCCCTCCTAAACCATAAGCACCATTCCCCAAAACGATCGACACCTTGCCCACTGTGTCTAACACAACTAAATGGGTTCATGAAGGACCACGACCGGGACACTCTCTCTCTCTCTCTCTCACACGTTTACACACCCACAGTGGCCTCGATTCTTCCAGTAGCTGCTCTTCAGTACTTTATCCTAATGCTCGTATTGATGTGGTATCTCTTGCTTGGTAAACACTATAAGGCAACGATTGATCCCGAGGCAATTATGCATAGAGATGTTGAATAATGTTTTGAAGCCTGTCTTCGAAAACAATCTGTGAGCCTACACTGCAATGTGGGATGCTGATTTCAATCGGCTCTTCCCCGAACCCTTCTCACCGAAAGAACCGAAACGTTCAAAAAATTGGTTCGGGACGCTCTGCCTTGCTGGCTTCACAAATCTTCACAAGTATGTAAGGATGGCGGATGGCGCATGAGGTCATGAGGGTTCGTGCCAGAGCAAATGGTATAAATCGGGTTAAAGGGGGCAGCGGCAGACATCCCGCTTGCCCTGGACCTACCTCGAGTCCTGAAGGCAGATACTTGCAGCACTTGCACCCTAGAAATGACTCGACGACGAAGGCCCTGGAGGCCGCAACGTCTCTCCTATCAACCCACCCACCCACCCAGCTACGTGCGTTTTCACTTGCAGGCACCATGCAATGGCCTGTTTGCTCCAGGGTGCGAGCATTGCAGCTTTTTGCTTATAAAAGGCGCCCCGTCACCCTCAGAAGCTTAACCCCAAAGCATTCCACCCTAGCTACGCTCTGAATTCATTCCAGGACTGACTGTGGGCGCCATCAGGGCCCACCAGTCATAACTTTACCCCAAACCACCTTCCGTGGTGCAGACTACCATTTTGTGCCTAACAGCCCCCGCTCCGCCTCCAAATCCAAGAGAGCGCGTCCTGTGGTGTTCACTTCGATATGCTTGCTGTTGCACACGCAAGCCTTGTGTACCTTCTGCTTCTATTTTGTGTCGCTCGAAGGGCTTCGGAACGTAAGCAAATTAGTGTTTGTGTGTGTGTGTCTGTGTCTGTGTCTGTGTGTCTGTGTGTCTGTGTGTCTGTGTGTCTGTGTGTCTGTGTGTCTGTGTGTCTGTGTGTCTGTGTGTCTGTGTGTCTGTGTGTCTGTGTGTCTGTGTGTCTGTGTGTCTGTGTGTCTGTGTGTCTGTGTGTCTGTGTGTCTGTGTGTCTGTGTGTCTGTGTGTCTGTGTGTCTGTGTGTCTGTGTGTCTGTGTGTCTGTGTGTCTGTGTGTCTGTGTGTCTGTGTGTCTGTGTGTCTGTGTGTCTGTGTGTCTGTGTGTCTGTGTGTCTGTGTGTCGTGTCTGCTGGTGCGTGTCTGCG
>CAJNDS010002597.1:0-325000 GCA_905221605.1 Symbiodinium natans | reverse complement strand
TGGGAGGCTCACTGCAAAGCCACCCTTGCCCAGGGCAACAGGCTCGACATCATAGTTGTCGGCCAACTGACCTGGTCCCATATGCACAACACGGCATGCGCACTACAAGGACATCCGCTGAGATGGCTTTCAAAGGTGTTCAATGCATTTCAATGCCTCGGTTGTCTGGCACAACAAGCAAGGCAGCAGATGGAACAAATCCCATCCTTAGCTCGCCAAGAATGCCTCTCTCATTGCCTCTCCATACTCGCCATTTCTGGGAACACCTTTGTGCAATAACCTCTAGCGCAGCCCAGTCTCGTGTCCGTCATTTTCAGCTTTTTAAGCCCTTTGCGATTTGACTTCCGACCTCGGCAACATCAAATTCGGCGTTTTGTGCTGGGGTGACTTCCTGGGCAGCTCCAGCAGAAGTATAGGTCGCAGGCTGATGGTTCCTTCCGACTTCGGACTAACAGCTGAACTGGCACCTGAGAAAGCAATCCTCAACCGCACAACTGCTCCTGGGCAGCTGCTTGACGATGTGTGCAGATCTTAGGCGGTGAGAGAAATCTCAGGCACGGCTTGACACAGCGCTGTAGGCGTCATCGTTAAGTTCTGCATCTTCTGCGACATCACTCATTTCGCTGGTGGCAGAATTTCCAGCATCGCTGGCCTGCCCGCCAGATTCGAGAATCGTGAGAATCATGAAGGGGCTCTCGGAACACTTGCCCCAACTTGAAAACCGACATTCCAAAAAAAACAAGTAGCGATCAGCAAAGAAGACCTCTAGGACACAAGACACGAAGAGAACCTTTTGGAGGGGCGAAGGAGAACAGAAAGGTTAAGCCTTCGGCGTTCACAGTGTTTGAGGACATGGGGATTCTGAATGCTTGAGCGTTTCTGCAGCGTAACAAAAGACAGCCAAGTGAAACCCTACGTCTGGCAGACCCGGATGTGCTTGACTCCTGGCTTTGCCAGTGGTTCAGGGCAGTGCCTTTCTCAATCCTTCAGCCTTGAACCTTCACGCAGAGGATATAGCAGAGGTGATCTCGTCCCCCACACACCTCCCTCACATTCGGTTCTCATCCCTTTACCCTGGTCATCCCTGACAACAAAGGTCCGTAAATCCCAAGTGTAGATCAGAACAATCTGCCAGCAGGTTTGCAAGCAAGCGCTTACCTCAAAGAAAGTCGTGCAACATTCCACAAATCTGCGACACGTGCCAGTTGGGCTGGGGCATTTGCCCTTACAGACATGCAAGTTGGCCCCTGCAGCAGAATTTGGAAGCACCTCTTCAACGTTTTCGTCTGCAGGCTCGTCCTTGTTCTCCAACATAAAGTCATCAGCCACCTAGGACAAAGAATATCAGCTATCGTTGCTTGGGACCTACTTGCACGGCCTTCGTAGTCTTTGACAATGGTGACAATGCCTGCATCCGTCATGGCACGCAGCACAGATCAACTATAATCCCCGGCGTGCCTCTGGGTAGTCCGGATCATCCGCAACCGTCTCTGGCTCGGGCTCAAAAGCCTGCATCACAATGTCACTCGTGCTAAGAACCCTCCTGTAATGAGCCGAAACCATGATGGAGCAATCACCTCACGGTGCACGGCAAGATCCTTCTCCTCAAGACATCCCCAAACTTCAAACTCTGCTTGTCGGCTTGGTGCGGCTTGCTGCGGCTTGGTGCGGCGTATTGTAAGAGCGCGGCTTGGCAGTGGCAGTTACCCATGACCTCCACAGCAAGAGGTTGTGCACAAGCTGACCGGCTTCCCTGAAGCTTAGTCATGATGTCTCAAGGATCACAACCGGCGAACAACCCAGTACATACCTATATATATATATGGGTAAACTGACATCCCTTCCCCCCCCCCCCCCTGCTTTTCGTGAGGTTGGCCACTTCAGCATGACCATTCCACCATTTCACCATTCCAACCATTTCACCATTTCACCAATTGGTTTGGCCCCATGGTCAGAACCATGTCACCACTTCACCATTTCACGATTTTACGATTTCACCATTTCACCAATTGGTTTGGCCCTATGGTACCATGGGGCCACCTCCATTGGTGAAATGGTGAAATGGTGGAATGCTGAACTGGTGACATGGTTCTGGCCATGGGGCCAAATCACTTGGTGAAATGGTGAAATGGTGAAATGGTGAAATGGTGAAATGGTGAAATGGTGAAATGGTGAAATGGTGAAATGGTGAAATGGTGAAATGGTGAAATGGTGAAATGGTGAGATGGTGAGATGGTGAGATGGTGAGATGGTGAGATGGTGAGATGGTGAGATGGTGAGATGGTGAGATGGTGAGATGGTGAGATGGTGAGATGGTGAGATGGTGAAATGGTGAAATGGTGAAATGGTGAAATGGTGAAATGGTGAAATGGTGAAATTTGAACCCTGAACCCCAAACCCTAAACCCCCTCTCAAACCCTAAACCCTCTGGGGAGGAGGACGCTGTGGGGCCTTTTTAAGGACATTGCTTTGAAACATTCTTGTGAGCTATACGCCTCATGCCTTCGCACGCCAATTCAGCACCACGGGCCTTCCCCCCCTGCGGGGACGTATCGTTTGGGGACTTTCGCAACGAGGCCGAAACGTCCCCAAACCACATTTTTGGGGACGTTTCGTTTTGGGCCCTTTCTTCATGCTTCGCAAAGGGACGCAAACGGTTTGTCTCCAATGCATTCTTGCGAAGACGTATCGTTTTGGGATGTTTCGTTTTGGGCCCTCTTGTTCGTGCTCGCAAAGGGACGCAAACAAAATGTCTCAAAAACGTTTGTTTTGTTTTTGTTGTTTTCTTTGAGGGGGGGGTTTTGTTTTTTTTTTTTTTGGGGGGGGGGGGTTCGTTTTAGGGTTTTGTCTGAGCTTCGCAAAGAGGCCCAAACAGGGCTGAGATGAAGATATTTGCTCACAGTATTCCCGTGTTCCCGCGGGCCTTCCCCTCAGTAGGGACCCACTACAAGCTGCTGCTGTTCAGGGTTTTGGGTAGGGTTTATAGTTTAGGCAAGCAAGCCAGGGGTTTACAAACTAGTCTGTGGTTGATAAACTTTATCTCGCCTGTAGTCGCTACAGGGGTGTATACAAACAAGCATGAAAAACCGTAGACCTTTTGCAGCAGTGCAGAAATACAGGGGGGTCCTTTAAAAGGACGGACTTAACACACCAACCCGAGCGTCACGTTGCAACCCCAAACCCCGAACCCCAACCCGCCAACCCAAAACCCGACCCAAAAAAGAATAAAGAAAAAACGACTATATAGTACATGGTAGAACCGGATTATGATTATAGAATGGACTTTTACATAGTATCGAAAAGGCAACATAAAAATGCGCGGAAACAAACAACTCGACAAGGTTGTTATAGATGAAAAGGAATACACATATAATAAAGAGAAGCTACTTTCAAATACATTAAAGAAAAAACTCAAGACAATATCCAAAGTTTAAAAAAATATATATTAAAGACTGCCAACGAAAGGCATAGCAACTAGAAAGGCATTGAAGAAATATGTTACTACTGAAAAAGCTAAGGTTGCAGATGAAACAAATGCTTTCCAACGATATGCCAACTCATATTCAATATCTAATCTAAAACTCAAAGTTTACAAGGCTTTACCGCACTTCACATATCAGGAAGAAAGACTTAAAGAGCTTCTGGGTAGAAACAACAACATGAACAGCAGAATCGATGGTCGTGCTTCCTTTAGCCATCCAGAACATGAAGAACCCCAAACATACAGAATAGGAAGCATAACTGATACATTCAACAACCCCGACGAATTAAAAAGAAATTAAAGGTGGATAGCTCACACTTAAGAAAGTCGGATTACACAATAAATACAGTTGACAATGTAAGAGTTCGCTATGACAAATACAACCCAACAAGAGCAGGTAAATACATTGAACTACCTAAGCGGATTGCTACAAAAAAAATGTACTAATATTGAGAACGACGACGATTCTTGTTTCAAATACTGTGTCCAAATCCAGAGTTTTTGAGATAATGAAGAAAGACCACCCCGACAAAATGTACCAATACAACAAACTAAGAGAACAGGACAACTTAATAAACTGGGATGGTGTAGAATTTTCCAGCATCAAATGAATACATTGACACCTCTGAAGAAATACATGATAGAGCAATATCAGGCAATGCTTATGCCATTGACCCTAACGGCACCAATGGCATAGTAGTTAATGGAGCTTCTAACAGTAAACGTCCATCGTGTCATGTTAATTTATTGCTATTAGAGGAAGAATGAGGAAGAGAATAACAACCACTGTGCTTTCATCAAAGATTATAACAGATTAACTGGTAAAAGATTGTGTCACTGTATGTATTGTCAGCATGGCTTAACAAACAAAACCTACTTAACAGACACTTAATAAAAAAGGATGTATGGCACACGAAAGTCAACAAATAGTAATGCCGAAAGAGGACAAATGAGCTTCCAAAAGCATTGCAAGAAACTTAAGTGCCCTTATGTTCTTTATGCTGACCTTGAGTGTTTAACAACGCCATCACCTGATGGATTTAAGGGCACTTACCTGAACGAAAGTGAACCTAAGTGTCCGAAGGGGACTTACGTGAACGAAACCGAACCTAATTGTCCGAAGGGGACTTGCGTGAACGAAACTGAACCTAAGTTTTAGAGGGGACTTACCAACATCATACACCGTGCGGCTTTATGTTAAATGTTGTCAATAGCGTAACAAACGAAGCAACACCTTCTTTATGCAGAGGTGAAGATTGTTTGGATAGATGTTGATCAACCATTTAATAGAATGCAAACAGAGATTGTGGACAAGATGAAGGAAGAAAAGAAAGATTGATTGGACAGAGAAGCAACGGGAACAAAATGAACAAGAACACATTGTTTGAAAAGCGGTGGTAATCAACTAGTCTGTGGTTTATAAACTTTATCTCGTTACAGGTGTGTAAACAAGTATAAAAACCGTAGAACTTTTGCAGAAGTGCAGACATGTCAGGGGGGATACTACTCAGCCCACATATATATATATATATGTTCAATACGCACTACGCATCTGCCAGTGTTCTCGCATCACAAGCAACAAGTGACCGCGCTTCACTCGTGGCTTTGCTAGAATGAGCAGCGCTACAAGTACTAGGAGACACGCGGACCACATGACAAGATCGACCAGCGCATGCAAACGCCAGCCCAGCCTGCGCCGAAGTTACACTGCAGCATCGGAAGACCGAAGCATAGCGTGACGAGAATCTCTTCCAAATGTCAAGAGTCGTGGGTTGAAATCGGAGCTACTATGAGGTACGGAATGAACAAACGATGGGCATCCCAATGCCTGATTTCAGTTCCTTGCATGTCCATTCATGTCTCTTCCTCCGATAGTTCGAGACTTAATTACTTCAAAAGCGCACCACCTGCGCACCACGCCCTGCAAAGGCTGTGCCGGTCTTTGGGGGCCTTTTTGAGCCCAAGGACAGAAGGATCACTCCGCCAAGCTCTATGATGTTGAAGATGTGACATGATAAGACATGGAAGTCAAAGCCGTTAAGCGCAGGTGAAAACCACAAATAGCAGCCACTACCAAGTCAGCCATCATGCGCCAGCAACACCTCGAGATCAAGATCCACTTTGTCCTGTACGAGCTGCATGCGCCTACACATATTAGCCATCTACATTACCTGAATTTGGACAGTCCACAGTCCTGCGCACCAGGATGCAGCACCTCGGAAAGTTTCATCGCAGGGCAATGCACGGCAATGTGTGCTTCAAATTTTGCCTGCCTTCACTGCCACATCACGGGGCAGCGCCATCGCATCCTTAAAATAATTGCCGCGATTGCCAATGATTGCACTGCACATCATCAGCAAGAGCCTGCTTGCTCGTAGCCTGACCACTGCAAAGTGGACCTACAGCCAAACTTTGAGCAACCCTGGGCGAAATCGGAAAACTCAGAAAGGCACAAATTTGGAGAAACGAGGCCACACGTGTCCACACGTACTTGAAGATTGAAGATCCAGGCTTCAGACCAAACAAACGTCCTCGGTGTACCTGGGCCATGCAGCCTGAGCCAAGCGGCTCGGCATCCTCAGCACGCTGAAGCTGCACTGAACTCTCTGCAAAATCTGCAATCATCTTCCACATGCTCTAGAGGAGCTAGGAGAGCCGCTGCCTAGTGCACAGCCAAGACCATCATGCAGCATGACAAATGGAACGACACAAACTCGATAACGATCTCAGATGATCTCAGCAGCTCCTGCACGAGTCAGAGGCCATTCTCAGCGAAAGACCAGCTGCAACGAGGTTTCCCAAGCTGGTCCGAAGGTCTGCATCAGAATCCTGGCGGATCTTCCGCAGCAGACCAGTTTTGCACATGCAAAACGGCAGGCACCGTGTCCTTTTGGTGTGAGTGAAGCTGTGGGGCCTGACGTTTGCCTGTAAAAATTCACAGGAAATTTTGAACATGCACGTGCCAGCCAAAGATAGCCCAAAAGCTGTGTCAGCACGGCACGCCTGTAACGGAGACAAATTGTCACAGACCTGCTGCTCAGGTCCACGCTGACATCAAATTCTGCAAGGGAATGGGGCGATGGCATTTTGAGGCAGAATGTCCGGTCTCGTCGATGCCCACTGCGCGAATTTGACTGCAATCGGTCCTTCAGCCTGCATCGGTTTCTGAATTGAAGCTGAGAAGTCCGAGCACCATGAGCGCAAGCCTGTAGGGCAGCTAGGATGAGCCGCCACATTAGCCTGCACGACAGGGTGGCAATGCACAGCCTGCACCCCAAATCAGATCATAGCACTTGCAGAACATGTGGGAACTGATCCATCGTCAGGCGTGAAGTGCACCGCATAATGAGCCGAACTTCGCTGATTCCGCTGTACGGTCAGCCTCTTCGGGAATAAAAACAAGAAGGTGTGCTGCGTGAAGGGCAGGAGTGTGGAAAACCATGTTGGGGTGACAAACAATTCAACAAAAAACGAGGTTCACCACCGCTCAATTTTGGAAAGGGCGTGAGCAACGACACTCACCCTTCCCACCAGTTGCGGCAGGTAGGAGGCATTAGGAAGCCTGTGAGCACTTGAGGGCACGTTGTTAAACAGCATCCAGGCACCCATCCGTGCATTCGCTCTGACCGGGACCACTGCCTTCGCATCAAGCCTCCTCAGCCCTGACACGCGCTGGCCAAGTGCAGCCGCGGTGGGAATCTCTATTCGTGTGTTCGGGACACGGCCTTTCTCCACCCCACTGCCAGCACAGCCAGCACCATGGCCTCAAAGCCAAACGTTGGACATCGTTGGACTTTCGGCTCTCCAGATATCAGTGTATGAAATGTTCATTTAACCCGTCGTTTTATACTTGCATGTACTGTACATGAAGCTGGTGTTGCATGACCTGCCAGTGCTAATCGTGCATCAGATCTCCTTGCATTGTGTCGAACCGTGGCTGAAAGCTAAACACAAGGCGTCTTCTTGTTCAGAACATGCTCTTCAGCTTGGATCGAAATGTCCTCTCATGTACCAGTACCAGGTGCCCCACGATCCGAACTCAGTTCGGGGTTCAATGAGTTTCGGCTCGGATGCACAAACCGTCACAAACCTATTGGTTGGGATATGTTCGGATGGGAGCTCTGCACAACCGGGGAGTTCAATTGGATGTCTGTTGCTTTGGATGAATACATCTCAATACGTCCTAGGGAAAGAAAGAAAACATTGATAGTGCGGAGTGCTGTCAAAGAAGCAGTCTGGCACAAAGACCCATTGACTTGAACTTGTTTCGGGACTCAGAAGGCATGCCAGCTTCATGCAGCAGCGCTGGTGGCAGGAAACTTTCTCTTCGAAATCAAGGGGGCTCGAAACAACAAAGCAGGCTCTGCAAAAACAGGGTGCCATAAACGTGAAGTTTCCACAAAATTCTTCCAACAGTCTCGCGTTCATTGAGTCGGAATGTAACGACGTCACGTGGGATGTCCAAGGCCCGAGGCCCTCGCGCCACTGCGGCTAAAGGAACAGCACGTAGCAAAAGTTCCAGGCACCGCAAGATGACCTGTCCATGTTCTGACATGTGCTATCATGTGCTACTGTCCAACAAGCTGGTGTGGTCTGGCAAGTGGACCTTGAAACAGTGCCAGATCCGCGACCGTCTCGTCCGCCGCGGCCTGTCTGCATTCTCTGAACTCTGTTGTCTCAATGCCGAAAGCTTCATGACCTCTGGATCGCGGAGCTGCTGCCACTGTCATGATGTGCGCACTGGCCAGGACCCTGGCTGCTAACATGGATTGCACGGTGCTCTGCTAAAGCATTACCACAACCATGCCTCAATAACCAGGCTTTGGCAATCAGAGTGCGTGTCCTGCAGCCACGCACCCCCACAAATCTACGCCCAAAAAAAGAAGGACGCATCAAATCCCGATAGGAGCGCTGGCTAGATCTAGCTAGTGCCTAGTGCTGCCTCCGTTGAAAGTAGAAAGCTTGTTTCACCCGCACGGAATTGACCGCCGAGGCAAAGGCATCCGGAGTTTCCTTTTAACTTGCACCGAGGCCTCGGGCCGTAAGTGAGTGGGTAACCCACCCTCCATCCCCTCCCCTAACCACTTATAACCACTTGTTGCTTGGCACCCCGAGCTGACAAGCATCTAAAAGCGACGGTGCATCAACCACGCTCCCCTGTCCCCCGCTCTGCCCGCCCTGACCCTCCCCACCCGACACCCGCCGCCTCTTATATAAGGGTGCAGTGCAGACCTAAGTCTGAGCCCTTGACAAGCCAAACCCTGAAACCGTTGTGGAGAAAGCCATGATACCGAATAGGGACTGCAGGTCCTGACCTGGGTGAAGTAGCCCTCAACATCGTACCGATACTCCAAACATGCATCCGTTGCACACCACTTAGGGGCTTAGGATTGCTGGACATGCCTCGCAGCAGTGGCGATAGGCCAAGGCGGGTCGCGTAGCTGAGCTCTACAAAAAACACACAAAAACTGTCTCTGTTCATGTCGTCGTATGTCGTCGATTCAATTGAGCTAGTTCGTGCATGCTAAACACGTAGAGGCACTCTTCCAAAGGCGCTTGTTCCCAGTCATAAATGATGTCCTGGGAGGTCCTGGGATGTTCTGGGCCACCTGGCCCCAAACTTTTAAAGTCGGCCACTGCCGTTGTCTTGAGTGCTCGACGTTTCCACTAGCTTTAGCTGTGCCGGCAGTGCATGCAGTGCCCCTAAAAAATCTGCACTGCTCTCAGGCTTCATTTCACGCGTTCTTCATGCAGTTGTTGATGCCAGTTTCCAACCAACCTGAACCCTAACCCCACCACGGTTCGGGTTGGGTCATATAACTCTAACCTTCCTCCCACCCTCCCCTTCCCTTAAGCCGGGGTTAAAGTTGGGACTCTCACCCAAAACCTTTGGGATTCACCCTAATGGAATAATCCTTCACTCCTCTGGTCTTCGAATACAGAAAGACAAGAAGCCAAAACAAGATTCGAGGGAGGTAGAATTTAGAATTATCCGAATTGAACGCGATTTACAAAGCCCGTGGACTTCGAGCAACGACAGGCGCGCATGATCACACATTCATTTAAGCCATCTCTCGAACATGCACGCGGTCACGGCGCGTTTCGGGTCCGCCGTTTCGTGTCCGGGGAGTGCGTTTCAGGTCCGCCGTTCGGAACCTGCGGAATGCGTTTCGGGGGGTACACGGGGCCGTTTCGGGACCCGCGCAGGTGCGTTTCAGGTCCGCCACCCAGGGAGGTGTTTAACTCAATGTGCCCGCAAAGGAATTTCATCCGCAAACTTTTGTTGGGTTGCATAGACACTACTCTCCGTCCTCAGAAGGGATGGAAGGTAGCTTGTACAATTGTGGCTTGGGTGAAAAGAACCCTAAACCCCAAAAACCCTAAACCCTAAAACCCTAAACCCTAAAGACCCTAAACCCTAAAAGACCTAAACCCTGAAAACCCTAAACCCAAAAAACACCAGCCCTAAAAACACTAAACCCTAAAAACCTTAAACTCTAAAAACCCTGAACCCTAAAAGCCCTAAACCCTAAAAACCCTAAACCCTACTTTTTCCGCTCTCGCCGGGGCATGAAAGCGCCGGGTGGTGCTAACACCCCTGCCTCCCCATGTCAAAGCCACCCCGACCAGCCTTCCTTGCCGACCCCTCGACCGGCTTCCTGGCTCCAACACCCAGCCCTCCCCCCCCCCCCTCCCCCACAACCCCCCCCCCCCCCCCACCCACACCCCCCCCCCCCCCCCCCACCCCAGCCCCACCCCACCCCCTACCCCCCCGCCCCAGTCACCCCCAAAAAAGCTGAAGTTCTTCTTTATCCTGCTTTACAACCCTTTGGCGCTCTTCCTTCACTCAACCCCACTTCACGAACCCGACCGGCCTTCCTGGCTCCAACACCCAGCCCTCCGCCCCCCCCTCCCCCCCCCCCCCCCCACCCCCCCAACCCCCTGTTTTACGTTCAGATTTACGTTTTCAGATAGGCCACGTGCTCGGGATGAAGCCCCTGCCCTTCTACTCTCTCGCTGGAACCTGGCGCCTTTTTCGGGGTCGGCGGAAGCGGCGTTAGCCCGAAGATAGTCCTTAGACTTAACCCGGAAAACCCTTAACCCTAAAACCCGAAAACCCTAAACCCTAGAACCCCTAAACACTACAAACCCTAAAACCCTAAAAGCCCCAAAAACCCTGAAAACCCGAAACCCTCAGAACCCTGAAGCCTAAACACCCCAAACACGAAAAAAACCCTAAACCCGAAAACCCCTAAACCCTGAAAACCCTCAACCCTGAAAACCCTGAACCCTGAAAACCCTAAACCATAAAAAAACCCTAAAAACCCTAAACCCTCAAAACCCTAATCGCCAGCACGTCTGACATGCACCCAGAGTGCGTCAGAATTGTCCCTGGCACTGGGCTGAATTGAACTCCCCCCGGGGCTGAAATTCGGACCTGAAATGGGGCCTGAAATGCACCCCCTTCGTCTGAAACGTACAACGCTCACATGCACGCACAGATCACAGAACATCATATAACTTGGTACCACAACCGGTGAGCCGTATGAGCATCCGCCTCGGGTTGCCTGCCCGGCAGTGCCCCTCGCAAATATCCAAAGGTGAGCATCATCGACACATGCGACTCTACCAGGATTCGATTGTGCTCACAACAAGGAGCCCTGTGACCATCATCCACCCTGCATTTGCAACCCAAGACAACGTCGACAAACGGGGGAATGGGGCTTCGCGTTCCCATCCTCCGTGCGCGTGCACCAGACAAAGGCTTTTGACAAAACTGCCAGCGCTTCACCATTGCCCTTGGTGCTCTTTCTGCGGGTTGTCTGTGGTGCAGGCACCTGTGGTAGCCCCCCGGTTTAACGAGCGTCCTTCTTGAAAGCGAGCAAGGCCTAGCAGGCAAGCAGTTCAACAGCATTTGGAGGTCGGATATGTCTCGTGTAAGGACCCTGCACCCGGCCCAAGCGCTATCGCTATGGGCTGCAGTCTTTGAGGTAGCCTGAACACAAATCACTCAAGAGTGAAAAGCTACTGCCCTGTGTTGCCACCCAGCAACGAGCCTACGCTGAAGGCCATGCTTGACCGCCAAGCGCAAGTTGCGGTTCAGGCAAGATGAATAAAGGAGCATCGGGCTTCCGCCATGCTACGCAATGCTACGCCATGCTATGCCATGGTGCGCCTTGCTTCAGGCTGTGCAAACCATGCAAACCCAATGCGACCTGCAATTAGCAAGTAGCGTGGATTTTGCTTATCCTGTTATCAGAGCTGGTGTTGTTACACTGCCTGCGCCAACCGACTACAAGTGAGAGCAGTGCCGTGCAGTCGAGTTTTCTCTCCATTCTAAGCCACTCGGCAGAGGAACCGTGGACTCGTTCACGTGTGCAAAAAAAAATGGTTCACGCAGCCTCATGAGACAACATCACGCATCTCTGCAAGCGCATTTCGGACTTGTTCCAGGCATCGCTTCGGTGCCGTGTGCCGCCGACCTGGGCCATCTTGAATATCTTGACACATTCATGTTACGCATCGGGCCATAAAGATTTAGGGACTCTGTTTGACCAGCATCAATACTTAACAGCTGTTACGGCTTGGTGAACTCGTGACAGAGGCTTGCTGCTCAGACAAGCAGCTCAAGCTCACTGAAGATGCACATCAAGAGGAGCAGCTTGCTGCTGCTTCTCATGTCACTTCTCGATCAATCGGCCACTTCTCGGAAATATCCCGAAAGCATCTCAACCGCAATGTTCAACTTGAGGGTTCGAAACTTTGGGAAAGCGGCAGTTGGTCGACGGAAACACATGAGTTGGATCGATCTCGGGCAGCCTGTCAGACGCGCGCACACAGACACTGATGGCCATAGAGAGAGAGAGAGAGAGAGAGAGAAGAGTGGGAGAGTGAAAGAGAGAGAGAGAAGAGAGAGCGAAAGAGTGAAAGAAATCAAACAAGAAGGGCGATATCCCGCACAGCGGAATGCTTGCGTGCACGTGCAATTTTTGCGCGGCGGGGTTTTGGCCTTGGCCTCTTGTTGGGAATGCATCGGAACCAGGATCAAGGCAAGCTGTTCAAGTGTGGCAAAACAGCACAACTTGAGTCTTTGGCTCCTGGTCTTCGTCTCTCACTTGCTCTGGCTTGGGCTGAAGTTGAAGTTCTTTCAAGACATGCTTGGTTGTCGTCCCGAAACATACCTGGAGATTGCTAAAAACAATGACTGGCACTAAAAGCGCGTCTGGCACGCTTTTTTGTCAGTTTGCTTGAGGCCAACTTCGGTCAAAGCAAATGAAAGAAACCTGAATCAACTTGATTTTCGCACGTTGCAAAGTTGGAAGTTGCACAGGTGTTGAGCCCCAGAACATGCATCCGGCCAGGCTGCAAAGAGCCAGATTCGGGATAAGCTTCGTTGTCGAGTGTATAGCACGCTTAGAAAGTGCGCAGAAAAAATCGGCGCCAGACCATGCCAAGTGCGTCACTTTGCAGCTGGCTGGTTGCCCGCTCCGTGGCCAACAACCCGCCCCAAAACCCCAAAAATCATCCAAAAACCGCCCCAGAACCTGCTGAGGTGCTCGCCCCGATCCTTAAATTGGACGGAAGGACCCCCAAGCTCAGGCTGCAACACTAGGGAAAAAGATGGAAAAGGAAATAAACGAAAGACAGATAAAGAGAGACATGCAGAGAGTCAAAGAAAGAGGACATGCAGAGAGCTAAGAAACAGAGGAAAGATGAGCAAGCCCCGCAGGCACACAGAGAAAGGGGGAGAGACACGAAACGTGGGCTTGGCGAAGCCTTGCCAGTCTCCATGCCAGCTACAGTGACCGAAGTTCGGCGGCCCGAGAAGGACAAGCTGCCCGCTTTCGCAGCAGCATTGTGCTGTGGGCTCGGTGGGCTCGGTGGGCCTTCGCTTCATGGTCAAGTACATGCTGAGGAACTGAAGACTTCGGTCGTGGTCATTCGTCGCCTGATCGGGAGTCAGGATGCTCTCCGTCGAAAGTCGGTGGCTGCGGTCGAAGCGCATCCACCTTACAGAGCAAGATGCAAGCCACAAGCCGTTTAGAATAGTGAAACTTCCAAAGCTGCTGAGGCCACCACTGACAAATTCATTGCCAAGAACTGGCCGAGACATGCTGAACACCGAGGTTGCACAGAGATGCATAGTCTGCCTAGCCATACACTGCACACAACAAAGCCCCTTGTTGCGCCGGCCTGCGGCGAGCGCAGTACCGTTGCCAGGGGACTGTCACCTGGACCGGCGAGTCACGCACTTCGGTCAAGTCCAGCTATTCAAAATGATGCAGGCACTTGCTGTATGTCCGCACTGCACAAGCATAACTGATCTGCCGACCCTTGCTGCAGCAGGGGCTGCGTCAGTGAAAACCCATTTTCTCCCCTACCCCTGCCCCATCCCTGTTCCTTTGAATTGAACTCTCGACTTCCTACCCCCTACCCTACCCCGTACCCCCTACCGCCAAGAAGCTTTATCTTGTAGTTGTGACTTTCTTATTTCCTTCTTATTCGCCTCGGCTTCCTGCCGAGAAGCGTCTGGAACAAGCAGACCCGGATCGGGCCTCCTTCCCCCCAACCCAACCCTTCCATGCAAAATTTTCTGACGCCACCCCCCCCCCCCCCCCGCCCTGGGACCCCCCCTGCAAACCGATGCCGTGGAGGGTGCCGCCTGTCAGTGGCTCCTAACGGGGCGTACTCAAAACCCCCCCCCCCACCCCCCCACCCCCCCCACCCCCCCACCCACCCCCCCCCACCCCCCCCCCACCCCCCCACCCCCCCCCAACCCCCCCCCCCCCACCCCCCCCCCCCCCCACCCCCCCACCCCCCCCCAACCCCCCCCCCACCCCCCCACCCCCCCCTTAACCCCGCCCCTTTTTTTGCCTCTTTCCTCCTTTCCTGGTTGGGGCCGGCCCGGCTGCCGAGGCGGCGCGCGCAAGCGTTTACAATTATTACTATTTTTATTATTTTTCTTCTGCTTCTTCTTATTATTATTCTTTTTGTTCTTCTTCTTTTTCTTGTTATTTAACAAGACTGCTCTCTACAGACTGTATCAGCATTCATGCAACACAGCATTCATTGCACACGCATGCTGTTGTAATACGGTGGGGCTGTGTCCGACTCAAGTCTGGTTGCACAAAGCAACAGTGTACACCTGACTGCCTTGCACCATCGCAGCGCACAGACCGCCCACACAGAAGTTGCACAGGGAAGTATGTAACAATTCTTCTCGTCTTATTCTTACTATTATTCTTATTACTAGTCTTCTTATGATTCTTCTTCTTCTTCTTTTTTTCTTCTTCTTCTTGGATTTTTTTCTTCCCCCCCACCCCCGCGCAACCCCTTTTTAAAGGCCCCTGCACCCTCGGCCTTGGCCCTGGTCGGCACGGGGCGTGCCCGGCTAGCGACTGCCCCCTTAGAGAGTCTCTACTTGCCCTGTACCCAAATCAGCATCCTTGCCTGCTTCAGCTTGCCAATGTTCACGAGCACCAACCTTGTGTGGATTGCACAGATTTCTACACGCATCGCCGAGTGCGCATGCTGACATGCCCAAGCACACTGATGAGTCAGCAAGTCACACTGCCCAAGGACGCCTCCGTCGGTATGCGCAGGGATGCTGGTGGGTGAATCGAACTTGGAGGGGGGGTGTCTGCCAGCCACGGGGCGCTTGCCAGTTCGCAACAGAGTGTCTCCAAACGTTCATCTAGGTGCTCCAGGGGTCTGAGGTAACAAAGAACCATGTCGACCAGATCCTGTTGACGCCTGTGTGACAAACCCGCTGACCATTGGACAGTGCGTGCGGCAAGGCCGGACAGGGACTGTGCCAAGGCACGCACTTGCAAGCCCAGAACCCCACACTGCCGACAACGTGTATAGGGTCTTTCGCTGGGTGCTGAACTTGCTTCTTTCTGGCACTCGCTCTTCTCAGGCTGAACAACTTCTGCCCTTTCTGTTCGGCATGCTCGTTCGAGGCTGGTCAATGCTTCGTCAGTGCTCAGCTTCTTGGTCTCAATGCCCTGAAACAAAACTTCAAGCAGACCAGGGTCATGAGCTGGGCGTGCATCAACCAGCGTTTCGAGTGTTTCAGCGCACGCACTCGGTATCTGCTCCACGTCGAAAGCAGGACCAGAATTCTCCATGAGCCTGATGGCCATCTTGGGCAGCTCAGGAGCAGAGGGCGGAGAGGATGGAGGCGGAAGACTCTCCTTGATGCAATGGGGCACAGGCCTGGCACTCAAAAGTGCGTCAGTGCCAGGCACGGACACGGATGGCTCAACACCGACATCCTGCACGCTGCCATAAGACCTGGTCAGGTTTGCCAGGCTGTCGTCCAGTTCACTCAGGTGCTGTTGCAGCAGCCCGCCAAGCTCGTCTGATCCATTGGGAGTGTGCGGCAACATGTCGAGATGTGTCGAGCTTGCCTGCACACTTGAGCCGTGCGCGGCCTCAAGAAAAGAGGTGCTACAATACAAACGTTCCCCTTCTCTGAACACACGTTCTCCTTCAGAGCCACCAACTCCGCACAACTCCTGCAACAAGCATGCCTGGGGCCGGCCCTGTGTCGACGACGATATTATTCAACACTAGCTCACTTTTGCACGCAGACATGAGGTCTTTTCACCGTGGCCCGCGGCTTTGGTGTGTGAAGTAGCTTAGCCAGAACACCACACCGATCCACACATCCCCTGCCTAAACCCCGAACTCAAGATGCACCGGACGTCCACCCAACCATCGGACAGTAGTGCGACGGCCTTGATGTATGCCTTGGTCAGACTCGGCCATGGCTTCGAAAATGTTCGAAGCCCAAGATTCTACTAACATTACCACCATGCTGCACAGAACCTGCCCCCGAAACTGTGAGGCGAGGGCTGTCGTCAGTATGGACGGTTGTGGCTACGTCCGCTTCATCATCTGGGCCAGCAGCCTGCAATCTCTGGCTGTGGATCTGGTGGGTGCTGCTCCAAGTCATGAGGACGTGCGACAAAAATTCGACTCTTAGACTGCGTCGCCCGACTGAAAATATCAATGAAGGTCAAGACTTTAAGAAGATTGACAGACCATGGCAGACACCACCTCGTGGTGCTGACTGTTTATGTGGGTAAATTTGAGCAAATCCGCAGGGCACGCAGCCCTTCCGCACGTCACGCACGTTGCGGTGAGGCATTATCTGCAGCCGAACGATTTTGCCTTCACGGTGGCACGCTGCTTGCGAATGTATTTGGCCTCAGACTCAAAGGCAACAGTAACTTATGTTCAGCCGCCCCAATGTCTCGTGGAATGAGATTGAATTCAAGGTCTGGTGCAATGAAGGCTTCAGCGCCTGTCCCCGTGCCCACATCCGCAAGAGCCTGGCAACAAACACATGGCAGATGTCAAAACACACAAGCTGTCCCCGTGATAAGCGCAGCAGGCTGGCCATGCCAAAGTCGCGACCTACACATTGCACATCAGCACTCTGCTCGTTCGGTGCAAGCACCAGCCGTTGCCCAACCTCGGGGCATTCCTCGTTTCCAATCGACCTTGTCTCTTCCTTGGCCGTCTCTGAAGTTGCGGCTTCGTGCAACATATGTTTACATGTTGTTTTACACTTGCTTCATATACATACATAATCTGCAACATTTAACAACCATGTAAGCAAACATGTGCTTGCATACGTTTGCATATGTTTAAGTACGGACATACGCTTACACGCGTTGACGTACGTTTACATATGTTTACATACGTTTACATATGTTTACACATGCTTCCTCTGGGCAATTGGCGCTGGACATCATAGAGGGTTCCAACGGCACCTCAGGCTGGAAGCGAGAGAAGAGAGACTGTGAGAGAGTTTTGTCACCATCGAGAATTTGGCAAACAATAAGCTGACAACCTTGGCAAGGCCAAAGACGTTCGGGAAGGTGACATCGATTCCTGACGCCAGGCATGGGACTTACTATGTGCCTCATCTGAAGGGCTGTGACTGTGTCAACCCTGGATGCTGCCATTGAGCTGGCAGCTTGTCCCAGGTTCCAAAGTTCTTCGGATGGAGAACCCTGGCAGCAAACATCACAGTTTAAAATTGGCTTTGCCACATGCAACTGTGCCAACTACCCGGTACAGAAAACTCAAAAAAGGCAAGCGTCCCGCTGCTTGGATCGAAAAGGCCGGAATTTCCTTAGCAACATCGCCAGAGATTGGCAACATACAACCCCACGCTGCCCCGACCTTCGACAATTTGCATGACAAACCGCACAGCCCCAAAACAAGAAGCTGGCCAACGGCAAGTCTGAATCCAGTCTCCAAGACCTGAAGACGAGAAATATGTACGAGAACTTTGTACCTGCTTAGCCTGTCGCGGCGCTCACTCAGCTCTCATTAATTGCGTCAACTTGCCCCATCAACCGGCCTTCTCGTGCTTTGGCCGATATCTGTTCTCGACCTTTACTGCATGGCACTATATGGCACTGCATCCCGATTTTGTTGCAGAATGTTGCAGAATGCTGTCCAACGCCTTCAGCTGGCTTCGCTGCCGTCGGTTCCTGGTGCTGGTGGATGCTGGGCTGCGCACTACAGCGGCAAGCTGCTGACCACGCAAAAACACAGACTGTGCTCCGTCCGGTACTTTACCAATTGTGCCAGGGGTCAATACAAGCACGTTTCTCCAGTGTATATGCTTCATGGCGGAAGACACATCAGAGGCGGAGTGGTCACGAGAATGCACCCCAACTAGGCACTGGGGCATTGGGAACTGAACGAACTGCAACGGCCTCATATACCGCAGGCACCATCCAATGCAGCTTTCACGCGTGTTAACTCGGTTTCAACAGCTGGAAACTCAGCTTTGAAACCTTCTGCAAAGCTGACAAGAGAGGTGTTCTCTTGTGCAAATGAGACGTGATATTCGCAACCTGAACGAGTATTCTAGAACCATTCTTGAAGTGGCCTTGCAATCTTGCTCCACAAAGCATTGGAAGCCATAGCAGGTTCTGTAATGGCACCATCTTCCTCCTACATGACAATCACCAGGAAGACACTGTGGAAAAAGACAACGAAGAGACCAGTCCACATGAAATGTGCGCTGAGGAACGCTCCTTACGAGACGACTAAGAGGCCGCTACATATTAAAGTTACTTTTGTTTGTCATATCTACATATTTCTTTAAATAGTTGTACCAGAGGAACTCCAGGAAGGCCTGGCACTCAATGGTCTCGGCAAAGCTGGCGACTTGGGCCTCCGGTTACCGACATAAGGATGACATAAGGTAACCAAGTTCAGACAGCTGCGTCAATACGGCATCCTTCCCTGAGTTTTCTTGCGAACAAGCGTGAAACCGCACCTGTGTGTCGCTGTCTCTGCTGCCTCTGCTGGTTGCCTGCGTCGATGCTCTGCTTGAAACTGCTTGCAGTTTCTCCAGCCAGATACATAGCAGGCCTTGCCTGAAGGTCTTTGCGGCATCTGCTGAGGCCCTTCCAGGCAACTTGCTCGCACGTCACCACACACTGGAGTGTTCATGCATGTTCATCTCCTCGCGGCTCGAAGCCTGCCAACAGGATCCACCTCCGCCTGAAGAGTTTCCCGCTGAGCACACTCAGAGGGCACATGCACACAAAGACAGTCGCACGAAGCTGCCATCTTGTTATGCTTCCACCTCCTGCTTTGCAGCATCGAGTTGGGCAAAGATTTGGTCCCAACACTGGTTGGCCTCAGTGTTCAAAGCAGAGCAACTCGAGGAGACCAACAATGTACAGAATATGTACAGAATGTTACAGACACTGAGCACTACACTGAGAAATATACTGAGATCTGATGCAACCGAGTTGCGCCGTCCTCGCCTTCCGGCGGCAATCGCGAGACACGAACTGCCCACATCAGCTCATTCGTGAGAGAACCTATTTACGCTGCAGTGACTGCCAGACAGTCCGCAGCCTCTCATAACTCTAGAAAAACGAGCTGCTAGTGTGCATCATCAGACCAAAGCAGGTATGTGACCTGCCTGTCCAGCAATTGCTGCTGTGAACCTTTTCGACAACCCTCTGTCATTGTTCCTGTGCCACGCAGCTGCAGCATCTTCAGCCATGCAGCGCTCATAGCAAGTTGTTGCAACATGCGGTCTCAACTTCGCACTCTACTGAAACGAGCAACAAAACATCAGCTATATGGCTGGCATTTCATTTATGTGTTTTTGAATGCTTTTTGATCCTTGTATTATTTGTTGATTCCTATGCCGTGAAAATCGAACAACCTCACGTGTCGGATGGGGAGCAAAGCATAAGAATCCACTCACTTTTGCCAACACAGACCCACGGATCGCTGGAGAAAAGTCACCAGCCTGTCACCTTGCGAGAGGCAGCACTGCAGCAAACAAAAGCAGGTAGAGAAACGTTGAACAATGTGGTGCATTATCCTGGGGAGTCTGCTTTCCATCCTCCTCTTTCGGCTGTTTCCAGATAAGATCAGGAGCAAAGTGATTGACTCCTTGGCTGCAGTAACCAATTGCACCGCCCCCTGCCATGCAGCTGTGTGCAGTCATGTGCAGTCATGTGCAGCCCAGGTGCCCTTTCGCCGATTCTTGTTGGCAGAGTACTTCTTCTTTGGAAGCCAAGTTTCTGCAGGGAGAAGCTCACTCTGACACAACTCATCATAATTCTGCGGGACGAACTAATTTCAAACGTAGCCAAAGCACCCTTCCCTCCCATGCCCTGCAAGCTGAGGCCACTCACCGTAAAACAACTTTTCCTTCTTCTCCTTCGGCAGTTCATCACCCTCGGTCTTTGTGAAGACGTCACGGACCTGGGCACCGTGGGGCTGCTGCAACGATGCCTAAGCTTGACCTGAAACACAACATGTCTGAATGCGGATGCTTCCCGTCCTGTCGCTTCGTTGCTTCCTCGACAAAGTCTTCCATGCTCATGTCCTCAACAGCCTTGCATAGGAGAAGCTCAAGCGAAACCGAGGCAACTGTTCTGAGATCGTCAGGACGCCTCTGGACCAAGTGTCAACAACTGTTTCTTCAAGAACGCGCGGTATTTCTTCAGCCTAAGCGCCGGCTGTGATCGAATGATGGCAGTAGCACAGTAATCCATGCCTTCATTGTAGAAAAGACTCTTTACGGTGTGCTTGTGTGCGAATGCAACACAAATTTCAACACGAAATGCGAGAGACGCAATCTTCACCAACATGCTGTGCAGGCAGTGCCGTCTAGAGGGTCGCACGTGGCCGCATCTTTCCGCTTTTGCGCGTATGCCTGCACCACTTCTTCCCTGGCGGTGAGTACAGATTAGCACCAACTGCGCCAGCATGATGAGGGAATGAGGTCAGGCAGAGCTCTGCAATGTAACTAAGTTGCTCTAACCTCTACATTGACAGACAGAGGACAAGCACCCCAAACACCAGACAAGACTCAAAGAGCACCACACCGAAAAGAGCACCAGTTGACAGCCCGAAGAGTGGTTGTGTCTCTTCTTTATTGATCTCATGAGCTACTCGTTTTTGCTCCCGGCCTCGGCTTTAGGTTCTTCTGATAGATCAACTGTCGGTCGCGGTACCGCAGGTTGGAGGTGTGCGTGCAGTCCTCGCAGCTTCGGGCACAACCTCATGTTGGAATAATTTGCCGCCAGGGCAAAGGGACTGAGCAAAGCCCGGGCAAGTTCAGCCTAAGTGCTAACCACATCAAACCCACAGCCTCATGCACAAACCGAAGTGTTGCAGTTGGCTGCGTATTGCTCCTTGATTTTGTGCATCGGATACTCCACCGGATCCTGATGTGGACAAGGAACAGGATAAAGAATATATTTACAAAAGTGGAGTCAGAGCAAAGCAAGCATAATCATGTCTGTAACTTGTATGAGACTGATACGAAACTGATAGGTTTGCATTCTGAAGTGTTTGAGGTCGTTGGGCCTTGTTGTAGTAGAGGTGGTTAGGCCCGGCGAAGAGCTTGAGCCGCTCCTGACATGTTTAAAAAGGCTACAGGCCACATGCTCTACATGATTCTCGTCACACTCACCGAAGTCCCACGAGCGCTTCGAAGCACATTTGCCCCCACGATGCCTTGAAGATTCGCCTGTTGGCCTTCGTTTTCTTCATCATGCCCCATACAGCCTCGATTCTGCTTCGGCGACTCTTTCGTATCCGCCACGCACAACCACGAACAACCATGCACAACCATCGACAACCATCGCTCTTCGCCTGCCATTAATACGAAGATACGGGCATGCATCGGATGTCCCAAAGAGGCTCTCCAACAAAGCTCTTAAGAACGCTATTTGGAGATAACGGAGCACGCTCACGCTTTCTGAGGCCGGGTGCTCTCATGATGATGCGCTCGGGGAAACGTTTCAAGAGGTCTTTGAATCGCTCCACCTGTCCCGTTGTTCGTTGCGAGTATGCAGGAGCCCAAGGCATCTTGTGACTCATCTGCCATAGGCCTTCATGTGGCCAGGCCGGTTTCCAATATTCCTGAGCTGCAGGATCGTGGTAGGGTGTGCCGGTGTGCCGGTGCCAGATTGTTCAACAACCCTGGGACACCCGTGAAATCAGCGTCACTTACAACCAGCTTACAAACATGAGCAACTCAGAAAGCTGCCGGAGATAGAGCTTGTAGTGGTACTTCTTGCCAGAGACACGAATCTCAGTCGATCGGACAATGTGCACTTTTCAACCGATGCCGACATCTGCCAGTGAACTGAGGACTGCCGAGCATTTTTGTCAAGCAAGCGATGTTATTCGTCGTTCCTTCAAGACTTGGGCATGGTGCCCAAGCGGCATAATCCTGATGAGGTTTGGGGCAGGAGTGAGATCTTTGTCTTGCCATCCCTGCAGAGGGATCGATCCGCCACGACCGCGGGTCCAACGTTGGGTCCAACGGCCTTCTGCGCAGGAGATTATCCATACTTGCCAAGCCCCGAAGCCATTCTGCGGATGGCTCTGTGTCACACGCCGCGTCCTACATCGACAACATCTACAAGCTCTGCCAGTCTCTTGACTGACGTTCATCACCTGGAAGCTGCGTGGAGTTATGTGGAGTTGCTGCATCCCGCGGTTGTCCAGAAGCTCGCCGTCTGCTTGGTACATCTTGATGCATCTTGACCAAAAACTCTCAGCACAGTAGACTGGCACAACCCTTCACGTCTCCATCCCAAAGCTGCATCAGGTAGCCCTGTCAGCTGCCAGCTTCGTGCGTCGGAAAGAACATTCAGCTCTTAACGCTAGACGACAGAGTGCACATATCACCTTTCGCGCCTGGAGCTGCACCTTTCTTTGGAAGTACGCAAAGTGCCTCCAGCAACTGGAGAATTCTGGCAGAGGTCTCGTGGGCAGCCATGGCAAAGCATCCCGTCCTCCTGCCGAGCGTCCGGTTGCGGTAAGGGTGAAAGCCTTGACATTTGCCGACAACAGTGATCACACAGTGATCAGAAAATGTCAGCCCAGGTCGCCTCGGGACTGCGCCCCGAGAACGATACCCCAACTCCCTGAGCTTGCTCTGGCAAGTGTCTGACTGGGAAATCGCCCAACCAGATGGGTGGTGAGCATGCTAGATGCTGCCACACCCTGTAGAGCCAGAAGTGGTAGTTCGAGACTTCTGGCCTGAGCAAAAAAGAAGTTTTTAAAGGAAGTTTTTGCAAGCATGCAAGACCAAGGAGATCTCAAGCATTCTGTGGCTCTGGGTCCGTGACTGGCGGTCCGTCCCAGGCAATCTCTTCCCTTCACTGCCTCAAACTCTTCAAAAGAAGTGTCCCGTAAGTCCTGTAGCTTGCCCCAGCTTCATGATCACATCTCTGTAAGCCAAACACTTGGTGGCTGGAAGAATGAGCCCTTCGGAGGAAGCCTCAGCAGGTGTGCGATGCGTGCACTCCACACACTGCCAGTTCGCTGTGAGCGGCTTGAAGTCTGCACCATGCCTCCGAGGACGAATCTGCCCCGGACCAGGAAAGGCATACTGCAAACCATCAGGCCAGAAGAGACTTCGGCCTCTAGACCAAGGGCATCGAGGTGCTGTCTTGACTCTCTTGTCTGCTGATCCCCGTTTCGCCAGCCTTCACAGTCTGTACCCCAGCGCCTGAGTGGCACACCGGACGCGGTTGAACTCTTCATGTCACTGTCGCTGAGGTGAGAACGAGAACGACACCCCCAACTGTGCCAAGCAGGCCCCCAGCACAACCTGCCAAGCAGAAAACTTGACAGAACATACAATACACACTGCTGAAATCCAAGACAAGCGACATCGTCCCAGTGCCCCGGCGCAGTAACACAATGTCCCGTGTTCCAGTCTCCAGGAGAGGAACTGCGCATCAGCTTGCCCGCAGAAATTTCTTTGGAAAGGACTTCTAAAGCCGCTCTTGACAAGCATACTCCTGTTCCGCCATTAAGAAAAACACGACCTGGCTGTTGATGTTTGTGCGCATAGTTGTCGAAACCAATGGCCCACGGGTCTGCAGAGGAAAAGTTTCGGCAAGCGAGAATGCGTCGGAGATTTGGAGGAAGGAAGAGTGTGTCCGAGTCCAGGCGGCAGATGACATGTGGCTTCCTTTCTTCTGGGAGCTGCCGAAGGTGCAGCCCTGCAAAGTTCAGCGCCATAAAGGTCTTTTCAATCGTGTTGGGTTCCCTGAAGCTTTCCGTCGGCTGTGGATCAGCCGCGATGTCGAAAAACTGCCTCAAGTTGACAATCTGGTATCCTCTGAAAAACGAGGGGCCACTTCCGGCAATGACGAATTGTAAAGAGTCACAGTACTTGGCATAGGTCTCCACTATCATAGCCATTCTCTCAAGCTCTCGCGGATACATCGTGAGCACCAGACACTGGATCCGAGGGGACTCGAGATTTCGGGCGCTTGCCTCTTGTGGCTCAGGAGCCCTTCGCCGCCAGCATCGCAGTGGACTGGAAGCCCGCAGCCAGCGATCTGGCACAGGCAAGTGTCGGTGCCACACGTCTGTCAATATTCGCTCGTAATTTTCTGCAACCTCCTCCACCGGAAAGGCCCACTGGCTACGACATGGTGCGTGGTGAACAATGAAGGCCAGGTCCATAACACTTTCCAGACTGGTTAGGGCAACGTTCTCCCGTCCCTCCCCCATGAACTTGAAGAAGCACATAATGCCATACACAAAATGGCCAATCAGACATCGAGTTCCACGATGTCGATGCTGAATGCCCCTTGGACAAGGAACACTCCAGAGATTGGTGTAGGCTGCCACGCGCCGGATGGGAAGACCGTCGTGCAAAACTGTCCATATCTCATGGCCGTATGCTCTTTCGTTTGGCCATGGCTCCAAGTCGCAACCCCAACACACTTGATCTGTAGCTTGTTCCACTGCCTCCCACCAGCTCCCACGATTGCGTATTCCAGTGTTGATTCGGCAAACAGCTCCACAAGTCTCGTCTGCTGTCATGTTGGCCCAATGCCAAAGGGATGGATCGGCGATGTCATCATCCAGCGTCTGACCTGAATCGTCCAGTGGATGCTCCATGGCCCATCAAGCATCAACCGAGGGTTTCTATGAAACACCTGAGAACGGTGAGGGCACAGGGTACCTTCAGAGCATTGTCTGCACAGCACCAAGTCCGCAGAGCAAAGGCACAAAAAGAGTGAGAAAAACCCATCAAAATCTGAGATTCCTCACGCGCTCACAGTTGGTGACAATCGCATAGGCACCGACATCCTGCTGGCCCGGCATGGCTGTGTGGCGCTCAGATGTCTCGCAGCCCTCTGCTCACTCACTCTCTCCCTCACCCCTGCCCGTGGAAGACTCTCGCCACTCTCCCCCACTCTGCCCGTGGCTCTCGGTGTCTTGTCCCGAGCTGGGTCATAGAGTGGACTGTCTAAGCCCTCGATGGTTCTGGCCACGGCCTGCGAAGCTCACGTGTCTCACTTTTCAAACGGCATTCCCAGTGCCGCGCTCCCCTGCCTTTGCTAAGTGACCTAAGGTCTTCCCCTCCGCATCGAAATGGTACCATTGACGGTACTTGTCATCCTGGCACAGTTGTATTCAGGAACCCTGGCAAAATCATTTTCGTGAATGCTACATGTTATTACATGTTTGTGAGCACCGCTTCGACTGGCGTCGACCTCCCCGTGGTCGCCACGCGGACATTTGGTTTTTGAGGGTTCTTCACGTGCAGCGATGCGAGTTCTTTTTTCGGTGTGCGAAAATCTGCCGGAGAAGACACCTGACAGCACGGTCTCTATGGATTGACGATGGTAAGGGATGACCATGGGGTGTGACTTGGGAGATGGTCGCGAGCTGTGATGTCTCCTCGAGATCCAGAAGGTGCCACACTACCCGCGTGGCCACGTGGAGCACGTGGGGGCTGGGGACGGTGGTAAGGCTGACAAGGAACTCAAAGTTTGCTTGACACATTTGAGATTCGCCGAGCACGGGCTGATGGAATACAGACTTGGGGGCCGGGATCGGGTTTTGCATGGTGTTGGTTCGGGGACGGGAAGTTTTTTTCCTTCTGATGTTTTGTTCACATTGTGGGAGCAGCTTTGGGCGGTGCTTTACCAGAGGCATGAGAGGGCGGCGATTGACATCCCGAGGCGAGAATGGGCACAGAGGGCTTTGGGTCTTGTCTGCGTCTGCTCCCATGAGCGCCTCGGAGTGGATGCAGAGAGAGAGAGAGAGAGAGAGAGAGAGAGAGAGAGAAAGAGAGAGAGAGAGAGGGGGCTGCTTGGACAGGAGGCGGAGGTGGCTCCGCCCACAACCCTGGTGATTGTTGCGGGATGCAGTTCGGTTGTGGGTCCTTCTGCGCGGGTGCTGTCGACTACGGCGGGAGAGAGTGGAGGGTTTGGTGCGTGCGCAGAGTTTCGGGAGGCGGGCTCGGTCCCGGCAGCAGCGCTCATGAGACCCGGTGGAGTGCACAGGTGGAGAACCAAAGCACCGCTTGGGGGGGGAGTAGCATAGGTCGCCGGATCTCGTGCGGATGCATGGTGGGGGGAAGGAGCGCAAGAGGACTGTGTTCGAGAAGTGCTTCGTGGACTGCATGAGGCCGGTGCAGGAGTGCAGGGAGGTATGGCTGAGAGACTTTTGGCTTGTTCATTACAATCAAAAGGCCAATCAAGATCCGAAATCCTGCTCTGCGGGGTCAATCTGTTTCAATCCGTTACAGCGGCCCAATCCGTGTCATGGATCGTGGGGGTTCCGGGGGTGGGCACCCCATGGATCGGCGAGCGGCCCGCCCGCTCCAGAGATCCTTCTGGAGTTGAACTTCAGGCATTCTAGGGGTCATGTACAGGTGGGACATCTCCTGTGCGAGCGGGCACTGCGAAGGTCATCCGTGGATGGGCATTCCAGGGATTTCGGGCTGGCTCTTTTGAGGCAACGCTCAAACAGTTCAGGTGCCCGTGGTCTGATAAGCATCCCGACTGACAATGCGGTCGCAGTATCGGATCCAAGGGGCCTCTGAATCTTCCACCTTTGAGGTTGCTAGTCAGAACATGTCAGAACTAATCCCTAACTACAATCACTAACCCAAAGCCTTTATGTTGAATAGCCTTGGGAATTTCCGTGTGATTCAGGCATAGGAGCATACATTTGCTTCACATATTTGACCCCGAGTTATGGCTGTCTGTACCTGTATATTCATTAAGGAAGCAGGAATACTTAAGCGACTGACTTGAAAACCCACTCAAATTGAGAGTCAAATTCAACTAGCTCGGTCTCAAAGCCTACTTCAGTATTCACTAGGTTGAACAACATGTTGAGTGACCTTTTGATTCAAGCTATTGTTTCATGAGTTTGCTTCACATGTTTGACCCCAGCTATATTTCTGTGCGTTAACCTGACCTCCAATTCTGCTGATCTAGTTACAGCTGAACTGGGATTTTGACAAATGTGAGTCATGACAGTAGCACAGTGTTTCGTATTTACGAAACGCTTTTCATGAAGCAAGTTTCGGTTAAGCAAATGGCGACATGGTCCACCACAAGAAGATGCAGCACATCAATGGCAAGACCTCTCTGCGCAACTGAATAACTAAAAAGGCGCATGTGAAAGCTTTTATAGGGCCTGTAGCACCACATCACTATCCAAGACGGTTCCGATGCTAACATCCGGTCTCTCGTCCGAATATTACCAGATACTACCTTTGATACTTGTGGCACAAGGATTCTCTGTGAGACATATTCATATTCTGTTTAGACAGAAGAGACGAAGGATTGGAGACATACCTCTGCAAGGGGGCCATCTCCAAGGAACAGAATGGGATAGAAGGATACTTACGATTGGAGGAGTGGCAAAAAATCAAAGATCTCCGTGCCAGTGCTCGTACATCTTTATAGGATGGTTGTATCACAGGGGAGCAAGTGGACTGTAAGAAAAGACATGCAGAGCGAGACAGTTCATTACGCAAGTTTTCGAATATGTACAAGCAATGACCCGAAATGGAATTTTAACACATGCAAGTCATGAAGCTTGATTTTTCGATGTTGTATAAGCCGGACAAGGAGAAGGGGGATAGTGCAATGGAGAGACGAAGACTAAGACAGTTGTGGATCTTGGGGGGGGGGGGGGGTGTGACCATATGTAGAAAAAACCCACAAACACCTACAAGTATGTGGAGCTGTAGGAGCATGCAGCCGTTAGAGCGCCTGAATCGTTGCTTCGCAGGTTGTGATTACTTCAATGTCTGATGGTTGTTTATGCTGGTCGCCTGACGGCGGTGAATGTTTGGCAAGCATGGAGCTCGGTGTCTTGTCGAGCCCTAACTCATGGGCGATGCAATTCTTCGTCGTGCAGCTCATCATACTGTTGCTGAGTGTTATCGCAATCAGATCTCGTCTTTCTGCTGGGCTGTGTAACGTAGAGTGACTGAATGTGACTGACACACCACGTGAGCCAAGCTAGGTTCATTCTGCCGGCCTGCAGCTTCTTGCAGGGATGGTAAGTTTTTTCTCCTCTCCACTGAGGAATCGGCTTCCATTCCTGAGGAACAACTTGAGACAAGTTGGCCAGGTCCCCTTGACACAAGATGGTCAGAACCGCACGCAAGCGTGCACAAATTCAGAAGAGACTCAGCCCGCTCCTCAGAGCCATAGGGCAAGACTATGGCAGGTTCAGCTGGATCCTGAGATGGAACTGGTTCGTGTGAGTTGGCAGTGCAACATGTCCATCATATTTACAACTACATGATGCCAGGGCTCGTATTCCGGGCTGTCGCGGCCATAGCGATTCGGAACAATTTGTGAAACACCACGCCGACATGTTAAGCCTTCAAAGTGCACGGAGGTTCATTTCGATTCATCTCACACATTTTCTAACCTTACATTCTGGAAGCGAGACCGAGGGCCACCTCGTGGCAAGCTTTCCACGACGGCAGTGCTGCCTCCACCACACTCAAGAAGCACACGTGCTTGATGTTAGGTACAGGTTTAAGATGTCGGTTGGGACATGCAATGCATTATGCTCTCATATGCACTCCTGCCTGCGGGACGATGAGGGCCCTGACCCTCAACGAAGCCACGCTCCTGCAGGGTCAAATTTCCTTCTTATGCCGAAGTCGACACGTGTTGAGGCTCAAGGGCGGGAAACAAGCCGCGCCTGGCTCCAGCAGAACGCAGCCAGAGTTCCAACCAAGGCGAGGAGCGGCACCTGCATGGATGTGTTTTGCCGCATTGCCACATTGTGTTGTTGGCAGTTCTTGCTTTTCGGAGGTTAGGGCGCTTAGGATGCGGTTAGAGCAGGGGTGCTTTGGGGTTTTCAATGGTTTTCAGACCAGGGATTTAGGGCTCAAGCTTCCGGGTTGGCCCCAATCCCAACAAAAAAAAACGCCACTACAACAAAACAGTGCACTCCCTGGAGAACCCTCTCCTTGGTACGGTACTCATGTTCAGAGATCGAAGTCTGGAGCTTGGCTGCTCTGCTTTTCGCAGCGAGCTTTGCTTGACTGGATGAAAAAAAACAGAAACGAGAGCTGAAAGCCTCGAAAAGACTGCACACTTCAAATTCCACTTGGCTCTCTATGCGTGGGACTACATCATATACACCTCCTTTTGCGGCGCATTGCCCCTTTGAACCCAGCCTATGCAACGTCATCGACAGAATTGCACATCTGCTTGGTTGTGCGATACTTGGCCTGGCCGCGCATAGAGAGGAGGCGGCCTGGTCGGCCCATGTCCACCTGCACATTGACATACGGTGCGAAGGTAGCTCACCCGAACACGATGGTGGTTGTGCATGTGCTCATGCTATGTTGCTTTCGTGCTCACTGGATGCTGGGAGGCTCACTTGAGTTTCTCTCATGGGTAGGCCTTCAATGTGAGAGGAGCAAGACTTCTTTCAGCAAAAATACTGAACAAAGGTTCTGTGCACATGAATCCAAAGTTCGCATGCTGTCGGGTGTGACATGTACTGCACCTGTTACATCCCCTGCAGTGCTAGCTTTCGAAGAGCCCCAGGCGGCAAATTCGCATGGAAAACAGGAGATTACAAACCTCCTTTATTCTGGAACGCAAAGGGTGGGAATCGAAGACCAGCGTTATGGCAAAAATGTATTGACATCACGTCGCTTCACAATGAGCCAAAACTGGTTCGGCGGTCTTTTATGCGAAGACTCCAGCAGGCGTCGTGTCAGTCGTTCCCCGCATCGACCTATCCACCATTCGTGGTCGGTCGAAGTCGAGGTCGACTGCAAACACCACTGGGTGGCGTGGGTGGGTGCTTAAAGCAAAAGGTGCTCAAAGGTCTCGAGCGATCAACTGCGGTTGAATCGCTCGTACAATGTCACTACGAGCAACGCGTTGCTCTACACGACATCACGTCGCTTCACAATGAGCCAAAACTGGTTCGGCGGTCTTTTATGCGAAGACTCCAGCAGGCGTCGTGTCAGTCGTTCCCCGCATCGACCTATCCACCATTCGTGGTCGGTCGAAGTCGAGGTCGACTGCAAACACCATAGGTGCGACGCCTGAGGCCCATAAACTCGCACCGGCAGGCCCTCACAAAATCGAGTCAAGGACAAACTGCAAGAAGGCGTCGTCGGTGAGGTCGACGCGTTGCCAACCCTCTGCTTCCGCGTGGTCGAAGTCAAAGCGGCTCACGGCATCGCTTGCATTGGCTGAAGTCGGCACACGTTGCCATACCGGCCACCAACCGTGGTCCTCCACGAAGGTCCAGAACCATTGGATCAGCTTGTTCACGCAGTCGTCTCTGCCGAAACCCTTGATCAAAGCGTGTCGTGCAGGTTCGTTGTCGATGAAGAGTGTGATGTGCCGAGGCAATCTGTCTGCGAGCCGGACCAATGGGATCACCTGCGCCATGATCTCGAGCACGTAAATGTAGCTTCTTCTCGTAAAGAAGTGACGCGTGAACCACATTGGAAGAGTTCCCGCTGCGTAGAGGCACTCGTCTTTGGTCCGGACCACACAGCCCCAACCGTTGACGAAAGTGCTAGGGGCCACGATGTTGTCGATGTCGTAGTCGTCGCCTGGTCGCCATTTGCGTCCCCCCATCTCGAAGAAGGCGTCGGCGTAGATCACGGCCGTATCATGCACGACGAAGTTGATCGTTCGCGGTCTGGGCGCCTGCAATCTCCCTACCAGCCATTGGATCGCCGAAGTCAACGCCGAGCCTAGCGGCCACTCCGCGCCTCCTCGTCTGTGGTTCTCTGCTGCTGCCCGTCTATGGAAGGGCTTGAGCGCCGCTGCTCCAGCTTGTCCGAACAGCGACTGGGCCACGAACTGTAATCGACCAACCAAGGAGGCCGCGTCACGGGGTCGGAGTTGTCCACACACGAGAAGTTCTTCCAACTGGTTGCGAAGTCGGACAACACGAGCAGAGGTCGGGTGTATCTCGGCTCTGTCAGGGAAGTACTGAAGCTCGACCCCCAACAACGTCTGCTTGTTCGAAGGTGGTTGGGCCTTGGAGGCTTTAAACCTAAAACCCAAATACCCGCAACCCTCCTGGATCTCTTGGAAGCTGGAGTCGGCTTCCGGGGACGTCTCTGTGGCGCCGTAGTCGTCGACAAAGTGGAGGGTCGGCGACAACCATAATGACCGAGTCAACCAAGCCATGCAGTCGGCCGTTCTACAGTAAGACCAAACCGACGCGGTCGAACCGAAGAGTAGGGCTCGATGTCGCCATAAGGTCGGCCCTGCGGGCGTAGGAAGGATCACGTAGGCGTGGTCGGGGTTCTCTGCCGGTAGCTGCCTATATGCTGCCTCATGGTCAAGGCCCCAGGTAACCAGCTGTACCCCTGGGTGCCGAGCTGCAATCGCTCTCCCCACTGCAATGAAGGCGTAGATGTCGTGGTACGCTGGCGTGTCGTCCACTGATACGGTCTTGTTCGCTCCACTGGATCGCCAATCCTCCGCCCTGCGTACCTTGGGCGCACCGTCCGCCCCCACCTGGTGCACCGGGAAAGCAAAAGATACTGCCATACGGCCGCCTGGTGGAAGGGGGAGAAGACGTCTTGTGTGTTCAAAGTCGGCCAGAGCCACTGTGCGCTTAGGCCAATGGGCCGGCGCTTCGAACGGCCCCTCCATTCGGCCTTTGACGACATCGCTGGCTATCTCCGTTGCCATGGTGTGCCAATGCTGGTCCACCTTGGTGTGACGTAGTCGAGTGCACACAAACTCGTCGTTCTCCCTGAAGAACTGCTCCACTGGTACCGGGGTAGAGTACCTCGCGTCCGACCTCTGTCGCCATCCTGCACCAGGGCTGATTTGGCCTAGCAGTGGGAATCCTTGTGACAGCTCGTCAAATAGGACGTAGTCTGGCCAACCGAGTCGTCGCGCCAGCGACTTGATCGCCGGTACTTGTAAGGTAGGGCGACCGCGTGTGTCCTGGTAGAGCTCCTTGACGTGAGTCGGCAATGTGCTGAACCACTGCGCAGTCTCTTCCTCGAGATCGTCCACGAAGAGTTTAAGGGCCTGCGTGACTCGAGGTCGAAGGTCAGGTAGCACGCTCTTCCAATGGCTCCAAACCGGCAACCACTGGGCTAGCCCTGGCTCCAACGACGGTGGCGCTTGGTGCGGGTGTAGTAGACCGAACGAGGCACGCCAATGTTCCGCAGAGTCGGTGATCGCCGAGAGGTCGACCGCCTCCTGTGCTAATGGCACCCCTGGCCCCACTAGCAGTGGTGCGGACTGCCAAATGTTGCACACCACGTCGAGGGCGTTCTCTCCAAACGGCCCTAGAGGTTGCGGCACAGACGTTGACGAGGAAGATGCCGGTATTTGCCCGCAAAACAGCGCCAGCGCCATCATCCACCTTGCCACACCCACGTGCCAACCATTGGCCAGTGCTTTGTCACGCTGGTGGGGCGTGAGCGAGGACGTGTAGTTCTTGGGGAGGTGATGCAGCTGTTCTTTGATAGACGGGGTCGGTAGGCATAGGCGTCCATCCGGAGCCTTCCACATGTTCCCAGCTTCGAAGTGCCAAGGTGCCAAGGAGCGGTTGTGCGCCAACCATCTTGCCTGCGTGTCGCTGTCGACCTTCCCTTTGCAAGAGCGCGGCGCCGAACGCCCTTCCGGGTTGTCGGCCGGAGTCGTCAGGCACGGTAGTAGTCGCCTCCCTGATGTGAGGTTCTCTGGCCACTGCAACTCGCCGACGTCGTAGTCGTGTAGGTCGTCCTTGGGCACGTCAAAATGAACTTGTGGAAGGCCTTGGTATTTCGACCAGCGCAATCTGACTGGGCACGAGGATGACGAAGCCAGTTGTTGCCACTGAATGCGGGTCCACCAGACCCGTGGACGGGATATCACTCCGAAGTCGGCTGCATCCGCCACCACTGCCGTGGCCGAGAGCTTCTGTTCGAACATTCGGACATCCTGCTTGTTCTGCGGCACCACGTTTTCCACCACCAGAGCAGCCTGAGCTCGACCCCAGGCCGCTTCCAAACTGCGGAGGAACTCGCAGAATCCAAGGAACTTGGATCCCTCCGGACCCGCCGACCCGGGAGCCTCGTTGCGAATGCGACTGTGGTCGTGGCACGGCGGGCCCCCTGTCACCAGTACCGCGCAGCTCCTGTCCGGGTCGTCCTGGTCGAGGTCGCTGATCAGGGCCTGCACATCATCGGCGACGAAATCGCCTCGGTGCACTAACAACGCGCCGAAGCGCTCTTGTGACAACTTTGCTAGGTCGCCGTCCGTCTCCCATGCGAAAATGCGGCGCACCTCGAAGTCCTGTAGCCACGTGGTTGCAATGTGCGGGGCGGAGCCGAGGCCGTCAAAGAAGCTTAAGACGATGAGGCCTTGTTTGCGCTGGCTGAAGCGGGGGTTGGGTTTGAGGACCACGGCCGGGGACTCAATGCGGGGTCGCTTCGCCTGTCCGGGCTGCGCTCCGTATGTCCGTGGCTGCGGGTCGGGTCCACCCCCCAAAGCGGGTGGCCCGTGCTGTCCCTATTCGCTGCGATGGCCCCAAGCATGGCTGCCCCAAGACTGCGAGTGGTCCTGCCGGCCCGAGTAGCGGTCACCGTCGGAACGCCACGAGTCGCGCTGCCAACTGCCTTGTTCTGGCCGCCTGTCGCCGTACGAGTACGGCTGCCACCGCTTGAGTACGGGCTTTCCACCCTTGCCCCCGCCTTTACGCGACTTGCCCTTGAAGTCGCTGGTCTTTGACTCCCACTTTGGCGTCCAATGCTGCGCGGTCGTAGAAGTCTGCAAGGTCTGCTTCTTGGCCGGGCGGTCTGACGGGACATCGCGGGCCATGGCTTCCTGAAAGGCCTGCGTGTCGTCGATGATCGCGTCAACGATGTCGGCGAACTTGCCCCCGGAGCGAGACTGCAGCGCAATTCTCCACGCCACGGCCTCCCAGTAGGACTTCATTTGTTCCAAGCGTGAAGAGTTCTGCCTGACTTTCTTTTGGAACCAGTTGATGAAGCGGACGATGTCGCTCTCCTCGCCAAACTCACACAAAGTCCACGCCCACCTGATCGCCGTCAGACAGTCCAGGATTGCGAGGGTCGACTTTGGGTTCCAAGGCGCTTCTTTCTCTGCCTCCAAGGAGTATCCGTCGTCGAGGTCGCCCTCCTTCTTGATAGTGAGCGTAGTCGACTTTTTGTTGCGGCGATGCTGGTGGATGGGGTTGGGCTCGCCCGCTGCATTGAAGAAGCGTGCCTCTACTAACTCTGTGAGTGACAGAGCCGTGTACAGTTTCGTCTTGTCTTCATGTACCAGACGTGCCAGCACCGTTTCTGCGCCTAAGAGTTCATCCTGTGGGAACGTGCGGGACGGGGTCATCCCCGAACCCGCCTCGTACTTGGCAATTTGGGCCGCCCACCAACCTGTCGGTAGTTCTTTGGACGATTTCGAGGAGGTAGCTGCGGACGCAGTCGCTGTCGGTGCCGTAGCTGCAGTCGGGGCCGCTCCAGCCGGCTGGGACTTTTTCCACATGAAACGAAGTCTTGCTTTTGCTACAGTGACCGCCAATGCGTCCAGCTGGATGATGTCGTCCGTCGCGATCGTGTAGCCGTCAATGAGGGGCTGAAGCAACGCCGCATCAAGCTCGTCGGTCGACGAGGCAGCTGCCGCAAAGAGGCCTACCTTGACGAAGCCTCTATGACGAAGATAACGTCGGAGACTCATGTCGGCCCCTGCGTCCTCCAAGAGGCGTTGCATCTCGTCGTCGAAGTCGGCCATGGCTACGGGACCTAGGGCGGGGGGGTGGGGCGGGGTCAAGGCCTATGCAAAACTCAAAAGACTCACCAAGATGTGCAGCGGGCGGGCGGTACAACTCAGCGGCCACCACTTGAGTCATTCCCGCTTCGCCCCACGACAACTGTGTCCTATGAAAGCGCAGCATCTTTCTCGAACCCTGCCAGGCTCAAGGCTCATACGCGGCTCTCATGTGCCTAATTGCTACTAGAAGCAGAGCTCGTCTCGCTCTGTGAGTCCTCGGAAGAGGCCGACGAGGAATCGAGGTCGACTACGTTCCCCTGGGCCGGGAAGCACTTCTTGCACAAAGAGCCCGACTCGCTGTCGCTGCGCCAGAACTTAGAGTGTCCGTATCGCCAACCACACTGTGCCTGCCATTTAGCAGGATTCCTGTCACCCTCGAGGGGGTCACGGATGTGTGTTTTCCGGCTGACGATGAAGCGTTGTCGATGCTGTAGTCGCTCCACTGCTAGTGACAGCTGTTCCAAACGTTCTTCCAAGGCCGAGGTCGCTGCGGTCGAGTCCTTTCCCACTGCTGAGGTTGAGCCTTCTGTCTCCACTGCAGCACGCTCATCGCCAGGACTGTCACACAGCAGCCATTGCCTGACAGATGTCGGTGTCGCAGGCGGCGGAGGTGGGAAGGGCGCGGCCGGCTCCAAGTTGGTGAGTTCGGCATCCTGCAGGTAGCGTTCGATGGCCCTGCTCCCCCATCGACCCAGCAAGGCTATGGTCGAGGTCGGTATCTTCAGCCGGCAAAGCCACTGAGCTCCCGAGACCCTCAGGCAGTGACCTCCGAAGCGCGGGTGGCCGTTGTCGTCCCTGGTTGCTACTCCTGCAGCCGCCAGAGTTGCTCGGATGAGCTCCACCGCCTGATTCTTCGAGAGCTCCACGTAGTCGCCGTCATGGAACAAGGGGACGTCGTCCGAGGCCCCGGTGTCAAGCATGTAGTAGTGCTCGAGGACGTGGAATGGGCACAACTGCTCCCCCACCACTTGGCAGTAGCACCGGTGTGAACGTGTCACTGAACGCGCCTGTGTGTCGGTCTTGGACGCAGCCAACTTGACGGATACGGTGAAGGACTCGTGGTCGAAGCTGATATCCCCCCTGCGAAGAGCCGCCGACTCGATCTCCCTGGTGAGAAACCAGCATCCGCCAACCACCATGGCGTGTCCCGCCGCGGTCGTGTTGGTGTCGCTGAAGCGGAGCTCCTCCACCCTGAAGGCCTGTTTGAGGGCAGGGCCCCCCAAGCCACGCTCGATGCTGCGGACGGCGTCCGAGATCGCTAGCACTACTCCAGCGTCCAGCTCCCCGAAATTCTCGACATGGGCTCGCCGAGCACGGGAAAAGTATTGCTTACAAGACTTGTACCCCCCGGCCTTGAGCAGGCTGCCCACCTTGGCCACGAGGTCGGTGGTCAATGGTATGGGCCTCAGCGACCAAGCCTCGGCCAACCGCTGCCACGTCTTCCACCTGCTGTCCTGGGGGGCCTGGTTGGAGCGAGCGAAGATGTCCGCCTGGAAGGTGCGAAGTGTCTCATCACGAACTGCGGGGTCGGCCGCCCTAAGCGCCTTCTGGAGGCAACCCCCATGGGGCTGAGGTGCCGGACGTGGCACATCCTTGCGCTTGAGGTTGCGCAATGGCCCCGCGGTCGTCGGAGCCGTACAAGCAGAGGCAGTTCGCGCCCCATGTACAACTGTGACAAGTGCATCCAGCGCCGCCTGAATGTCCGGCCCAAGCGAAGGACGGCCGAGGGCACTCACTGCGTCGTCCACCGACGACACTCCGATGTCTTGGAGCGTCAACAAAATTGCGGGGTCGAGGCCCGCTTCATGGGTGGCTTTCACTAGGCTAGCGAAGGTCGATGTCGCCATAGGCGCGGTTGCAAAAAGGGTGTGGTCGGCTGTGAAGGAAAAACTACAACAGAGCCCTGAAAAACACCCAAGCACAACAACCAAAGCACCGAAACCCTCAAGACGACCAAAGAAAACACTCCAAGAAGCAACTCAAAAACGGCCTCCTTTTCCCAGCGCGGGTGTCCTTCTCTTTGTCCACCCCAAGACATCCGACCGATCGGCATGGTCGGCCAACGAGGTCGAAGTCGAGCGGGGCCACATCAGCGACCGCGACCACCAAGAGCCACGTTCCTGCAGAAGGGGCACAAGTGGCCTTTGTGGTAGCCCGGACTGGCCGGGACCGGTCGGTAGCAGCGTCGCATGCATCCTGGAATCGCCTTGTTCGCACCGGGGCAGACCCTGTTGCACCATCCAAGCTGGCGGCAGTGCTGGACATTTTCGGGCATGGCCTGTTGTGGTACGTTAGCCGGCAAGGACGGGAGCGGGATGACCAAATGCTCGCCCACCTCGTTCATCAAGTCAAGGAGCTCCATCGGCTCTTTCTCCATTGGTTGCGACTGTGAGCGACTCGCCGATCTGTGACTGTTCGCCGAAGTGGTCGCTCCTGGCTGGGCTGCCTGACTAGTGCCCTCGCTGACGCTCCCCCCATGAGAAGTGGTAGAAGGCGCCGAGGTCGTGTCCAACGAAGATGCCTGTTGCGGAGCCCAAAAAGTCCAACTCGATGACCAGCTGTCTCCGTCGTGCTGAGTGCCAGCGACTGTATGAGAACCCCACGGACCCCCTGGCGTGGTCGTAGTCGGAGAAGTCCACGAAGAAGGGCCCTGTCCACCAGTCGCCGTGTTCAACGCAGGCGAGGTCGTGAGCAGCAAGCCGTTGCTATGCCCCTCACACTGTCCGCCCCGAAGATGCCGGCCATCAGAAAGCGTCCTGGGGTCGAACGGCGCGTTGTTGTCCTTCACGTCTGGCAAGCTGTCCATCTGTGTGGCTCGAAGACGACGGCCGTCCCAAAGTAATGAGATGATACTCGATGTCGCCAACGAGGAGTCCACCAGTCCAGGGGCCGGCCCACCGTTGCCGCCTGGAACCAAAGACGCCGTCGAAGAAGTAGTGCCCGAGGTCGCCGAGGAGAGGTCCACCAGTCCAGGGGCCGGCCCACCGTCGCCACCTGGAACCAAAGACGCCGGCAAAGGAGTAGCGCTGCCCGGAACGCATGGGGTCGCCGTGTCGTCGTCAACGGACATGCCGTCCAAGGCGTCGAGGTCGATGTGCACCCGAGTCGGTGGAGTGGATGTGACTGACACCCCAGAGGGCGGCGACGCTGGCTTAGCCTTCACGATATCCAACAACTTCGATGGCAGCATCTGTGCTGGTGCCGTGGCCGCCGGGGTCGTGGATGACAAAGCCGTGCTTGCCAAACCAAAGTCCACTGTTGTTCTCATCAGCTGCTCCGATGTCGAAGGCGAGGTCGCGTTAAGCTCAGCTAAGGGCACCGCCGCCTCGTGGTCGTCGGCATCCGCCTTGTCTATCGCCAAGATGATTTTGCTGCGCGCTCCTGGCGTCGAAGCCCTAAATGCCGCTACGAGGTCGGGCCAACTCAGTCCGGCCAAACTCCGCACCATTGCCTCTCCGGCTGCTGAGCTCGACATGGCTGGCAGATCGAGGTCGAGGTGGGTGCTTAAAGCAAAAGGTGCTCAAAGGTCTCGAGCGATCAACTGCGGTTGAATCGCTCGTACAATGTCACTACGAGCAACGCGTTGCTCTACACGACAATTTATGCAGGAAATGGATTACCTCGCAAAGTTGTTTCTGAAGAATTGCATAGCACGCAAAACATCAAAACTGCTCCTGGGTGTTCGGGAAATTTAACACAGAACTGAAGCATTGAATTTGTCACCCCAAGTTGAGAAGAACAATCGGAGCACGCCCGGTGGCGGTTGATTCGTAAAACTTGAATAACCAAGAGATCATGATATATAGCTTTTTCTGACACGCCATGTAACTATGAGAAGAAATTCTTGAAACCCCAAACGAACAGAATTCTCTCGAACTTCAAGATGCAGAACAAGTCGTTCACTTTACACACCTCAAATTCGAAGGCCAGTTGACATGTGAAGCAATTAGGTGCTCATGCAGAATATGTCAAAGCAGCCTTGGAAACATTCCGGATCGATTTGAGCCCACGTCTAAGCACGGTTGGCATCGATCCTATCCCCATGCCCTCCAGATCACATCCCAACATCCCTGCCAACTTCGCCTCAACTACCCGAATGTCCCGATCTTCGTGCCTTGGCGCCTGCCATAGCCAAACTCTGAAGCCAGGCTTTGGCTTGAGCCACGCGACGTGGTTTTGTGCCCGCGCGTTGGCAATCAGATTCTCAGGCAAGAGCTCAAGAACAACACAAAGATAGCCGCACGATGTCACAATACAGGCAGTCAATTTTTTCCCTTGCGGGGCTCTCCAAGAGGATGTCCACCGGAATCGTGCTCTGACCGAGGGTTGTACACGGCTGTACACACTTGCACGCCATCCTCGGGAGCTCAAAGAAGCGAAGCTTGGGGCACTTCCTACGGCCATCGTTCTCGGCCTCTTCGCCTGAGCGACAATGGACCAGATTGAGAACGTTGCTTACTTCGATGGCTTTTCGAGTTTGGGCTCGGCTCGAGTTGGCCTGCAGCTCTCTAAGGTGACGATCGCTGTCTTCACGCCGAACCTAGGGCAAGCCAGGAGTGAGACGATGTTGCTGCGTTCTCTCGCCGGCACTAGGCCACTAAGCCCAACACGCAAAATAATGTGAACTCCCTGATCGGTGTCAACCTCGCATGGAACAAAACATCTAAATGGGCAACTTGGGGGGTGTGGGACTGGGGGCGAAAGGTAGCACAGAGATTCCAGGGGTGTATCGAGAAGCAACATCAAGTTGCGCCACGTGCATTTAAGCCAAAGTAATGAGGAGAGTATTCCTGAGGCACGCCAAGACCGCTAGCAGCAAGCGGAGCGAATCGGGCGTATGATCCAGATTGCGTTTACCAGCTTGACCCCCTTCCAACTGCCAACGAGGCCAATTTCTGGTGTGGACCTCGAGGCATTCGGATCTGGACATGCGGAGCATGTGCTGGCTTATACCGAGCACAGGCTCTCGTCGCGCCCGGAATGGAAATCCCACCTGGACGACTTCTTGTTCTGCTTTTTGTTCTTGGCAGGCTGCCTCACATCGCGGTCCACGAAGAAGAACTGGAGCAACCTCTCCCAGCCACCCCACATTCTAGCTCCAATCGATGACAATGTGCTTGGCAGCTGTGGCTGCCTAACCTTGTTCCTGCCCTTCCAGGAGTCGTGTAAGAAACTGTTGTTTTGTTGAGCCTCCGCGTGCAGGAGCTGCTTTGGGACTGGGCCTGCTGCTTCATGAACTGCCTGGCTTTTCGCGCTCGGCAGCCACAGAAAGCCATCGGCGGGCCCGGCTCCTGCTAAAGCTTCGCTCCAGCTCTTTTAGCTGCAAGCCCTGACGGAACTGTGGGTCCTTCTGAGGAAGGCTGACTGGCGGGAAAGCTATAGGTACGCTTAGCAGACCACGCTGTCTCGCCATGCGTTTCAGAGTGGTGCTCGAGGCAGCAGGTAAGGGGCTTCTGCTTTGCGGGTTTCTGGTTGCTGAGGCTCGTCTGTCCAAATGGTGCTCACACTAACACACATGCGAAACTCTCAGAAAGTTTGCAAGTTTTGTGCGACCATCGCATTGCAGCCCCTACGTATGTGCAAGCTTTGGGAGGGAGCAGGGGCAACACAAAGGTCTGCCACTCAAGCCACGCTGTTGCCGTTACATAGCTGCAGAGCTGCGACATTCAGCACGACATACAGATCAAGCTGAGTGCACAGGCGAGGTCGCTCAGCTGACCCACAGACAAGGAGAACGCGATATCGTCCTCAGTTTCGTGCATCGGCCATGCTTTCATGAGCATATCAATGACAAAAGAAGCCAGTTCAGACCTCCTGCGTTTGCAACAGAAAAACCTTCCTTCAGCTTGATGAAGGTTTTCGAGGCAGGATTATGTCATGCCTACGTTCACCTCTTGAACGAGACCGGACGAACCCGACAGATTTGGCGCACCTGGTGTCATGGTCAGCATGGCTCTCATCATGACGCCATGATGCGAGCCATGAAGACAAAACATCGAACTGCGGGGTCGATAACCCGGGGAGCGGAACAGAAATCCAGTAGCAGTGACGACGAAGCACACAGCAGACTCACCCGAGCATGGCATGCAGCCGCAGCGCAGATGTCTACAAAGCCTGCTCCCCAAGAGCACATTAAAGGGCTGCCATGGTGCGAATGCCTGGCCGTACTTGCCGGGTTTGACCCAACCTTATCCGTCAAATACTGCGTTGACCGCTCAGAAATATCGTTGATGGTAACTGATGGTATTTGCAAGCCCCAGACTCAGATCACCAACAAGCTCGCCAGCCTTGAGGCAGCTCTGGCCTGAGTCCGAGAAAGTTGCTCCTTTCACGCAGAACACCTGAGAGAACCCAACTTGAACTTCAGCAAGCAGGCCCCGCAAGTTTCCGGCACTCGGACAACTCCTTGCAGCGCTGCGTAAAGATCTTCCTGCAACGGCAACCATACTGCAAAGAAGGCTAACAATCATAAAAATGGACATGCTTTCCCAAGGAACTGCTGATCTCGGTCTCTGGCATACCAGGGTCATTTTGGCACTCTTCAAGCACAGCTCGCAGCAAGCGCTCAGCTTCTCCTTGACCCAAAACCACTCAAGAGCCTTTAGCAACCTCAGATACTCAGGGCGTTTACTTAGTCTTCGCTTGCGGCACCCTCGCCTCGCGAGCGCTTCACCTGCTTGTTTCGCACCTTTTGATGCAAGAAGCTGGAATCAACTCGCCTAAAGCAACATGTTGACCCCTGCCTTGTCTATGGTACTCTTGCACTCGCGATGTTTGAGCAAGATATGTCTCAAGCGAACCTGTCTTTTCGTTCACGAGTGCATACGATTGCATTCAGAGATCAGACTCACAGGTAGGTCAGTTCGGCTGTGCCTGGCTAGGTTCTTCCTTTTTGGCCCGCTTGTGGGCAGGCCCATCTTCTATCCTGCACCAGGGACAAAAAGAAACCTGTTGCGGTGCATCTCAGATGCTCCAGTCCTATCAAAGAAAACGACAATGGATCCGAGGCCAAGATCGCCCACCTTCAGATACTGCAGCTTTTTTGCACTTCGAGAATTTGGTGCTGCTCAAGCGGCTCCAAATGGCTCCAAGCCCGACACTTGGCCCAGCCACTGCACAGCAGCATCGACGAGAGCTCCAGCAGCCATTCTTGCACGAGGCGCGCAGCGTCTCAGATTGCTCAGGGCATTGCAGATGGCATCAGCTCAAGAACATGACTACACTAGTGCCAAACCCCCACTTCCTCGGTTCCTCAAGCTTGAACTGCACAGCTTGGCTGGGCACTTCGACACCGTAGACACTGCTGTACTCTTGCCTATAGCGTTGTACAGGGCCCGGCACCTTGACAAACAACGATGTGTACTGAGTCGGGACTGCATCACTATCACCGCAGCTCTGGGTGTCTGGCACAAACGCTATGCCCAGATGCTGCGGCTCTAGATGCAAGACCTCCACATGCATACAATAACGACACGCAACTTATTCGCATGCACTCTGCTCATGCGCTGCTCGTCGGTATGGGGAATGAAGAGTCTCAAAACACGAGCATGCTATGCTGAACGAAGACCCCAGTGGATGAAGAGCACGTGCGTATAGCGACTCGAGTTCCAGTTGTTTCGAGGCCATGTCACGCGTATAAACACATGCTGACAATCAATATGTCACTGTGCGCCACAGATTGTGATACACCTTTTACAGACGAAATGCGTACTCTTGGCGACAGAGGTTTGCTCTGAATAAGAAATCGCCAGCTCTGCTCCTTTCCAGATGCGGTTCAGAGAAAGCCATTCTCCATTCCCGCTCACAGCAGGAGGCGGGAAGGACCATCAGCTGTGCGAGCCACCTCGCAAGACAATCACGAACAACGCGGACCTTGCACTGCACAGCAAGGGTCTTAGGTGGGGCACTTAAACTCCCACATCAGACAGATGGGGAGCGAAAAGCACGGTGAGCAATCAACACCACTTTGCTACCCCAGCGCCTCCAAACCAACAACTCCCTACAGGCAGATAGCACAAAGCTCCAGCAGCCAGAAAGCCACAGCGCGTCCCATGAACGATCAATCCCAGGCATCCACATCACTGAAGCTGGTAAGCATGCTTGGCCCTGCCCGCATTGTGGGTATCACCCTCCAAGCTGACACGAAAACGGAACTGATTCGCATGTTCACGAAGCATGGACACTAGAACATGCCCGTGAGTGGGCCAGAATTCGCACCTGGATCCACTGGGAAAGCCCGAGCCTCGGGTGGGAATGTCCCATCTGCCCAATCACTGCGCCCTCTCACACCTGCAGAAGTGCTTGAAATACTACGCCTTTGTGATGTCACAGCCGCACCACTTCAAGCCAAGCACAGGAACGATTGTTCCTGGAACGGTTCGCGCAGCCAGAAAGAAACAGTTCCGGAAGGACAGGGCCACCGAACCGGGCTTTGACATTGGTTTCCGCCAGGTTAGCTTGACATGGCAAGGAGGAGAGCCAAGCGCAACCACGGCATCAACAAGCACCATCTCGTTGAGACTAGGCCGGACTGGAAAGTCTGGCACACCCCTGCGGGAAAAGCCGTGTGGACCGGGGCAACATCTGAACCGGCCCACCAATCTCCAGTCTCCCATTACGGCCAAACAACGCCGTGCCACTGAGGATTCCACTTAGAACCGGCAGCTTCTTCCCGAAGCCTACGGCAGGACGAAGGAGTTTTTGGAGGCCAAGCTGTCTCAGCCTTCGACAAACTCTCGGTTCGAGCAGTGAGTTCCTGTGCAAGCAAACGCATACTTTGCCACAAAAGATCAAGACCTTGTTGGCCTCCGAGATTCGCCAGCAAACTATTCAAGATCTCGCTAGGGTTTTGAGATTGCGCAAACAAGATAGCAGGTGTTTCTGAATATGCGCCCATTGGCTTTGATAGGTTATGGCCGGAATCAGAGACGTTGCAGAATTGCGAGGGCGCCGGCGATGACATGTGCTGGCTAGCGCTATAGGAACATCATCGGGGTGATCATTGCCGTCATCATGAGCAACTCATCTCAAACCCGCGACTTGAAAGAAGTACCCCACTCGGAACTCCCTCGAATCAACTTGGGTTTGCGTAGTCACGGAATTAGGGAGGTCCAGGTGGTTTTGGGTACCAGGCTAAAACCGGGGTTCGCCCTCCGGTCCCCAACCACTCCGGAAGCACTTCTCGGCTTGTCCTCGTTCATCTTGGAGCCAGGGTTCTCCCAGCAGATATACTGAGACATGCTTAGAGGCATGTCGAGGAACATGCCTACAGCACCTAAGCGGCCTCTAGGAGCAGGATAAACCTGCCTTAGCCACCAGCAAATGGCATATGTTTGGCTCTGGCACGGGCATGAATTTCCTTCAGCATTTCTCTTTCCGTGATGGCTTGACATGCGAACCGGTCACGGAACAGAAACGGCGAAGCACGACGTGCCGACTTGAAAAAAGTTCGAGAAGAGCCTCGCAGCCCTACGCAAGACCTTGGAGGATCCAGTGACCCAGGCCAGGCCAGGGAATGGAGAGCGGCTCTGATTGTGCTTCGTTTTTTGCTTTTGAAAGCAGGAAAAACACACGCGGTCCAGAAGTGTTTTTCCATGTCTCACAGTGTCTCAAAAAGGGTCACGTGTTTCTATTCCTCCCCGGTGGGAACTGCTTGAGATGCCATCTCGTGGCAGCAACAGAACTAGAGCTCAGTCTTGTCCCCCGCAAGCGGCGGTACCTTGATGTCGGGTGTCGACGACAGCTGAGTAGAGCCGTTGGGCTTCTTCAAGTCTGCATCCCCCAGCCTTGCGCGATCATGCGCAAGAAGCACTTCTCCCCCTTTTAAGTGCTCACAGTAGTGCAATTCTCAGGAATCGTCGATCTTGTCCATTGTATTGGCAGACTCTCTCCTTCGAGTCCTTCAAAGAGTGAAGAACTTCTGGGAAGCCAAGGGGATACCGCAGATGCTAGTCCAAACTTGACCAACCGTAGTACATCGGCCGTAAAAAACTCTCCAAATCGGCTCCTTGTGATGCTTGGGGGACCTCGTCATCCTCATCGTCGTCCTCATCGAAGCCGGGTGCGACCTCCAGCACGCCAAATCTCCTCTTTCAATATCTTGAGCAAAAGGACCCTTACCAGTAATCCCCCGAGGCACCAGGCCTAAGGCGCTTTCTAACTGCAATTTTTTGGCCCGGTTCCATGGTAGGAGTCGACTCAATTTCGGGGCAGTCCCAGAATCCCAGAGCTCCAGCCCAATTCGTGAGCCCCTTTGGATCCCTTCGCAAACTCCTTTGCAAGCCTGTGGCTGTGGCTCTGTGGACTCTGTGGAGCATTCAAAAACCTCCACCCGCCCATGGAGCCGTATGACGTCTGGGCCACCTATTGACCCCTATGGACTGTCATAAGACCCCCCGACCACCTATTCACCCATCTGCACAAGGCCGAGGCGGCGCACGCAGCGTTTATATTGTGTGGCCACGATGTCCAGACGTGCAAACCTTTCTGAGAGCAGAGCATGTGGCTTGAGAAACTCCAGCGCTTCTCCATTTCTCATGCACACCTGGTGCTAGACAGGTCCCCAGCGCAGGATGCAGTTCCCAACAGCCCGCATCCGTTCAAGCAGCCCGCCACCGCAGCTACATCGCCCAACGTCGTGATGACCTGGACAGAAAGGAAGGTGCCCAGCACTGCAAAATACCGAGGCTGTCTGGTTTTGCCTTGAGTCTTCTATATAATCCAGTCGTCCGACCTCAAACCTTCGGTCTCTAACTGCTTCTGCAGATCATCTTACTGGCACAGCCCGATCTGGACATCTTGACGCTGAAAGCACAAGATGTGGCAACCGATGCAACCAAAAAGCATGTCCTCTGCAGAACATTCGGCTCTCTCAAATCGACTATTCACTACTCGCATCCACATTCCCCAATACGTACCCTGTCATTCTAGCTCCCAACAGCCGCTGATTCCGTGAACTTGCATGCCAAACAAATGAACCGGTCACAACAGCGGCTAATACTACAGTTACTAAAGTGTACCTCGCTACCGCGGCTGCCAGCAAAAATGTAGGCTTTCCAGCGAAACTCGTCCAAAAGATTGAGCAGCCGCGAAAAAACTTAAGTAAATGCTCATTAAAAACTGATTGGCTATGGCTTTTGGGGGGATCGCTTTACAGGACTTTTGCTCAGTGCTGCTTTAAACCCCATCGCTTTGCTGGCATCACCCAGCAGGATCCTTTATCTCGAAGCCTAAACCCTGGCTCTCACCAGACTGGAAAGCAGTCTTTCTCAAAGCGCCCTTGCCTTCAAACGACACCCAAACCTTGAACCCAACCCTTAAACCTGAGGCAGCAACAACGCGATGTCCCGAAACCAGGGCAACGGTGGCACAACATCCATCTGGAACACCAGGATGCCTGGAGCTGCAATGAGCTGCAGGGGCCAGGGTGGGGGACAGGGATCTCTGTGGGGTTTCAGGATGCGCTATGGACTCAAGGACGCAACGGCTCGCAACACTCTTCAGCACTTTGGGGAGGGCACTTCTCCGTGAACTCCGCGTCCAACTCCTCGAAGCCTTCGAAAGTCTCGAAAAGTGACTTAAGCGGCTTCACGATGCTGCACGATGCTTCACGGACCCAAGTGTGCACAAAGATTGCCGCATATTGCCGCCCTTCACCAAGAGCTTGGCTTTCTCGCATTGCCACCTCCAGTCGTGTATCCTCTCATGCGGCAAGTGCCAGCATCCAGCTGTAGGTCGGTTTGGAAAGTGACGGATTGACAACAAAACTGAGCTGACGAACCACTCAATGAATCTATGCAGCTCCTCCCAGAATCCACGAAAGGCTGCAAGCTTTGGAAGTAGTTTTTGGTGCAGGTGCTTGACCTGCAAGCAATCTACGATATGTACTCCTTCTGAGTGCTGAATGAGTCGGCTTGACTGAGAGTGCCACGCAAAACTCTGCGCAAGCGTTCGCCGTTCCTTGCGGAAGGAAACAGGGCTTAGCCAACTCTACAGCGCAGTAGCTCTCTGCATGAAATAAACCTGCTCTATCCTGCCCTTATCCGTTCCATGCCAATGTTGAGGTACATCCAAGACATGTGAAAGGCCGCTCATCCTTTCTCTTCTCTGCGACGAGCCGGGAGGGACGACAGCCGAAACAGATGTGCCACGTAGCAAATGGGATGGCATACCCTTAGGGCTTAGGATGGTTTAGGATTTAGATGGACTAAGGCTTCAGATGGCTTCAGATGGCTTCAGGGCTTGGGAAGTTCAGGGCGAGTTTAGGGCAGACTGGTCTTTCTGGAATTTCTTCTGACCATCTGAAGATCCTCGAAAGGTTCACGCACACTCACACAGCAACAACTTGAAGCACGTCGTCCTGAGCTAGGTCGACCTCGGTGGCCCTCGTACAACGCGTACATCGCACAGGGCCTTGCTGTATCTAGCTTCGGACATCCAGACGAACAGAGATTTCAAGCCGGTCGAAATGTTCGGGCCTGTCGAGATGTTCGATCGACATGCGCATCGCCTACCAGGGTATGCTGCATACGAGCGGAAACCTGGAGTCAAAAGCACACCAAGATGAGCCTGTGCAGCTTTGGCCAGGTCTCTCACCAACACGTGTCGAACTTGAGAAGCCTGGCACCAGTACAGCACAACCCGCCAATGCAGCCCTTTCCAAGGCCTAGGCACGCTGGCCTTCTCATGAAAGCAGGCACCCACTGCTATCCGAACATCATACGGCTGGCCATCGTACAGCCTTGGCTCACTTGACGCACAGGCTGCTAGGCGAAGGGCGACTATGCAATCTTCGTGCGCCTTTTCAGGGTGCTTTGCCTGGGGATTCAATCGTTACCTTTGCTGAGAACTTGACAAGGAATACTTCTGCATGACGGCGTCGTAGGCGTATGTCAAGCCATCGTCACAATTCCAGTAAACCTCAAGCACTTCAGTCTAGACTCTTGTACGCATCAGAACGCGCAGCGCACAATACGCCAAATCGCCTTATGCTGCACTTGCCAGCCAGTCAGAAAAGGTTTTTGCTCCAACAACCAGCAGATGCTTCTCATTGTTTCTCTGCAAGTGCTACCATTGTGCCACTCTTTGATGGTGGGCAGGCCTGGCGCTTGTCATTGTAGTACAGAGGCTTGCCCTTTTCCACCTTTGGCAACAGGGTAACATGGGTCAGTATCTGAAGCCAGTTTACCACAATCTCCCCAGCACTTGAGAGGTCCTCGACATGTGCATACAGAAAACTCTCACCAAACCCAATCCAAACCGAACCTCTGTGGGGGCAGAACATGGCAGAACGCTGGTGCATAAGGCGCCCCGAAATCCATTTAAGAACACCGTGCCTGCTTGAATCCTTCAGGAACTTTCCTCGGACCGGCCTGGGCGTTCGCCTGCAGGAAGAACTGCGTGGCACACTAGGTCACTGACAGCTGGAGCAAATTTTTTCGCATGTTCTGTCTATCATCACATATCATCACCTATCGCGGCACGATGCTCAGATATGCTCAGGCCTGTTGCTCCTGCAGCTGAGCCTTGATCTTCCACATCGGTGTTCCTGAGTAGCCCGCATTTGGCTTGTCCTGAAAGGAAGAGTAATTGAAGTAAGGGAGTACTAGGGAGTAAAGGGAGTCGAACTTGTGACCTGCTGCAAGGGTGACAGCTGCCAACTCCGCACCTCCCAGTGTCTGGCGTTTGCTGATTGGCTTCCCCTAAGTGGTCTCAGTCTCTCTGGAAAAGACAAGCACAGCTGCTGCGCAGTTACCTGTATGGGCCCCCAACGGAAGCGGTATATCTGACATGCTTTGGCTGCTCGCAAAGCCTCGAAGGAAAGCTGGATTTGTGCAAACATCATTACGCAAAGCTTCGTGAGTTCGGCACGGGCCCATGGGACGACACAGACCTCGAGCAATTGGTACTCAAAAGTCTCAACAGTGCTAAGTTGGGTTTTTGTTTGTCTTGGCACCCTGCATGACACGGGAGTATGGAGCAAGGCTAAGGCAAACAGCGTAAGCATTGGCAGCGGGCGCCGGTGCACGTTCATGCTGCACACTGCTGAAATCACTGCACCTGTCTGACACCTGAAGTTCTCATCAGGCCCCTGAAGATTTTCGCGGCAGTCAGGGACCAGCCAGGATGCTTGGTGAGACGTGGCATGCAAGCAACAACTTGTGGTGTGGGCAGCATGTATATGGTTGTGGTTTATGGCAAGTTGCAACGTATGATAACGTATGAAACTTGAGCACCGTGAGATCCATGCCGCCAGTTTCAGGCAGTCTCGGTCTCAGCGCCTCAATTATGCGGTGCAACTGCGGTGCATGTCTCAAGACCTTTAGTCTTTCCCAGTTCTGAGCCGACCGCTGACCGCAGCTGCGGCGGCAGCGTGTTGCTCAAGCAAAGCTGCTGCCTTCTCCAATCGTTCCTCTCACATACTCACCTTCTGTTGCACATCTTCTTCACCGCGATCAACGCGCTGTCCTCGTTCAACAAGTCCACAGGCACTGGTATCTCACAGGCCTTGGACTGAACACAAGGTGACTCATAAACATGGGCAGGACCCACAACAAGGTCGCCGTGCACAAGCGTAGCCACAGTTTGGCTGCGTCCAGTATACTGAGATGCTAGTGCACACACGGCTGCCAGCTGAGTCAATGACCTGAGCATCCTTGATGCTTCCCTTCAAACTTCATTTTTCAAGCTGTGACACCACGAAGAGGTCAGCAACAACAGGGTTCAATAAGCTGACCATACTGACCATGCAGACACGCGCCTTGAACTCTGAAAGTAAGTCGCTGAGCACATTTGCGGCCGCTGCCTGGGCAGCGGGAGCTAGCTGATGTAGAAGATTGACGGAAGGCTCCGAAGTTTTGCAATGTTTTGATGTGTGTAGGGGCGGAACAGCTTCTTCCGCTGCAGTGGAAGCAGCATCTTTGGCCTCAGCGAAACCTTCGTTCCCCTCCTCCATCGCTTGGACCTTGGTCGTAGGCCGATCAAGCCAGATCGTCGGCTGATCACCATCACGATGCTCAAGACAATGGGCTCCGAACAGCTGAAGACGCTGTTGCAGCGGCGTCGATTTTGGCTTCTGCCGTCACTATAGACTCTTGGAAGGCCACAGCTGCATCCAGGACCCGCAACCTGAAGAATCAGCTACAGTGACTGAAGATGTGCCACCACACCGAGCCACTTGAAAACTAGACTTCTGAGGGCAGTGCTTGCGCGTGCCGTTGTCCATCAGATCAGGATCGTAGTTCTGGCAGGATAGGAGGACATGACCGACCATGAAAGACGATTGTGAGAAAGACTCTGTCGGCCGCACCCTTGCACCTGCGACATCAGCCTCCGAAAGCGCTGCCTTTTCAGGACTGCGAACAATGAACGAGCACAGCGGAAACATGCAGAGCTATGCAGCGCTATGCAAGGCTGCTGATGACGCTGAGCAGCTCTTAGCGGCTCAGGATCCACGCCTCCCATTGAGATTTATGTGATACAAGAGGTCGCATAGGACGCAACATGTTCCGAACACAGAGCCGAGGCACGCTTCTCGTCGAAACAGAGGATCTTCAACACCGCGCACTTCTCCATACCTACCACGCTCTGCTAAGCGACTAGGCGTAAGGTTGCGTGAGTCTGTGTGCGCAACTGGTACTGGTAACCATTGAGATCTTCTAAGAATGGGACGTGAGTGAAGTGCGCCCCGCAACTCGCTCCGTGCACCCGCGAAGCTGGATCCTGGGACGCCTCCGGGCCTTGAGCAGCTCCAGTACAACCCAGTACGACTCTATTTGATCTACCGTGATGTACATCAGAAAGCAGGTTGATCTTCAAAAACCGCAGACTCTTCGAGGTTTCAGCACTGCTGCGCGCTCCTCCCGCCACTGCCGCAGCTCCTCAACTCTTGATGCCACTTGACCCCTTCATGCCCCTTACACAGCTCTTTATTGCCAACACAACCCCGACCAGTTCTCGCATGCCAATGCTGCCGATGGATTCTCACTGCTCTCCTGTATTTGGTTGGCGTTTCGCTCCTTCGCCACCTCAATGCTCAAGGAACTCGTTCTTTGGTACCAACATCTTCTGTACAAGCCCAGATTGCTGCCTCAAGCCTCTCCTTGGCAGATTGCCACCTGGCAGTGTGCTTAGGTGAACGGAGCTCCAGTGACCGAGACCAAAAGTCATGCTCCCACCTTGCAGTAGAGAGTTCAATTTCCAATTCACGAGCTTGTCGCTCACCATCCGTACCCAAAGCCTTCACTGCCACAGCCTTCAGCAGGAGGTGTTATAACGTGCACATGAACACTACTGCAGCAAATTTTTGAGGGCGCCTCGGTATCCTCTGCAGAGACCTCTTCAGCGACGAGCCCTGCTCGGCTGATGCTGGTCTGATCTAGTCTGCACAAGCATCACTGACTGTAGCATAATTCGCTGACAAGCACAGTGAGGCTCACCATCAGTGTCTTCTGCAGGGTTCCATTCTGGCCTGCAGAGGGTATGGCATAGAGTCATAAAGCAAACCGCAATGCCCACACTCAGTCTGACCTTTGGCACACCGACTCCCACAAAGTGCAAATATATGCAAACCTGCATAAACATGCATTCCCGCGCCTGTCGGGAGCCACAGTGTACGGATCCTGGCAGCTGTGCACCATGCTGTTACTCGTAACTGAACCACTACTGAATCACCGAAGCTTTGCTCTTGCCTCTTGAATGAGAACAGCAGGCGTGTCTGCGTGTCCACACCTTAGAAAGGAGTCTCGACTCTGTGTGGCCCTTGGCCAGGCGCGTTTTTGGAGCGGACTGTGGCCGTCCCAGGTGCAAACAGCACCGCTACCCACTTGCCCCACTTGCCCCACTTGCCCCACTTGCCCCACTTGCCCCACGAGCAGGGATGTTAGGGTTGGGGTGTGCAGGGGTTAGGGTTTGCAGCGTGCAAGACGTGTGTTGTCACGTCAAATATTCAAAGATTTCCTGACGAGAACCGGACCCGGTCCCCATATAAAGTGGAGCAAGCGGGACTCGAGCGGGACTCAAGCAGGACTTAAGTGGGGCAAGTAGGGCAAAATCATGTAGTGGGCTGTTTGTTGGAGGTCCGGTGGCTGATGTCTCATCACGGGCCTGCAATTTTGCTTGCTGGCCAAGCACACCGAACCATTCCACGGCCCTGGGTGCATATGTGCCCATACGTGTCCATATGTATCCATGGCCTGAAGCCTCAACAAGACTCAACAGTCGGAGCATCGGCAGATGCCCAAGGGGTTCACTCGTCCTCGTTTGTCCAAACAACGGCATAACATGTTGCTCACAAAGACGGCAGTCTTGCATGACCTTGAAGGCTTTTCCTGCTAGCAGTGTGCTGCGAGTGCGCACCTCAAATAAGTACCCCATAGGCCTTGCCCAGCTTACACAGTCCGCCCGAAGAAATGCTGGAGGAGAATCACCGGCCAGGGCATTGAAAGAGCAGAGCATGGAAGAGCCGAAAGAAGCCGAAAGAATTCGTCTTAGATCTAAGGAGGCCACAAGAACTTGGCGATGCTGCTATTGGGATGCGTGACCTCCCGAGTCCGCTCCAGGACAGCCATCACCTCCTCCTGCTCCAAGTTGCTGCTCAAGGATCAAAAAGGAAATAGAATCGGATAGAATCAGATAGAAAACCGGTTCTCGCTTCTCAGACTCGAGAGGCTCCTCTTCGGGGCTGCGCTCACCAGTATCCTGACATAGGAGTGCACGAACATGTGTTGATTACGTTGCCTTGTGGGACTGCCTCATCACCCCCATGACCAGACTTCTTGGACACCCAGGCTTCACGCCTCAGAAGCGACGTAGACAAGTCTGGCACATGTGTGGTTGACTGTGCGCAAACAAGTACAAGTAATCATAGAACGAACACGAATGAACAGTTGTTCTACAGGCGTTCCATTACTGATCTTCTTTCGATCTCAGCGTCACGCGTCTCTGCTGCCTTCTCGGAGCGCGGTTTTGCGTCTCCCTCCTTTACCAACCACCGGAATGGACTGAAGGGCCGGCAAGATCACTATTCTGGCTGTCTGCCCTTTGGCACACACATGTCACACCTGCGGAGATTCCCAGGACTTGCGAACCAGTTCCTGGCAGAAGAAGCCGAATGAATGATTGGTGGCCACTGAGAGCTCTTCCCGGCATTTGCACCTCCAAGTCCTGCTCCATTGCATCAGGTCCGACCTCACACTGTACCGCAGTGACATATAGAACATGTAGTGACACTTGCAGAGGCTGCGGAGAATTGCTAGTGCACCGAAGAGACCTCCAAGGAGCCGGAGCCAAAGCTCTCAAGAAGCCAAGCTCCGCCTTTGGTAACACATTTCACATCGATGCACACTAAAGCGACTCCATGGCGTTCCCGTCGGACAGATTTCTCTCTGAACATCCGACCATCGAGGCTGGCAGGGCCCCTGAACTGGTCCAAATGCACGTAGAGGAGGTAGGTCCTCAGAGGCAAGGAGCCACAAGGGCCCCCCTGTTGTTCGGCCACACTGAAACGTGTCTTGGAAAGGCAAAGGCGAAGCTTGTCGTAGCAGCACGTGAGAGAAGGATACGATCTGGTGCAAGAGCCATATGTCTTGCTCATCTACGATGTACGCTGTGTTCTGTGCCCAGTGTTCCGAGACTTGCCTCAAGCCCGCTGGTTTCGGCCACCTTCTTGCATCTTGACAACCAATTCCTGGAGTACAAGTCTGTGACTGCCACACGCATGACTCATCATGACTCATCATGACTCCATGCGAACTCCATCTGGCCCACTCCTCCGACCGCTGTAATCTCTTGGATTGATCGGTGCCCCCGGCACCAATGGCTCTAGTGGATTCCCTTCTGGGTCGGGTGGTCGCCTGCGCAGGCACTCCCACAATCAGCAACTCTTGACTGGTACTAATTGGTCATGCATGCTGCATCTGCGCTGAGCTGCCAGCATATCCTCGGTCGGAGGCATTTGCGCAACGAGAGTAGCGCGAAGAAATGCCTGGCATGGATCTGGGATCTTTCAGTACGTTTGCGAGAGACCAAGGCTGTGATGAGGATTCTATTATGGGGCAAACCTCGAAGCCCTTCATCCTCGAAGTCGTTGCACTAACGGGGAAAAGTAAACCGAAGTTGTTCTGAAGAAGGATGTGAGGAAAGGGGCTAGTGTACGTTCATATGACTCACCCCTGTCTATCCAAATCAATACAAGAGTGAAAGAGAATCGCACGGCTGTTGCCTTCACGACTCAACACATTAACTCCTAGAGACAGAGGCTCATGGGCTAGTAGAAAAAACCCCAATACAAAGCCAAGAACGAACCGGGGAAAAGGTAATAAGAACCCGTGAAGATAGAAAGCTCAGGCCGATATTGGCAATGAACGTGTAACTTCTTCCAGATTTGCTACGAAGAAACAACTGATGTCAGAATGTTGAATTTTGAGTTGTAATTCGATATTGGATGAAACTAAAAACGTTACAGTTACAGAAGCTTCCTTGATTCCCAAAAGCCTCATTTTACAACCTTGCAAATTAAAGGAGAACACCCACAAGCACTAATTGTAAAGCCATGAACAACCTTTCTATCTTGGGCTCACAATATGAGGGCAAGGGCTTGTCGTTCCGTACCTGCGGGAGCCGTTCCACGGTGATGCGCAGAGTGCTTGTGACATCTCCTGCATTAGAAGTCATTTGACGAGCATGCAGCGGTCAGCACATGACCACAACACAAGACAGCAAGCAAGGCACCATCTGCAGGAACAGTGATGCGCTCACAGAGAACCAGGCCCTTGTCCTGCCATGTTGGTCTGATAAACAGTTGCAACAATGAGACGGGCAACCCAGGCAGGCTGGCATTTTCGGAACAGTCACCCTGCCAGCGCATCACCTTGTCCACGGGCAACATGTGAAGCTGCAGGGGCACCTGGCAGCAGACTGGCAGCAGTGAGTGGAATTGATGGGACCCTTGGGGGACCTTTGGCAACTCACAACACGTTCTTGGCACTCATCGGCGCACCTCGTCGACGAGGCCATCTTCTCCGTCTTTCTCGGCACCTGCAAATTCGTGGCGACCGTAGTTCTGCAGCTTGCATCCAGGACATTTGCTGACTTGGGCCTTCCGAAGGATCTTCAGGCTCCGGGGCTGTTCCAGGAGGTCCAAAGATCCTTGTAACAAGTCTTTTTGCAAGACATCTCCGGCGGGAGTGCCGCTATGAGGGCGAAAGGATCTTGAGGCTTCTTCTGAATCGAAATCTCACCGCCGGTTTTTGGAAGCACCTGGCATCCACGTGACGGGATGCCAGTCTCATGACGGGTGGTCCAAGATCCACATAGCCTCCGGAGGCAAGTTGGCCTCCAGCATGAGAACATACCTGGGGACTAGGCTCACTAGACGTGACCAAAACGAAAGCCAAACGAAACGAAACGGCTTTCCAATTTCATCTCACCCCTCAAACCAACGGTCGCACTTGGCCGGTCCAGTGGCCTCCTGCACATGACGCAATGATATGCAAACTGCGAACTTCTGCAACGTTGGGTGGCAACATGCATCAAGTTGGAGCCAGAGCCCACTGCTGTTTTGAGTTTGAAGGTATGAAGATCAAAGGAAGATGCAATGAAGATTGATGGCTGCTGACTGCTTGCGGCCTCATCTTCCAAGGGCAGAGACCTTCCACAAATTGCAACCGTCCATGCAGACCGTGGCGGTTGAACATCGGGGTCCCAGCATAACACGAAGCAGTGGAGACTTCAGCACGGTCGACACAGACCTGAGAGCTCCCATCCAAACTGAACCCTGAGAATGAGTTTTCCATGACGAGAAATATTTGGGCCTATGTAACAGGAAGGCCTTGGAGCACAACAGGAGAGAGCCTAACACGCAGAGAAAAGCCCTAGAGGGCCTAGCCGAAAGCACCCCCACTTGTATCAGCAGGCGCCAGGGAGATGTAGCAGCAACCACAGGGGATCGCAACAGGCTACAGGCAAAATTAAAAGGGTGGGAGGAAGGCGATGCACACCTGTGGGATGTGTTGGGCCTTGGGGTTCATTTTAGGGTGGTGGGCAAGCTGGTTTTGAGATTGAGGTATGGGTGTGTGTGTGTGTGTTACAATGTGGACGGATGTTCCCCCTCCATGGAATGGTTTGAGCCCCTGGGGTTTCCCGACGGCACCTAGCGGAGCGTTTTGCTGTATGAAACTCCAAGAGCTGAGCTGTTCAGGCAGCATTGACCGCATCGTGGCGCTACCCAATGCAAAACAACGCAAATGTAGCACAGGGAGCGATTGGGACGATTAAGACGAAGGTTACCGACAAAGCACTAGTTGCTAAAGGAGCATGGACAAAATGACTACAACCGCTTCTGAAGCCGTGTGTGATGAAGCACACAAAGCAGAAAACGTAGTGTGGTGAAGGTTCAGGCGATGTCAATATAAACAGAAGAGAGCAGTTCCGAAGGTATCCCAAAAAACAGAGAAGGCAGGCAAAGCTAGAATGGGTTTTGCTAAGAAGTGAGGCTTCCCTGTACTCGCAAGTCTACCGGCCGCCAACAAAACCGCAATCAGCGTAGCGAACAAACACATCTAGTTACGGAGGCCGGAAGAGGCGTATGCCTCGTAATTGCCACTCCCCCAGTCCCTGTTCCAAAAGACGCAACCCCTCTCCCCAGCAAGAAAACCGGGAAAATCACAAGACCCGGAAGGCGAAGATCGTGCATTAAAAATAGAAAGCGGAATGAAGAAGGAGGGTCACTTCGTGTATATTTGAAGGGCATGTGGAATTTACTTGAAACGTTCGGTCGAGACTGCAAAGACTGTTCAGAGCTAGGTGAGTTTACAGAAATCTGACACTTGAACCAACATGGACATTATGCACATTATGCAGTTTGCTAAAGCTTGATGCGAAAACACGTTGCTGACGAACCCCAAGTCCCAAGGATCCTAATAGCCTAAAGGGCCCAAGCAATGGCACAAAACTACAAAACGTTCTGGTACGGTATGGTATGGTGTGGTGTGGTTAAGATAACACACCTTGCCAAGCTTGCTAGCGACCACAAATAAAGTTTGTTTTTGCCGTGTTTTGCTCTGGAACACTCCTGAACACTCGCGAAACCTATTCCATCCTCGGGAAAAGGGCGCTAAATACAGACCATATATCTTCACCGAGTCCTGCGCAAGCACAAGAAAGCATGTGTGGTTCCGAAAGAGAAGATCACTGCATTCACCGTTGAAGGGTTCCTTCTATGACCATACGAGCGTCACATGAAGCACAGAGGCTGGCATAATACTTCATGGCGAACTCAGCTCTGGCATGAACTACTGCAGACTAGTGCATGAGGCAAAAACCCAGAGCTCATGGCAATCACTCAGCTCACGGCCAACTTGCGCAGCGATTCTCCAAAGGGTCGTCTGCCTTCGCCTCCTGCATCCAAGCCATCTGCAAGGGTCCGAGACCAGTGTGGCACTGCTGAAAAAAAACCATGTCCAGTTCTGACACGCGCAGGCATGACCTGCTGGAGGGTACCAGAAACAGAAGTGAGAACTGCTAGAACAGATACCAGGAGATAGCAAGAGGAACAAGTCCACTTGCTGAGGATCTTGCAGCTGGATGTAAGGCCACAAGGTCGCATCGGTCAGGTGGCAGAGAAGCTGCAGCGTTTGCAAGTCGCCTGCGTAAGCCTGCAAAGTTGCAAGCTGCCTCCATCTTGACCATTTTGACCCTCATTGTCAAATGGTTCCAGTGGGTTCCAGTGTCACACGGTACCTCTGACACCAGAATCTCCGACTTTGCCCAGACCTGGACAGGCATAACAGAATAATTCAAAGAGGTGGAAACGATACAAAGGGTTGCACGGAATACCTCTTTCGGAAACCATGTCTCAGGTCGCGGCACAATACCCGGTGTGAATTGGATACTGGAGTGGGCCGACCTTGCGATCTGAGAAACTCCTTTTCTTTTCCACAACGCAAAGTCGCAAAGGCTAAGGCTGGTAGGAGCGCCATCTGGTATTTGGCCAAAGCCTTTGCCGGCTCCACGAAGTCTACTGAGGACCTGAACACTGACTAAAGCAGCTCAAAGGTCTTAATGCTCCGAAGGACATGCCAGGACAGGGACTTTCCACCATTGAGCAGCAGCCCCTCAACCTCAGTCACGTGGGAATCACGTGAGAATCGTTGGGTCGTTGGGTGCAACATGCCGATGGGACAGCATAGACTGGGTTTCTAAGGCAGAAACGCTGACCGACAGCACCGAACCCGCCAGCTCGGCAGCGTCGTCGCTCACCAGGTACCAGTGCTCACCTGCCGCGAGCGATTGGCGACAGAGACTTCCTGTGAGATGGACAAAAACAGAGAGTTGCAGGTTGAAGGGGAACTAGCAAGGCTTCCGTCAAGGTGTCGGTTCTTGGGGCCTTTCTTGGGGCCAAGCTTGGGTGTGATCATCTCCCTGATCTCATACTCTCCGGTGCAAGCTAAGAGCACTGATGTAAGATCCAGATCTGATGCAGCCTCTCAGTGTTGTGCATGTTCATGACCAAACACTTGCCGCAAGCGTGAACACACTCCTCGACAGCTTCTAGTGCATCTCACAAGCAACAGCCTGGTGGTAGGAGTGATGAGTAGCTTATGCTGCTCGGCTGAGACCCCTCGCCAACCTGAAAGAAGAAGCCGCCACTTCACAGGGATTCAGCCAAGGTCGGTAGCAAAGTGGAATAGCCGGTGGCTTCGGTGGCTTCCCAGATCTTTGGCTGAGGGGGGCTCCGTGAGATTGATGCAATCGGGCGGCTCCAGAGCCTGCGACCGAACCGATATGAACCAAGTTCGGCACTTCAACTTCAACGTAGCTATCTTGATCTATCTTGTGGCCTGCTGGCTGCTGGGTCTCCAACTGTTAACGGCCTGGGTGACCAGGCAAGTAACTTGTACAAAAGCTCACGGCCACGTTCACAGTGCCTGTAGAACACAGCTGCATGGAGAGGCCGTTGGCGGAGACTGCAGCAGCCCCACCGCAGAACAACCCCACTCTTGGCGACAACAAAACCTCAACTGCCAGGCAGCACCAGCCTCTGACAATCGGCCATTCTGCTTCAGTGGCTCGTAGCTGAAGACCGTCTGCAGCCTCTGCGGATGCACAGGTGTACAGGATATGTTTGTTCTGGGACTTGATGCGTGCAAAATGCTGTGCGATCCAAGGGGCCAGGGGGGTCCGGGTGTTGGCTTGGAATCACCAGCTGCTATCCCTGTCCTCACGATAGCAGTGAAGTCTCGGCGCGCACGTCTCTCACAGCCGTTTCTAAGACATCCCCCAGTGCCTGGAAGTTCCTTGCTCCAGCTCTTGCAGCACTAAACAGATCCGCAGAAGACAGGTCTTGGGAGGCAAGAAAGCCTCCATGGCAGACACACGTTATCAGACTCAGCACAAAGAATGACGCTTTGCCCGCAGCTAAACAATGAAAAGCCTGGAGTCCTTGCCTGCGCACGTTCTCCATCCCAGCACGTATCCAATGTGGCTGTGAGAACATGTTCGCCAGGAGGTATGTAACCTGCCAGCACTTTCCTGCAGCTGTTGCCATCCAGGAGATGGCAGACAGCAACTTCCACTCGGGGCCCCACTGCAGAAAGTCGCAGTTGTTCCTTCAATTTCTTCGAAGCTGACCCAACATCCCCCTTGGAGCCTCGGCTCATATCGTGTTCGATGAGCGCTTTCCATATCAGCACACCGCAGCACACCGCAGTACACCGCGGCTGAGCGCGAGGCTGCGCCTGGAATTCTTGAATCGAACTCTTCCTGTTTGGTGGGGACATTTGCTTAAAAGTGTACAATCATGCACACATCTGCTGCAGTGTTGGCGCATCGAGGCCCTTGCATCAACAGCGGATGGGGGTTTTGGTTCGGCCACGGTGCTACCCACGGCCTAGCAGTTTGGCTCCAGTCTGTCGCATTCTGAGTAGCAAACAGCATCAACATCAAGAAGAAGGAGAAGACGTCCTAGTCCTCAAAATGTCTTCAACTGTCTTAAAGAGTGTTTCAAGGCCCCTGCATATCAGACATTTCTGGCTCCTCCTCTTGTTCCAACTCGGCCCCTTTCAGATGACAAGGTACAGAGACAACACTCAAACACACGCAACAATGCTTGCGCCTTCACCACTTTGGGATCCACCCTAGCGAGGGGCAATCAAAGGCTTATAAACTAAATGCAATCAGGAAGGCTAGCACAAGTCTGCAAGAGAACCACAACATCGGCATGGGATCCTGATCTGTCGTTCGCTTCTCCACACCCTCCCCTTCGCCAGAGTGCGTATTTTGTGAACGTCCGTCATCATCCTGACACGACAGGAATTCAGCTAAACACAGGTCAACCTCGGCTCAACCTAGTTCACCGAAACCTCATCAAGGTCGTCCCGGTCGGAGTCGTCTACCTGCGCACGGTCGGCACTCTAGACAGCCTTGCAGTACAGTGTGGCACGGGGCGGCACTGGTGTGCCATCAGCCTACACTTCTGAACTACTTCTAAGCAAACATCTGCAAGCCGAGGCTCTTCCTCATCTGCTCGGACAGGCTGCCCATCCTCGAAAAGAGTGCAAAGCTTTGGTAAGCTCGCATGATGATCACTTTGGTGCCACATGATGTCTCGAACTCAAGCATCAGGTCAGCCGCAGAATCGGAAACTGTAAATACATCGGAAAATGGAAAATCGCACAGTCGGGACCGGCGTGGCCTTGAGCGCACCGGTGACATATCTTTCATCCCCCCACCCCCGCCCCGACCCCCACTCCCCACCCCCCACCCAACCTCCACCTCCACCCACCCCAACCCAACCCCCTCCCCGCATCCCCACGACCCCCACCCCCAACCCCCGTTCCTAAATCACGTGGTTTCCTGAATCGTGTGGTTTCCTGTTTCCTGAATCGCGTGAAGCCGGTACTCTGAATCGCCTAGCTTCTAGCACCACGGTTCCTGAATCGCCGGAGACTTCTGAATCGTGTCCAGTTTCGGCATGGCGGTCAAATCTAAGCACAGGAACGATGTGCGGATCTAGTCCAAGGCGCCGTGTTTCCCGCATCGGCTGATCCATCTTCTTCCTGACCGTGCTTCAGCATACACGGATCATCACACCATCCGCTGCACCTGATGTACAGTACACGCGACAAGATGTCTCCTCGCTGTCTGCGTCTCTCACCTGTTTGCGAGGTGTGCCTAAGTCAGGCATGGCTGTCCGAGACACATTGACATCAGGAGCTCATCACGCCGCAGTGCACACACACACACACAGCTGAGGCACCATGTTGAGCAACAAATGCATCCGCCTTCAGGCGCACCTCAGGACGACCAAATACCACAACAAGCTCAAAAAATGCTTTCCTTCTCTCTCAACCAGCAGAAAGGCTCAAGGCCGGAACCTGTCGCGGCTCTTCCTCCGTCTCGCAGACGAGAAACTCCAGCAAGGCCTAGCGCCCCAGACATCTGCGTCTGCGGATGAAGCAACTTGCACTTGCACATGTACCTCCTGTGGCTGATTTCCCAATTTCAGGTTCTGCTCCTGTCCTGCACAGACGTCTGTGGATTGTAGGTCCTGTAGGACTCTTTATCATACTCTGTGTCTCCACTACCAGCACAAGCCGTGTCCTGGCGGAAAAGCCGGGGCCTGGCATGGGCTCAGAGTCGCTTGATTTGTTCCATTTGTTCCCTTCCGAAGTACCAAGAAATTTGGCCTGCATCGGTGCGACCGACTTCCGGCTCCCGGCTTGAGCCTTGCGAAATCAGATGGGTCTTAGACAGCGAAGGACAGCCATCACAGCTGCCCCGTCCTCAGCCTGGGGAATTGATGGCATTAACTCAGCCCGTTGTCGAGCTTCAAAGTCAACCTCCAACACAGGAATCACAGGACCAGAAACCACAGCGAAACTACTCGAGCCAACTTATCCACAGATCTCTGCGCATTGAAGTGCCTGTGAGCTTGTTTGCAAAGTGCAAAACGTCCGAACAGCTTTGAGCCCTTGCAGTGCGGACCAGGACAGCGGCCTGCCGATGTAACGATGACGAGACTGCTAGAGAAGCAAATAAAGACGCACATGGCATTTGGATTCAGAGATGTTCTGAATTGTGTTTTTCAAACTCGTCAGGCAGGCAGCTGGTAGGGCACCCAGCCCGTAAGCGCTGTAATGCAAGGCCTTGGCACTGCCCTTTTCCCATCAAAGCAGCTAGCTAGCTTCTCGAAGGCCCGCACAGAAGTGGCATGTTGAGGTCGTCCTGGAAGGCTTGAATCCTTGGAAACACTCTGCTAAGCATTGCTACGCTTCCTACCAAAGCACAGTTGAGAGCTCAGCTCTCAACATGCTGAGGCTGTTGCAAAGCCTTTGACAAGAGCTGTGGCCAGATGATGTTGATGTCCTGATGGCTTGGAAGAAGCGAGGCCTCACAGGAGTACCAAGTGCCATATTAGCGATTCCTTGATGCTTGACATTGTTGAGCTGGGGCCCACCTGGGACCCGGACATATGTATTGTTACCATGCATCGCGTATCCAACTGGAACTACATCATCAATGGCAACCTTGCTTTGTCCGAGCAGAGGCAAAAAACAAAACGTCACACAGCGAACACTTTTAGGCGAGCAGCTTGTCTCCATTTGCCCTGAACGAAAAGCTTGACAACGTACTTTCCATGAGGATTGTACAGCCTGGCGATGTCCGGCGCTGTGACAAGTCGTTGAATCTTCACATGAAGGACATGGGAATCTTGTATCGATAAATGTCGAGTTCTGCCTCAACCCTCAATGTGATGACATTTGCAACATGTTGCGTTCCAGCTCTGAGGTGTCAGATCTAGTTTTGAGGCAGTGGTTTGGTTTGTGTTTGTTGTCGTCTATCTGCTGGTTCACCACACCAAAGCCAAGTCAAAGCTGACTAACTAGAACCATTGCAAGCTGAGGGCACCCAAGCAATATTCACCTGAACGGCAACTAGAATAACTAGATCAGCAATGAAGGTAATCGACTCTCAACGAGCCTGAAAATCAGAGAACTTGCCCGCTAGTTGGCTTCTACATGCCATTACGATCATCCATGACCATCCACTGTTCAAGAAGACCAACGTGCAGACATAAGTTGATGCTTGAGAAGAGCTCAGGGCCCAACTTTTATTGAAAATACTACTCCAGGATCGAGTTAAACAACTTGTATGAAGTGACTTGAACTGACCCAAACTGGATGTTGGACATAGGGGGCAACACTGTGAGCCTTGTCTATTGGAACTTGACTGAACTTCCATGGAAAAGTTCCATGCAGGGGAATGAAGAATGAAGCAAGGCAGGCATGGCTTGGCACCTCGATCCCAGCATCCTGCGACAAGACATGCCAGGGAGTCGGCAGTCCTTCTTCGTCCTGTGGGTGTATCAATTCCTGCAAGGTCGAGTTGGAACTGGGATAGCCGCCAACAGCGTGACGCAAAGCGACACAACATGATAATCTGCGGGGTCCCACAGAAAACACCCCCCAGGAAGCAGAAGTCTGTGTTCTGCCACGGCTGCAATCTGAGAAGCGATAGCTTGACTCAGCTGTGGCCTCGGCAAGACTTGCATACCGTGTCTCCTACGAGACTGAGAGGCTTGTTCAGAGCAATATTGAAATATTGTGCGGAGCATCGAAGGGAATGAGGACGCAGCGCGGCATCGTCTAAATCAAGCAGCAGCTCTCGGGAGCGGAATTCAGCTTGGCTGACCACCCGAGCCTCGCATCGAAGCAGAAGAATAGCGTGACTTTAGCGAATGTACAGCTCTTTGTATCTTCCAACCCACGGATGTCTGCAGAACCTCGAAAAGAAATCTGTGTCAATATATGCCTAAGCAGATGATTTCACCATGTCTAAACACACATGTCACACGGACAGTGGTATGCGTGCGACACGAAGTCCGTCCTAATACGCAATTTTTTTTCAATCCGGGCCGTCCCTGTTTCTGCGTGTATGTCGGTATGGGCATGCGTGCATGTATGTATGTATGAAGAGGGACGTCTAGGCTTTCGGATAAAGCCCCCTAGATGAGCAATACCATCATCGACTGCCACGAGCGTCGAAAGAACATTTTCTCTTGTGCGCTCATGACACCATTTCAGCACTGAGAACGATAGCTGTCACACAACACAAGTCTGAAAAGCAATGTATAAGGAAAGGGGAGATAAGCATTGAACTTTCGGGCGTGTTCTCACAAGACTCACTAAATTCTTGTTTGTAGATAGAAGCGAAAAACGCCCAAAGAAAGCTGTGAACGAACATGAAGATTTTTTTTGGTGACCTCTAGATTTTCACCACTTAGAAGGTGCAAGCAGCCACTCCTTCTTGCACGGGTTGCGTATGGCATGTATGGCAGCATCCGAAACACGATGCAGTCAGGAGCCGGTGTGGCCCTGAACGACCTTTCGTAAGGCTTGTGCTCCTAACCCCTGAAATGTGGCTGCCAGGGTAACAAAAAGGCCGTCGAACCCTGGCTCTATTGAACCCACGGTGGGCTGAGTGGGCGACTTTCGGGCTTTGAAAGCTGGTGTGGCTTGAGCATAGAGGTGGGCGAAGTTCAGGGCAGCAGCAGCAAGAAACACATTGGAACACAAAAACCAGGAGCAAACAGGACTTCCCTGAGTCGAAAACAGAAACCACGATCGACGCTGCACCGCCAATGCACACAGAGTTCCCTGAACCATCGACAGACACCGACCTAAAAGCGAGACTCCCCAATATCTTTCGAACGACATACCTTCAAACGATCCCTATAACGAGATCGCAATCTTGGGCGAGATCCTAATTCGATGAGAACCTTTTCAGACAATCTCGAGAGGTGCACAGAGCCAGCACAGCACCGGATGCACCGGGTCGAAAAGGACCGGAAAGATGCCCGGAGTCCAGTTTTCATAGGTCGTGCCTAAAAACAAAAGCTTCTCCGACCCAAGATGATTGCTCCATTTCTCCCTTCCCCTCTTCTTCCGCAAATTCGAAGTGAAATCATCTTTGAAGATCACCGCATCGGCGGTCCAACAGGACGGACACCCTCCAAATCTGCGCAGCGTGGTCAAAGCTGAGCGGCTTTTTTCGAGGTTGGATGAGAACCGAGCTCGAACGCGGCGACAGATTCGGAAATCTGTTTCCATGCCCGCCTTGGCCGTTTGTGCATTGGGGGCAGAAAAACCTTAAACGACCTCACATGCTGGGTTCTGGTTTTGAAAGAAGCGAAAGGGGGTGCCGTTTGGCTTGAGAAGGCGGCATTCAATTTCATTGTTGTTGCACATGGGGACCGCAGGTTGTCGTAATTCCTGGGTAACTTAGTAGCTTCAGGATTTGGGAGTTAAGTTCAAAAAGCTCCATGGCGTGTCCTCTGTGAGTCCAAGTCGTCGCGTGGCATGCGCAAAAGCATGGCACAAGCAGACATGAATGGCATCCCTTGCCAAACCAGGGACGGTAGCTGATGCCTCACCCTCGTAAGTGCAGTCCGCATATTGCCTGCCAGCAAGGCGAAATTGCGCAGCTCGAGCAAAGAGATGAGACTAAACAAGCAAGGACAGCTGCATGGTGGTTGGCTTCTCGGGCGGTTCCTGCTCTGAAACATTGCAACGCAACGTTAAACTCCTCAAGCAGCATTTAACATCTTGCAGCCATCCTCTGGCTGATTTTTGCCTTTAGCTTTGGCTTTTGTGTCCGCCTGCCAAGAGCATCGCGTAGCAGTGAATTCAGCACGGGGGGGAATGTCGTCAAGTTCCCCACTTTCGGTTTAGCTTTGGCTTTCGCGTCCTCTGAAGCCAGGCACATGCATCGATGCTGACCCGGTGGCTCAGAGATCATAGGCTGTCCGGGACGGGCTCCGAAGGCTCTTCTTTCAAGTCTGGAATCGGCTGGGCCTCTTCAGCTCTAATTTGATCATGCGATCTGCCCGCTTTACTCTCCCATACACATCTACCGGTCTTCACTCGAACTTCGCCTGCGGCTCGGGCTCCTGTCCATCACATCAGCAAAACAAGAACATGTTTTCAAGATGCTCCGAGGCCTCTGGAAGAAGGTCCCCCTTCGCAAGGGCCTGGGACACGGGTGTAAACCGATCAGTATACTGGCTCGAGACAGGCCACATGACACTCACATGACTCATCTTCGTCACGGACAGATGCGCCAGCTCGGCGCCAGCCGGCAACCTAGCATCCCGATGTCTGTAAAAACGAAAACATCGGCAACTCTTCCTTGCTCCTCAGCTAGCGGCAAGTGCAGCGAAACTTCTGGGCATTGCAAAGACTGAGAACCTGGGCGCAGCAGTTGCAAGACTTCACTGCTGGATATGCCCAAAACCGAAAACAGTGACCAAAAGACAAAAGCAGCAAGCTTGCACAATAGTGAGCTTCGAATGCTGTAAGATTGCTGTGAGATTGCGACTGATTGCTGACGAAAGGTTCCTCCGTCTCGTTCGGCCTCCATGCAATTCGCAGGATTCAAGCTGCTTAAAGTCTTGGCAAAGAATCTGAACAGAACTGGAATCAACGTAAGTTGACAAGTAAAGGGCTTGGCGTGGATTATATGGGCTTTTGGTTTCCAAACCGTGTGCATTGAGCTCAGAAGCTTCCACTCCATAGCGTCGACATTCTCCGCATTCCAAGCTGGAAGGGGTTGAACCTCGAAAAGGGCGAGTGCAATCGATTACATACTGCAGCAGATGCAGGTGCTGCAGCACGTCATGTCATGTAACGATGTTCAGCACAACACTTCATCAAGAATCCCCTTCGAGTCATTTGCGACTTTAACTTACGTGGAAAGGTGGAACTTGCATAGCAGCACCGTCTTCTGCTTAGTGAGCAGCATACTGGTCGCGCAAAGCCTTCCACTGAGCGTCCACCTGGTTCGGTTCGCACTCACCATCACGCATCGCACTGTTGAACACCAACATCCCATGCAAACGACAATGACAACGACGTGCGAAGGGATCCTCAGAGACGTCCGGAGGCTCAACCGCCGCAAGGGGCTCACCTGAAAACTAAGGTCTGAGACAGCTTCGCTGAGACTTTTGTTGTGATTCCATGGGTTTCCATGTGCTTCTGCTGAGTGCACAGCGTGCTTTGTATGCAGTGACCAGCTCCGGCTGAACGGGTTCGTTCTGTTTCTTCTTGTCCTTTCAGCGTCTGTCACCTTCTTGAATCTGGCCAGGTTCTCTTGACTACTGATTCCCGCAAGGCGTCCTTCTTCGGGGCCATTGGGCCATGCGTGGAGAGTTAAGCTGTTGCTGAAGCCTTCAAGTCATATAGGGTCCGGGTCTTCCTTGGGCATGTGCAAGGCAAGCATGTCTGCTAACCACACATTGTAGGCCATGATGATTTGTTTAATGCAGTCATGGCCAATCTTATGCTACATCTTTGAAACAGGCTAACGGTTGACAGTCACAACAAACTATGCTGATCTCGAGCCCGGAAAGCGGCCGATCTGATGATATCTGACGATGAAGGCCCATCAGTGCATACGCAACTGCATCCACTGCAAGTCAGGGTCCTCTTTTTTGAATCGAGTTCCTTGTGGAACTGCAACGAGCTGGTTCTGGGAAGGCGACAAACATTCAGCCAGCACACATGAGGCATGAGGCATGAGAGAGGAACAAATGTGGCTGAAAGAACTCGAATGCTGAATATGCCTGCCTGCCTTCAACATAAATGTAAAGTGAGACATCATACACAAAACTCTATGCCTGAGAAGCTTCTGTGCAACGTGGGCTTGGGCATCAGATGCAATTGCCGACGATGCCGCAAGCCCTTACATGCCGACAAGAGCAATCAGTCGAAAAATGCTGCTATTTGGGGCAGCCTGCACCACGGGCAACTGGCTTGTGCACAAGAGAGATAACTTTCAAAACATGTCATTCTCAAAAGCCCACAGGTTGCCAGAGAATCACTCTTCAGGAGGCTTGGCCTGGAAGATGCTCTGTTGAAACGAGAAGACTTCTGGAGCAAAACTCAAAGCGCTGACACGTCGTTGGCCCGCCTTCTGCTCATTCGGAGTCGAGGTCTCCAAGTGTTCCAGCAGGATCTGGCCCAAGCAAATGTTCCCAAAATCGGTTCACAAGGGGCAAGCTTGCAGCAATTTGACCAGAATTCTGCTTCAGGTTTTAGGACGATGTAAGACATACGATCCGCGGCACAGGTCAGGGTGGGGAAGCGCCAACGAGTCGCAGGTCAAGCCGAAAAATAACAATCGTTTCTTTCGCGTGACGTTCCAAACTTCCTGTTGGCCTTCGAGCCTGTCCATGTCCACCCCGATGCCCTGTGTACAAAGTCTGCCTCTGCCTTTTTTCGTTCAAAAGGTTGCAAGTACAAAAGATGACCGGCACGAAAATACAGACGAAAGTGGTTTCAAGGCGTGCTTGACAATTCTCGGCATGTGAATTGCAACACCAGCTAGTCACAACAGCGGGTGTTCAACACCTGCACACAAATGCCAATGCCACACCATGCAGGCTCCCCACAACCAAAGCGACGAACCTTGTGAGCAGCTGATATTCGATCCTGCAAATATGGTGATCCTGGACACTCCTGGCGGGCCATAATACAAAATCAACCCATGATCTGCGACAAGAATTGGGCGCAACCAGGCTGCCTCAGAAGGAGCATTCAAGGAGTGCAACGTCTGGAAGCGTTCCTTTCCATCACGGTCAAACTGCATTGAGGTGCCAAATGCTGCACCCAATCATGCAAGACCTGATCGCATCAACAAACGACGGGATATCAAAACCCATGCAACATTAAATCACTGCCCGAAGGGACATGCAGCTTGAAGATTTTTTACAGGCAAGTGCCACAAAAACTTGCGAAACATTCCGCCATCGCCCAAAACGATCGCGGCTCTAACACAAGCGTGTCTTGGAAAGGCCTCCAGCTTGGATCGGCTTGTTAAAACTTCTGCATCCAAGACCTCACAGACTTGAAAGAACACGTGCCTCATTGGCTTTCCTTGGCTTGGCAAAGTGCAGCTGTTGTGGCCTTCTTGGCCTCATCCAAGGACATCCGCCTTCTGGCTATCTTTTGCGCTGCGGCTGCCGCCGCTCCTCGTCCAGCAGCTGCCTCCTGGATGTTTACTATTGGTGATCTGATGTCATGTGCTCGTGTGCTTTTTTCTGCCACAATCCGACAACCCGGTCAAACCCAGCCTTGTATGCTTCCAATACCTTTGCAGCGGCACGACAATCATTTCAAGCGAACTACCGTGGGCATGCGAAGGAAAGTAAGAGGCGCACCGCCCTTCCGACTGCTCCGCCAGCAACCATGCCAATCCGAGCCTCGGCAAAACCCCAGAACAGCAAAATCTGGCTTGAACATGCCCTCCTCTTGCATGACAAGAAGCGATAATTCTCACAAACGGACCAAAAGCCATGGTGATCAAATGCACACCAGGCAGTTTTGTGCCTACTTATTGGCGCGTGAGACATCCGCCACATGTAGAAGACGTAGAGACATGTAAAATATAAACGTGCGACATCTGCAACGCGTGGAAACGGTACAACGAAAAAACACACTCTGCGCGTGCACTCTGAGCTGCAATTGCTGCAGTACAAGCAACACAACTGAACGAATGAAAAATGAAAATGGCTGACGTCTGGACTGAACCTGTTGGACGATACTGACCATATATCCTGTATCTACCATAAGGTATGCAATGGGGCCCAAAGTTTTTGCATATAAGTTTTGTTCCCCGTTTTGCTGCTTTGAGTTTTTCCAGACGGTTTGCACATTTTACCTTGTCATGTTGTGTACGCCCGAAGCATGAGCATTTTGTCGGTTGTTGTTGCTGCGCAAAGTCTTCCTGTCGCCCACACGACGTGCTCCAGGGGCAGGCTACAACCCCTCGGGAGTCAGGAACGGAACCAACAATGACCAGGAGGGAACAAAATTTGAACCAAAAGGTGGCCGAAAAAATTTCTCAAAAAGTTACGCAACTTATCGACAAAACTTGTGGCTTGTTTATGTTGCCCCCCTCTCAGGGCTCATCTTAGGATTCTGAGCTGTTTCTTGTTGTACAGACGGCGTGGTGTTTGCATTGGCACTTGCTGTGGAAGGGCGGGCGCGCCCAAGCTTGGACTCATCGCTGCGCCTTGGGCCCCCAGGAGCCTGCACAAGCGGAAAACGTTAGCACCGGGTTAAAGCAGTTGGGAGTGAGTTGGGTTTGGGGGCAATCGCAAGAAGAACCAGCAGAATGATAGCAAGCAATGCCTATGTGAGGTAAAATTCTGGTGTTGCACACCTCACCATTGTAAACCACGCAGTAAAGACGCAAAGTAGACCTGTTTGTGGAAAAACTGCTCAAGCGTGAATGTTGGCCAGACGCACAATCATGGCACGCAAGGGCTGTTCGCGCAAAAAATCATGCCTGGGAACCGTTCAAACAGTGTTCGGGAACAATCTTGGTAAGAAAACATACTTTGTCGGTGTGAAAAGAAAAAGACGAGAAGGTAAACCATGGCAAAAATATTTAGTCCAAAGACACACCTTAAGTAAATACCAAGAGGATACAAATATATGTACGTAGAACCTTTTTTTAAGATCATTTGAAACACTCTAAACATTTGAAATGCTGAAAAATGCTTAAACAGTGTAAAATGTTGAACATGTTTTGTAAGGCCGCATTTTGAACCCTTTAAACTTTTTAAATGTTAAAGATGTTCTGAATGTTTCAAATAGAGTGGAATCGAAAGGGACCAGGACAAAGTCCGGTCGACCTCCGGCGAAGGCTGAAGGATAAAACTGCAAAAGGAATACAAACACAAAAAAACGACGTGCTCCAACAGAAGCACAAGCGAAACAACAGGCAATGTCCCAAAATGATTGCAAGAAATACAAGACGTTACAGCAACTGCAGGTGAGCACCCGCCACGTCCAGGGAATGCCCTGACAAGCTTACCACGAAGAGGTCGTTCCAGCAGCACCGCAAGTGCGCACCCGCCAAGCCCGGGGAATGGATACCCCGAAGCCAACAAGCTGAGAATGGGCCCCCCCCCTTTGGGCAAAGGGGGGCTTAAGCCCCCCTTTAAGCCCCCCTTGAACCCCCCTTCAAGCCCCCCTTCAAAGGGGTCCCTGCGAAGGGGGTCTCTTGGGGGGGGGGGAAAGGGTCAAAGCCCTTAAGCCCCCCTTTAAGCCCCCCCTTAAGCCCCCCCTTAAGCCCCCCCTTAAATGGAATTTTACAAGATCAATGTTCACAGACTGGCTTGATCACACAATCCAGAATACACAAGATGCACAGCAAAGTCACTTGATGCAATCACTCACTCAGCAATCTTGTTTGTGCCGCCTTGAGCCAAAGCATCGAGTCAATGCTCATGTTGAGCATGTCGCTGTGCCAATGCTTCTCTTGAAGCATGCCAACTGTGACCTTATATTCTAACACGGTCCCTCAGCAGAGACACTGTTTGTCTGTGCTGTTCTCCAGTCACAATTCAAATGATTTCGTAAAACAAAGATTCAATCAACCAATCAACGGAGTATGTCGAAAAAAAACTCAACTGCAAACGACTACCAATCATCTCAGCAGTAAACATTGCACTCAGAGGCTCGGCTCAGTCCTTTTGCTTGGCAAGCGAATCGCAATCGCTTCAAAAGAGAACTTGCAACGAAACCTGCAAAGTTCTTTGGCGTTCCGAATGCTCCAATGCATCCGAATCAATACACCACACGGAGTGGTCCTGAGAAACGGTCAGCAAAGTTTCCAATCGGGGTCCAATGAGCTGCAGCAAATGAAAAACCACATCGTCACCAATGAAAAGCATCAACTGTAAACCCAATCGTCGAAGCAACAACCAATCAAATGCAATCTCATCTTTCCAGGCCAGTCAAAATTGTTGGATGCCAATGAGGCATCAGTCCATCTGGTGGACGTTGAGGGCAATCCTCAATCGGCTGCCTCCGCTCGCGATCGTGAGGTCGGAGCTGCCAATCTGGCCTTCGCCAATGGTCCTTGCCACTGCGCTTCCAGCAATGGCTGACGAGCCAATGCCTGCGGTGCGTCCTGCACCAATCAGCTTGCTCAGGCGTGTCGGGACGGCAATGTGGCGGTGGAATGAGAACTGCTCCGTTGCGCCACTCAAGTCCCAATTCAATCCGTCCAGAAGGGCCTTAATCGAGTGTCAACCACCATCGCAGTCATCAGCTCAATCGGGTTCAAGCGGTAGTTGCCATCTTCAATGGCTTCCAAGATCAAGCAATGGCCACAGTACGACTGGTTAAAGCAATGCAACAATCCGCCCTTTCCCGTGGCGGGGTTCTTCAAGACCGTGGGGAATCGGGACATCAATGGGTGGTACCCAATGATCCAGACATTCTCGTGCAATCCTGCCTTAATGCAGGGGACCTGATCGCACCACTGATGGAGCTTCACCAATGCCTGGTCAATGGTGGTAAAGAGCATTTGCCTGCCACACAGAAAACCATCCAATGCAATGACACCGTCTGCCACCAAGCTTCGCATCAATGACTCTGGCAATGCAAGGAAGAAGGGCATCGCCATCAATGAGCCATCCAGGATCATCTCACTTCCAATCTGCCAGTAATTTGGACACAATGACCCAATTGCGAACTTGCAGCGTGCGAATGGTCAATGGGACCATTCCTTCCTGAGCAGTGACCAATGCCAATGGCAACCCAGGTTGGACTGCACCAATGCGCATTCCAGCCTGCGCATCTCTAAGCGACAACAAGCCATGCCAATCCCACGGAAGGACCAATGCCCGCTGGACTGGGCCAATCCTCCGTTTTGAGGCAGTTCGCATGCGATCTAAGCCTCAATGGATTCAATCCAGCTTGTGGCTCCAATGTCTTAAGGTGGCATTGTTGAGCAGCACTCCACCGATGCAATTCTTAATCAATCTCATCCTCACCTTCGGGTTCCCCTACTCTGTTCAGCCTCGATGTTTGCAACTTGCTACTTGTTGCCTTCTGGTGCTCGCCTGGTCCAGGCTTGCGGCTTTCCCTTTTGGATTCCATTGCTGGCTGAGGATTGTGAGTTAACGATAGCCGAGGACCATAACATGAGGGTGAAGAGGGTGCATATGCTGGGTTCCCCCGCTCTGTATCCCTGTTCGCCGGCTTGAGGTTGTCTACCTCAATTACTACTGTGGAGGCCACTTTCATGCGGTTGTCTTTTAGCTTGTGTTTAGCAGCCCTAAATGTTGTTCCTTGTTTACAGGACATTTCGGAGATTTGCGTTGTTTTGCGTTTGTTTGCTATTTTTGCAATGTACTTTTGCTTTTGTTTGCACGTAGACCTGTTTTGCTGGATTTTGTGCCGGATTGTTTTTTCAAGATGCCTTGAGATCTGCAAGACTCTCAGAGACTTTTGCTATTTTTTGCGCCTACGGGCCATGTGTCTTCAACAGATTGCATCTGAGCCGCTGCTCGCTGAGCGCTCTTGCCTCAAGCAGCTCCTAGGCCACAGCTAGCGTACTTGCGCCATGTCTGCCACGTCGGCGAAAAAAGTGCCCAGACATAGTCCGTAGGGTCCATGTTTGTGCTTCCGCAAGCCCTTCGCAACTCGCTCAGCGAAGTACTCAGTGGAGGAGGTTGCCGAGGTCTTCAAGGCCGATTTTTGGCGATGCGAGAGGCTTCACATTCGTTGCAGGGCGCAGGCGCGGCCGGCCGGTGCGCGGCCGGAGGTGTCCAAGCTCATCCGTGCGCTGCTTGGTGGCCTAGCTGCAGTGTATGGTTGTAGCAACAGCCATGCGCGGGGTCAAAGCTTTGGGTGCAAGAAACCAGTCATGCCTTCAGTCAGGTCCTTGGGTTGAGTCTGACATGAACCCTGAGGCAGGAAGTCAGTCTTGTTCTATAGCAAGTTGTGACGTGGACGGTGAAGCCAGGCAGACGTAGACTGTATTCCTTTTTCTGAACCCGATTGGTGAAAGACCAATGTGTACCTTGACGTTCTGCCTGAAGGCGCGAAGTGCTTCTTAGACGGTCAGCGACCATTGATTCGTATGGCAGGCATGCCCCAGCTTCGGCGCTCCGGTTGACAGAGGTCCTCGAGTCCTCGCCAGAAGCAGAAGAACACCTCTTGCGTCCTTCACCCTTTAGGGGACGACCGGTAGTATAATACTGACATTGGCGTGCGGTGATTGGGTGGCGGGTTTCCTGCACCTGTCCTTTAATAACTTTGTAAATTGCCAAAGGGTGAATCCAGTCCTGATAAAGGGGTTTCCGCAGGGTTTCCGTTCATGTTTGTTAAGCTTCTGGAGGGTTTCCCTGGGTTTCCCTACAGTTTCGCGAGGGTTTCCGCGGGGTTTCTGAGGGTTTCCGTGGGTTTCCTTAGATTTCGTGCATGTGTTAAAACCTATTGGATGGTTTTGGTAGGTTCCTCAAGGGTTTCGTGAGGGTTTCCGTGGGATTTCGTGCAGTTTTTGAACTTTCCGGAGGTTTTCCTTGAATTTCTCTAAAGTTTTGTGAGGGTTTCCGCGGATGTCCGTGGGTTTTGTCAAGTTTTGCCTTGGTTTTTTAAAAGCTTTCAGATGGTTTCCCTGGGGTTTTCTAAGGTTTGCGGGGTTTCAGTGGGTTTTGTTAGATTTTGCGTAGGTTTTTGAAGCTCTCGGAAGGTTTTTCTAATGTCTTGTGAAGGTTACCGTGGGTTTTCCATGGTTTTTGACAGCTTTGAAGGGGTTTCCGTGGGTTTCTTAGGGCTGTGTGAGGGTTTCCGCGGGGTTTCTGTGGGTTTTCTTATATAGGTCGTGCGCAGGTCTTTAAAGCTTCCAGTGGAGCTTTGTGAGGGTTCCTGCAAAATCTCCGCGGGGTTTCGATTGGTTTTCTCATGCTTTGCGGCTTTGGAAAAAGATGTCAGAAGCTTCAGCGAGGGTTTCCATGAGCTTCCATGGCACCATGGATTTCCTCAGCGTTACTTCAAGCTTTGGAATTTGTCACATGATGCGGTCGGCGCTCGTCCAGAGTGTGTCGTGCGGCTTTGCAGCGCTGCCAGGTGAGGTTGTGGAGGTGGATGCTGATGGCACAGGGAGAATCAGAAGTGACCGCTGGGGCTAACCCAGCTGTATTTTTCCGCAGGAGTAGGTCCGAGTAGGTTTTCCATATGTGCTCCGGGTCTTTGCGCAGGAAATTGTTCCGAGGCCAGATTCTGGGTCCGCTTTTGTGTGCAAAAGTCACGTCCGCTTGTGCGTGGCCTCCCCGGTGCCCGTTTCTATTATGTTGATCACTTCCGCAAGAAAGCTGCCTGTGGAGGGTCGTTGTTCTTTAAAAAAAAAATTCTCCACGCTAGGAGCTTGCCTGTGGGTCAGAGTTGCTGTAGCGTCGCAATCTGGGGAGCGCAGGGGCTCGAAAAATGCAGATTTAGCGACACCAAAATTGGGGCCGCCAGGCGGCCCCAATTTTGGGGTCGCAGTTCCAGCCTTTTCATGTATTTACACATTATAATAAGGGAAGCTGGGTGCATTTCGTGGCCCCATTTTTGGGGCCGCGAGACGGCCCCATTTTTGGGGTCGCAAGTTTGAGCCCTGGGCTCACGCAGCTGGGTCTCGTCAGCGTGCCTGCGCCTGCCCTTGTTCCAGGAACCTTGGGGAGCAGCGTGCAGAACATAAGCTTGGGGATCAGGGGCTTGTCCGAAGCAGCTGCTTGCTTTTGTAATGCTGCAGCAGAAAGGGAGCTGCAACGGTGCCCGTTTCTATTATGTTGATCACTTCCGCAAGAAAGCTGCCTGTGGAGGGTCGTTGTTCTTTAAAAAAAAATTCTCCACGCTAGGAGCTTGCCTGTGGGTCAGAGTTGCTGTAGCGTCGCAATCTGGGGAGCGCAGGGGCTCGAAAAATGCAGATTTAGCGACACCAAAATTGGGGCCGCCAGGCGGCCCCAATTTTGGGGTCGCAGTTCCAGCCTTTTCATGTATTTACACATTATAATAAGGGAAGCTGGGTGCATTTCGTGGCCCCATTTTTGGGGCCGCGAGACGGCCCCATTTTTGGGGTCGCAAGTTTGAGCCCTGGGCTCACGCAGCTGGGTCTCGTCAGCGTGCCTGCGCCTGCCCTTGTTCCAGGAACCTTGGGGAGCAGCGTGCAGAACATAAGCTTGGGGATCAGGGGCTTGTCCGAAGCAGCTGCTTGCTTTTGTAATGCTGCAGCAGAAAGGGAGCTGCAACTGTGGAGGCCACTTTCATGCGGTTGTCTTTTAGCTTGTGTTTAGCAGCCCTAAATGTTGTTCCTTGTTTACAGGAGATTTCGGAGATTTGCGTTGTTTTGCGTTTGTTTGCTATTTTTGCAATGTACTTTTGCTTTTGTTTGCACGTAGACCTGTTTTGCTGGATTTTGTGCCGGATTGTTTTTTCAAGATGCCTTGAGATCTGCAAGACTCTCAGAGACTTTTGCTAATTTTTGCGCCTACGGGCCATGTGTCTTCAACAGATTGCATCTGAGCCGCTGCTCGCTGAGCGCTCTTGCCTCAAGCAGCTCCTAGGCCACAGCTAGCGTACTTGCGCCATGTCTGCCACGTCGGCGAAAAAAGTGCCCAGACATAGTCCGTAGGGTCCATGTTTGTGCTTCCAAGGTGTCGCAAGCCCTTCGCAACTCGCTCAGCGAAGTACTCAGTGGAGGAGGTTGCCGAGGTCTTCAAGGCCGATTTTTGGCGATGCGAGAGGCTTCACATTCGTTGCGGGGCGCAGGCGCGGCCGGCCGGTGCGCGGCCGGAGGTGTCCAAGCTCATCCGTGCGCTGCTTGGTGGCCTAGCTGCAGTGTATGGTTGTAGCAACAGCCATGCGCGGGGTCAAAGCTTTGGGTGCAAGAAACCAGTCATGCCTTCAGTCAGGTCCTTGGGTTGAGTCTGACATGAACCCTGAGGCAGGAAGTCAGTCTTGTTCTATAGCAAGTTGTGACGTGGACGGTGAAGCCAGGCAGACGTAGACTGTATTCCTTTTTCTGAACCCGATTGGTGAAAGACCAATGTGTACCTTGACGTTCTGCCTGAAGGCGCGAAGTGCTTCTTAGACGGTCAGCGACCATTGATTCGTATGGCAGGCATGCCCCAGCTTCGGCGCTCCGGTTGACAGAGGTCCTCGAGTCCTCGCCAGAAGCAGAAGAACACCTCTTGCGTCCTTCACCCTTTAGGGGACGACCGGTAGTATAATACTGACATTGGCGTGCGGTGATTGGGTGGCGGGTTTCCTGCACCTGTCCTTTAATAACTTTGTAAATTGCCAAAGGGTGAATCCAGTCCTGATAAAGGGGTTTCCGCAGGGTTTCCGTTCATGTTTGTTAAGCTTCTGGAGGGTTTCCCTGGGTTTCCCTACAGTTTCGCGAGGGTTTCCGCGGGGTTTCTGGGGGTTTCCGTGGGTTTCCTTAGATTTCGTGCATGTGTTAAAACCTATTGGATGGTTTTGGTAGGTTCCTCAAGGGTTTCGTGAGGGTTTCCGTGGGATTTCGTGCAGTTTTTGAACTTTCCGGAGGTTTTCCTTGAATTTCTCTAAAGTTTTGTGAGGGTTTCCGCGGATGTCCGTGGGTTTTGTCAAGTTTTGCCTTGGTTTTTTAAAAGCTTTCAGATGGTTTCCCTGGGGTTTTCTAAGGTTTGCGGGGTTTCAGTGGGTTTTGTTAGATTTTGCGTAGGTTTTTGAAGCTCTCGGAAGGTTTTTCTAATGTCTTGTGAAGGTTACCGTGGGTTTTCCATGGTTTTTGACAGCTTTGAAGGGGTTTCCGTGGGTTTCTTAGGGCTGTGTGAGGGTTTCCGCGGGGTTTCTGTGGGTTTTCTTATATAGGTCGTGCGCAGGTCTTTAAAGCTTCCAGTGGAGCTTTGTGAGGGTTCCTGCAAAATCTCCGCGGGGTTTCGATTGGTTTTCTCATGCTTTGCGGCTTTGGAAAAAGATGTCAGAAGCTTCAGCGAGGGTTTCCATGAGCTTCCATGGCACCATGGATTTCCTCAGCGTTACTTCAAGCTTTGGAATTTGTCACATGATGCGGTCGGCGCTCGTCCAGATAGGCAAGATGCAAGCGGCGCAGTGTGTCGTGCGGCTTTGCAGCGCTGCCAGGTGAGGTTGTGGAGGTGGATGCTGATGGCACAGGGAGAATCAGAAGTGACCGCTGGGGCTAACCCAGCTGTATTTTTCCGCAGGAGTAGGTCCGAGTAGGTTTTCCATATGTGCTCCGGGTCTTTGCGCAGGAAATTGTTCCGAGGCCAGATTCTGGGTCCGCTTTTGTGTGCAAAAGTCACGTCCGCTTGTGCGTGGCCTCCCCGGTACTTGCCCCCTCATGTGTTCTGCGTCGTCGGGAGTCATAATGGGGTAGCGGGGAACCTCGTCGTTGTAGTTTTGGTCTCCGGCTCACCGCTTCTTCTTCTGACGTAGCGCTCTTCGGTGAGGTGAACTCTTCCGTGGCTCGTTTGGCTCTCCAAGACTGGTGTGGTGGTGTGATGGGTGGTGTTGTGGGTGTTGTTGTGGTGTGGTGCCGGTGGTGTTGCTGTGTAACTGGGGTGGTGGGGGGTGCCAGGGGATGGTGTCGGGTGTCGGCAGGCTGTTCGGGTCATGTCTCCCGCTGGGTGTTGATGAGGTAGCCTCCCCCCATTGGTTGGACAGCCAGTCATCCAGTGCCTGCATGGCCTGGGCGGCTTAATGGCTTCCTGCTGGACCAGGAACGGAGCCAGCTGGGCGAGCAGCTGGCGTGCGTGGACGATGCGTTCCTCATGGGCTGGCTGTGGTAGTTGTTGTGGCCTGTCTGCGTGGCTCTCCTCCCCTCCCTTGTCGAGTGCTAGGACGTTTGCTGGGTGGGTAGCCTGTGCTCGTGGGGATGTGATGTCGCTCGTGGCTGCGCTTGTCCTGAGGGGGGTGCTGGGGCCTGGGTTGGCGGCTGAGACCACCTGGGCGCTTCAATGACGGCCTGGTGGGCGTCTCGTGCTTGTTGTGTGTGTGTGAGTATTTCCCTGATCTGTTGTTGGAGTAGCTGTTGTTGTTGTTTGGAGTGTGGGTCAGCCCCCCCTCCGGGGTTTTTGTTGAGCTGTTGGAGGAGCGCTTCTGCAAGTTCCAGGCTCACCTGTGCCACTTCCCCCCCTCCCCATGTTTGCCAGTCATCCACCCTGGTGACTTGGCCCATGCGGTGGATGCCCCTGCGGATGAGCTCTGCTGCTGTGGCCAGGGTGTGTGTGAGCTGCCGGGTGTTTGTGGGCGGGTCGCCTTCCAGGACTTGCTGGAGCTGCCTGGCCGCTTCGTCCAGCTCAATGGCTCTGGGTGTGTGGTGTCGGTGTGGGCTTTCGGCTCTGTGTTCCTGCGGTGGGTGCCCGGTGTGGTCTTGTGTAGGTGGTGGCGGTGGCTGGGTTGGTGTCCTGCCGTGTGGTCCTGTTGGTGCTGTGGAGCTGCCTGCTATGTTGCCCCCAGCGGCTTGAAGGATGGTCTTGCATTCGTGTAGGTGGGCAGCCACGTCTGTGCCGTTGCTGGGGTTGGCTTCTGCAAGTGCCTGGTCGATGTGGTATAGGACTTGTTGTCCCGGTGTCATGTTGTGCAGGTTCGGCGACTGCGTGCTCGTCTGCGTGGGCTGGTCTGGTGGTTGGTGTTTGCTCGTCTTCTGTGTTCCTTTCGGGTTGCTGGTTTTGGCTTGTGGCTCGGAGGTCTGGTGTTGCGTGGTGCGGGCTTTTGGGCTTTTCTTTTGCGGGTTCCGTCCAGGCGCTGCATGAGCCCAACCGGGTCCTCGTCGTGCGTGGTGGGGGTGGTGTCGGTGATCATGGTGGTTGTGGTGACGGTGGTGGTGGTGTTGGTGGTGGTGTCAGGGTCGGCCGCTTCCGCTGCGGTGGCTGTGGTGGCGGTGGCGGTGTCGGTGGCCATGGTGGTTGTGATGTCGGTGGTGGCGGTACTGGTGGTGATGCCGGGGTCGGTCGCTTCAGCTGTGGTGGCGGTGGTGGTGGTGGTGCTGGAGGTGCTGGAGGTGGTCGTGGTGCTGGTTGGTTCTTGGTTCTCCGGGTTCCTGCTGTTCCTCCACCAGGCCTGCCATTCGTCCCACCACGTGTTGTCATGCTGGTGTTGGTGGAGGGTGTCTGCTGTGGCGTGCGTTGCTGACTGTTCTGCTGCTGGTGTCGCTCCTTGTGGTTGTCCGTGTTGGTACTCTGCTTGTGGGTGGGGGTGCGGCTGTTGCCACGTTCCCTGGTTGTTTGTGGTGGCAGTAGTGGCCGCTCCCGTGGTTGCAGTTTGGGTCGCCGGCTGCTGCCGGCCCCCCTGCGGTGAGGTGTATGGTGGTGGGTAGTAACTGTCTGGTACCGAGCGGTGGTGGGCGCTCGACGGCTGCGGGGGTCGGTTTTCGTTGCGTTCTGCGGGGTTGTCGGCTGTTGGTCGCCAGTCGTACCACGCGTTGTACGTCCAGCCTTTTTGCTCTTGTGGCTGCCAGTGTTGTTGTTGCCAGGAGTCTGTGTTCTGCCACGTGTCTGCGCTCTGCCAGGTGCCTGGTGGGTGCTCTCTCACGTCGGCTGGGCTGGGGTCGTCTGGTGGTTGTTGTTGTGGTTGTGCTTGGTGAGGGTCTGGCTCCGTGGGCCGCGGTGTTTCCGTGGTTGGTTCCATGCTGTTGTGTTCGGGTGTGGTGGGTTGTTGCGGCGTGGGCTCGTGCTGTGCTTGTGCGGCGGCTGGCGTGGTGTCAGTGGGTTGCAGAGGCACCTGTGGGTTGGTGCAGTGGTGTTGTGGTGGGTCGTCGTCCACTTGTTCTCCCCATGTGCTCGTTGCCGGCGCGTTTGGCAGGGTGTGGAACTGGATCCATGTGTTGGGCTCCAGGTAGCGGTATGGTCCCCCAGGGATTTGTTGTAGTTGTGCCCTGGAGGGTGTGTGGTGTACGTGCATCGTCCACACGTTTGGGTTCAGATCATCCTGGTAGAGGTACCCCTCGGTACAGGGCGGCATTCCCTGTGCTGGGTTGTGGTTGGTGCTGGCGATTGCCGCATGTTCATTGGCTGCTTGCTCGTCTGCTTGTGAGGGTGGGTAGACCGTGATCCAGAAGCCCGAGAGGTACGGGACTGCGTGCAGTTCGGTGTAGGGCTGGAGTGGGAGCTCTGGTGCCAAGGGGAGGTTGTAGGTGTCCTCTGGTTGTGGTGGCGCGGGCCCTTCAGGGGCTGCCGAGTCAGTGTTTTGCCCGGAAGGTTTGGTGCGGTGTGACTCCTGGCTCGGCGGTTGTGGTGTGGATCGGGTGTCGGGGGACTGCGGTGTGTCTTGTCTTGGTTGTTTGTGCCGGTTCAGCATCTCCTCCCAGTTTTCCTCTGGCGTGCCGCCTCCTCCCCCTCATGTCTATGGTCCATGTCTCCCCTGGGCGGGCTCCTGCTGGGTGTATTCTTCTCGTGTGCTCCCGCTGGTATTGCTCATACTGTTCTTTGATCGTGGGGTGCTTGTGGTAATCTGGGTGGTCGTACGCTGGCGGGGTTTGTATACTCCCCGCTGGATGAGGAACTGTTTCATCTCTTCCTTGCGTTGTTTGTTGCTCTGCCGCTGCTCTCCTTGTCCTCCGTGGGTCCACTTCCATTGTTGCCACTCTTCCCTGGTCCAGGTTGGCGCGTTGCTTGTGGGTGAGGCTTGGGTATCGGCGTTGTCGATGCGGTCCCACTGGTAGACGGCGAAGCGAATCGGGTAGTAGGCGGGGTACCGGAGGTCGTCATCGTCGTTGTTGTTGTCCCACTGGTAGTCGTTGGCTTAGTTGGTCGGGTAGTCGGTGGAGTACTGGGGCCCGTGGTAGCCGTCGTTGTAGGTTCCGGAGCTGTTGTCGGCGAGGTGGGGCGGTTTATCGGTGGCTTTTTGGTATTTGCCATCGCCTCCCCCTCGGTTGTTGGAGCGCTGTTGTCACTGGTAGTCGGTGGCGAAGTGGATCGGGTAGTCGACGGCTCCCTGGAGGGTGTTGTGGTCGTCGTTATAGTTCCACTGGTAGCCGGCGGTGCCGTGGGTCGTGTAATCGACGAGCTGCTTGGGGAGTTCGTAGTTGTCGGCGTAGGCCCCCAGGTCACTGCTGGGTTCCCCATTCTGGTACTGCGCGATGTCGGTGGTAGTGCCCCCGAAGGAGCGTCAGCTGTCTCGTATTCCCCCCCCACGATGCCGAGGATGAGCGCCGCCATCAGGAGCCGCTGGCTGCGTGTCGCCATGAGAGGGCTCGTGATTGCGGGGGGCGGGGGTCTTTGGTTTGCTAGCTCGAGGCTACGTGCAGAGGCACGTCAGAACTCGGTGATTCGCTTTGGATCAGTTGGGGTTCGGGTGGGCAACTTGGGAGGGCCAGTGAGTGGGTTAGGGTGGGTCACAGCGTGATGCAGGGAGCTGATGGGGGAGAACTGTGCTGCATGCTATCCCCACTGCTCTGTGGGTCATTCGCGCTAGGCTCTGTCTCTCAATGCTTTCAGCTCTGCCGCAGCGTGCTGCCGTCGTTGTTGGGGTGTGCAAGGGTGGTTTGGGGTGAGGTTGTTGATGGCCTTCTGTCTGCCGGACGCCCACGGGGTGTCAAAGCGCTCGATGAATTTCGCAGAAAGCCGCCTCCATTCCCCCCTATCTTGTGCCACATCCGTCCAATCATCCCCCCCTATGGCTGCAAGGTGGCGCTCCGGGTCAAGGTTCGGGTTAAAGCGTTTGGCATGCCTGGCCCCCCCCCGCTTCTTTTGCTCCCCCCTCCACCACCGCATGTTTTTCCATAGGGCAATTTGTTTGGTGGGCCCTTCCCCCCGTGCGATATGCCCGGCTAGGGACCACGTGCGGTGGAGGATGTGTGTGCTCCATCTCTGGATGCTGTGGTATTGGAGTGCAAGCCTGGCGAGGCGTAGGGTTCGGGTGTTCCACTCTGTCCAGCTTTCGGTGGGTCTTCGTCGGTGTCCCATCATTTGCCGCACCTGCCCAAGCTGGATTGCATTTGCTTGGCGGAGTAGTGCGTCGTGTGCTGGCCACGTGGAGCATCCCCATAGGCCCGTGTTGCGGACGTAGGTGTCGTGAAGCTGCAGCCTGGCCTTTAGAGGGGTTGGTGTGCATAGGACCGGTTTGCGCATGTGGAAAGCTCGCCTGGCTCGCCCCCCCATCTCTGCTGCTATGGCTGCTGTGGTGTTGTTGAAGCCAGCACTGTGAGGATGGTGTCCCCCCCTGTGGTCGCCACCTCTTTTCCTCCTATGATGAAGGTCGTCTGCCCGTTTTGGTTCGTGATGATGGCCGTTTTCCCCGGGTGTATGAAGAGCCCCTTTTTCTCCAGCCTGGTCTCCAGGTGGGTGAGTTGTGTCTGTAGGTGGAGCTTGTGGTTGCTCCAGAGGTATGTGTCGTCCATGAACGCTCCCCCATTGATGGGGCATTGTGGGTGTTGTGGGGCTCCTCCTGTGGCTTGTGTTGCATCCTCCAGTGCGTCCCCCACCACCGAGGCGAATAATTCAGGGCTGTCGGGGGATCCTTGCCTCACGCCATTCGTTTGTTGGATTGGTGTGATGTGGTCCCCCACCGCCACCTGCAGTTCTCTTGCTTCGATGATCCCCAACCACGCTCTTGCTTCCCATGGCTGTCCGCCTCGTCTCCCCACCTTGTCCCTTACCATCTCCCCCAGTGCCGGTTGGAGTACTGAGTCGAATGCTTTGCGGATGTCGAGTTTGACGATGTAGGTCGGTTCCCCCCAATCCTTGGCCAGCCTGGCAACACGGCGGAGGACCCAGATGAGTTCGACTGCTTGTCGTCCCGGTGCTGCCCATTGGAGGGTACTGGTGGTGAGTTGCCCCCTGCATCGTTGCAAGAGGAGTTGTGCGAACCACTTGAGGATGCTGCTGCTGAGAGTGATGGGTCTTGTGTCCCCCCAGGTGGAAGGTTGGGGGGTCTTTGGGAGGAGGACTGTGATCCCCTCGGCAATTCCTGGTGGGATCTGCCCCATGTAAAGCATGTCATCCATGATGTACTGCAGCGAGCGGGTCCAGGTTTTGGTGGTGAGCATCTGCTGCAAGGCCTCGTGTGAAATGAGGTCTGGCCCGGTGCTTTTGCGGGGTTGCCAGGTGGCTGTCGCCATTCTGAGTTCGGTTTCTGTGAAGGGTCTCCACGGTGTGTGCTTGCATTGTTTGGTGAGGTCCCAGCGGATTTCTTCCATGGCGGCTCGGGTGGCTGCTGGGTCTGCCTTGGCGAAAATCCCTTGCATGTGGTCTTGGAGTCGCCGTTGCCAGTCCGGATCATCGGTGAGGTGGTGTTCCCAGTGGCGGGTCTTGTGGAGATGGTCAAGCGTGCGCATGGCTTTCCAGTTGTGTTTGCTAGCTTGCTCGACGAGGGATTGTTGCCACATCTTGTGCTCTTGTTTCCTTTGTTTCTGGACGTTTTTCCAGGCTTTTTTCCGTTCACTGCCCGGTGGGGTGTTGTGTGCTTGGTGTCGTGCGGCTTTGAGTTCTGAGCTTTCGGTGTAGGGAGCTGCTCTCCCGGTGCAAGGCTCGGTGATGGCGGTGGCTGTTTCTCGAATTCTGTCATAGGGCGTGGCGTGTCTTTTGTTGGGGGTGGTTTGTTGCAGGTGGTGCTGAACGATGGGTGGGGCTCGCAGACGCCGTGCTCCCCATGTGGTGGCGTTGGGCTTGTGCGGGGTACCTGCTGGAAGTGTTGTGGTGATGGGTTCATGGTCCGAACGGGCCAGGTCCCTAAGGTCTTCCACTTTGCATGGTCCGAGGCGTCCCCCTTTGACTACGATGTAGTCCAGCCGCCGTGGGGATAATGCCTGGTTGTAGGGGAAGTGGGAGGGTTTGTGGAGCTCTTGGGGCGGGAAACGGAAGGCGAGCTCTGTGAGAGTGTTGAGGATCACGTCCCCTCTGCCAGTGTCTCCGTATTGGGATGCGCTCCCCTCGTGGAATGCCTCGTTGGCGTCCAGCCCGATGATGCACTTGGCTTGTTGGCATGCTTTCGCTTCACCCCATTGTCGTAGCTGCTGTTCAGCTGCTGCTATAGTGGCGTTCCAAGGGATGTGTCCTGACAGGATCCCCACATCTCTCTCTGTCTCTCTCTCTCTCTCTCTCTCTCTCTCTCTCTCTCTCTCTCTCTCTCTCTCTCTCTCTCTCTCTTTCTCTCAATGCTCAACGCAATCCAAGTTAGACCGCGGAGGTCAAAGCGAAAACGACATAATTCCTCGGTCCCTCAAACAGGACCGGAAAAGCAATGCAATGGCCCAAGCCGCGTAACGTCGCGGCGCGAAGGGTCGGGTGGGCGGGGAAACAAAAAGGGAAAGTGAAACAATTTTTTTCTCGGTCCAGTGCTCAGCCATATCTTGGTTCCTGACCAATCCAAGCTTCCCAATGAGGTTGTGCAATGTTTCGGTGGAGACGTATTTGGTCAATACATCCGCCGGGTTGAACTTGGTTCCTATCTTGCGGACTTGCAGCAATCCGCTGTACAAGATTTTGCATGTACAAGTAGCGCAATTCTACGTGCTTTGTACGCTTTCCAGCGCCAAATCTAGTAGCCATGCTCTTGGCAGCAGAATCGGTGTACGCAACAATCTGCACACGTCGCACAAGCTCCGCTTCCAAGACAAGATTCTTTACGAACAATGCCTCGTTCACTCCTTGGCCAATGGCGCGTACAGTTCAGCCTCACCCCCAGAAGACAGTGCCACAGTGGCCTGTGTCCTCGAGGAGTGAAAGACATCGCAATCAAGAATCTGTACCGTGCTTCCGCTGGTGCTTTTCCGCGTGCGATAACAACCTGCCCAAGCTATCTACATAGCAAGCAATGTCAAGAGTACAACGCCAATCGGCCAGCATCTGGCTCGGTAGTCGTAGAACAGACTGCTTCGTGCCTGCAATGTGCCTCAGCAAATAGGCTCCAAATGGCGTGTCTGCGTCTTGCATGCGTCAACATAAACATGTCAATCAAATTGCCGTTGTGCTTAAGGTGAGGTCCGAGAAACGAATGTTCTGTTCCAGGAGCCAGTGATCTTCACCAACAGTTCTTTGCCTCAGGCTTTAATGAACAACTTCAACTGCTCAGAATCTCCAACAATCAGCAAGTCATCTACGTAGGCCAAAGCATACAGCTGCTTGGACGAATGACAATGCAAGTTCCCATGACTTGCATCGTCTGAATTCTAGCTTGGCCATAACCTTGGCAAAATGCTCTTGCCACAGCCGGCCAAATGAAAATGTCTGCAGTCATCGGCGCATGATGAATGCTGAAGATACATCTGCAAGGCTAATGCACCAATTGCGTGCCAACACCATGATCAGTATGATGCGTAACGTGACCAATGACGGGTGCTCGCAAAACAGTGTGTCTAAGTCCAATGCCTGTGCGTCCTGATGGCATTCCTGGACTACCAATCTTGAATCCGTGTCTGTTTTCCATCTCTTGACCCATTCAACACCAATGGCATTCCTGATTTGCTCTTCAGTGCACTCTTCAATTGGTGTAAACCGTGAAGTCCATGATCTTTGGGCTTCTTCAGAATTCACGGGTGATGTTCCAAATGATCGGTTCCAAGAGTTTCAATTCTTCTTTGTATTCTTCACTGTCGTAGTTGACATGTCAATGCCATCTTTGGTCGTGACCTCAGCTACACCAACCTGTTCGCAGATCCAATTTGTGACAGAAGCCACCACACAAGAATTTTGCCGGTAACCGTCAATAGCTTCGGTAATACAAAGTAGCAGTGGGCTCTAGTTGCATGCAGATCCACTAGACTGGAAATGTTCCTTTGGGGCTGCGTGCAGGCTCAATCCACCTAACTTAGAGCCAACACGTTGACACAATGCTTTGAGGAACTTTCTTGGTCGCACTGCAATGCACCAAATGCCAATCTGTAAACGGCAAATAAGTCAATTTGTGTTGTGTTTCGAACGAAGAGTTTACCAGCGACTCTCGCATTCTATTAGAGGTTGTTCAGTTCTCTTATGCTTTCTCAGAGAACTTCGGACGGAAGGTGCGTCTGGATTTCTTCAATTGAGGTGGCATTTGGTGCATTGCAGTGCGACCAAGAAAGTTCCTCAAAGCATTGTGTTAACGTGTTGGCTCTAAGTTAGGTGGATTGAGCCTGCACGCAGCCCCAAAGGAACATTTCCAGTCTAGTGGATCTGCAGAACAGATGCAACTCGAGCCCACTGCTACTTTGTATTGCCGAAGCCATTGACGGTTACCGGCAAAATCAGAGGTAGTTTTTGCTACTTCTGAGGTTTTCCAAGAAGCCCCTGGTGAAGCCATTGCTCGCAGATCTCTGCGTTGGAGGACCTTCCAATTCGAGTTGCAGAAGTCAATTTGTGTTGTGTTTCGAACGAAGTTTACCAGCGGACTCTTGCATTCTATCAGAGGTTGTTCAGTTCTCTTATATTGGAATGGGAATAAAGACAGAGAATTCTCTCCATGCTAAAAACAAATCCGGACAAGGATCTTGTTCAAGTTCTTTTGCACCATCATTGTTACGAACAGAACACTAACAGTCATCAATTTCTGTGTCCAATTTTGGAAACTAAGATTCCTGCCATCAGTAAGTCGCCAAATTCGTTGTCTTGCTTGGCGTCAAATCAGAAAAGGCTCATCATCAGGATGAACCAAATCAGTTTGTTCTGGTGAATCATGCGAATTCAAAACGTAGGCAATTGAACCCAATGGTCAGTAGTTCGCTCCGTTCCAGTCAATGGGTCAGGAGTGTGGAAGAGCTGCAATAGATCTTCTTTCATCTTGTTGTAAAACACTTGAACAGAATGCAATCTGCTCGTGTTTTCAGTCCAAGGTCTCAATACCTCGGTCCTCGGCTCAACACACAACGCTGAATCGGAGAACTACTGGGCTGTAAAGCCTTTTGCAGCCTTTGCTTTAATGCAAAGCGAGTGCTTCCAGTCCATCATTCTCAGCCTTGGAGTCCTCCAATGAACGAAAATCCGCGTTAATCACCGTCTTACAACTGCCATCCTTGTAGGACTCACGGGTTTCTCTTCCACCTGTCAATCTCTCTTCTTCTACGGGCATCTTCTTGCTCATTCTTCCAAAAGTGTGGCACTTCTGGGTTTCACGTGATGACAAATCAATTGATGTGCCTTGTCATCCACTTTCCAACAGTCCATGTGCTTGAAGTTTGCTTCTGCCTGCCTTTCTGCGCAGCAGCAATGAGCAAGAAGATCTTAGACACATGATCGTATGTAAGATCAGCAATGTCTGCAAAGTTCCACATCCAATGCTGTGGGTCAATCTCTGCCATGGAGAGTTAATCTCCAATTCGCTTTTTGGAACATCAGACGATAAGAAAGAAGTCACAGTAGGAGCAAGATACACCAATGTACCTTGACGAACAATCTGGAAGGTGATCAATGCCATGAAGTCGCAAGACATGACTGTCCAGAAATCTTGCAATAGAAAACAAGAAACACTGACCAATGAAAACGGGATGTTTTCTCAGACATTGCTCCAACCTCAGACAGACTGCCAGAGCCTTAGGTGCAATTGAGACTGATTGGAGAGACAAAGAGCTTGCAAGTTCCTTCAAGGCGAGGACAAGGTGGCATTGCAAGGTGGGTTACTAAGCAAGATGTTCATTGGAGCCTTGATGTTCATTGGTGTTCTGTCTACCGGAGCATTGAGCAGACTACCGACGACTGTTTGAATCGCATTGAGCACGCTAGCAGAGTTTTACTTGCACCACCAGCTGGCATTATCATCACTCCAATGCATTGTGCAGTTCGTGTGAGCGCCCGCTTGCAAGAAGAATCCAGAGCTTGGCTTGGATTTCAGCTGTTTCAACACCGCAAGCTTGGTTTGCCTCTAGTCTTTGTCTTGTGCACGACTGTTGGGCCCGCTTCCAACCTTCCAAAGCGTCAACTGAGCCCTCAGCTGTCCTGTCACTTCGAAACAAGCTTCTTATGGAGATTGAGAACGCCCGCTCTTTCTCTTTGTTAATCGTTTAAAGTTGGGAACGCCCGTTCCCTGCGCGTCTGTGCAGTACGAATAGCTTCGACGTAAGTATCTGCACTATGTCGCAAGTGCGAATTCGCTTTCACCAAACCTTTTAACTTTGCGGTGCATGTGAAGATAGGAGCATGTTTTTGCCGCAGTCTAAGATCAATTTTACCTTTTTGAACGTCGTGCATCATTCTCGACTGGCCCAAACTGCACTTGTCAGGCCCCTGGCTGAGGGCGCAAAATGTTGCTTGTGTTGATTTTCCCATTGTGAAAGGGGAATGTGGGTGTTTGTTTGTTTGTGCGCTTCCCTTGAAAGAGCAAGAACGCCAAGGAAGTGCTTTGTGCATTGCGCGGGCCTTTGTCTGCTAGTAAGAGCGAGAACGCAGCAAAGGTTTGTGCTTTCGATGCATCCAGTTCGCGTGCGGTTGCTGTGCTGCTTGCTGTGTGGCTATACCAGCTGTATGCGTGAGGGCTGTGCGGCTCACTGTGTGGCTTACACCAGCTTTTTGCCTGTTGATGCGAAGAATTGCCCTACACCCAGCAGTAAGCCTGCCTCTCCCGCCCGTGCAGCGTATCAACTCTTTTGCAACAGTGGAGTGCGCTTAGTACAAGTGCCACGCCCCCGAGCTAGTACGTGCCTCGCCACCAGGTGCCCGCACATGCGCGAGGTGCCAAGGCCCGTCCGGGTCAGGCGTGGCTGTCGGTGCGCGCGCATGCACAGGCTCTAGGTGCACAGGCCCTGCTGGATCAGGTGTGCTTGCAGGTGCCAGCTAAGGCACAGGCTCAAGGTGCACAGGCCCCTCCGGGTCAGGCGTGCTTGCAGGTGCCAAGGTGCACAGGCCCCTCCGGGTCAGGCGTGTTTGCAAGTGCCTACAAATGCACAGGCTCCAGGTGCACAGGCCTTACGGGTTAGGCGTGCTTGCAGGTGCCCGCATATGCACAGGCTCAAGGTGCACAGGCCCTTACAGGTGCCAGCAAAGGCACAGGCTCAAGGTGCACAGGCCCTACCGGGTCAGGCGTGCTCGCAGGTGCCCGCACATGTACAGGCTCAAGGTGCACAGGCCCTTCCGGGTCGGGTCATGTGTTTACTCATAGCTGTTTGCTGGTTGTGAAAGATCACCGTTCTTTGTCATTTTGGGTTCAAGCCACACACCGATCCAGTACAATACTGGCTAGCTTTGCTTTTGAACAATACTGGCTAGCTTTGCTTTTGAACAAGACATTAGTGCAACAGCTTCTACAAGACATCTGAGCAAGACACTCGATGCAGCTCATCTTTGCATTACACTTCTAAGTATTTCTTTCCGCATTAGGCGGCGTGCAAGCGTTCCCGTGGGGGACGCGGATGTCGTCCGGCTTCGGCTGGCTTCCTCTCGGGCATCACACCAGTGATCTCGAGGACTTGGCCTTGCGCAAGTTGCTTTGGACTTTGTTTTGGGAGTTTTCGGATAAGGCTTCACGGGTCCAGACCCAGCAGTCTTGCTTTGACATCCACCTGGGTTCCCGAGCACTTTACGGCCTGCATTCCGTTCCAGTTGACCGTGCAGATCATCTTTGGGCACTTCGCACCACTCCCCGAAGTTCGCCTTAATTTCTTTGGTCTTTGAGATGTTCACTGACCTGACCCCGCATGCTGCAATCATGGCAGTTGACTCCGTTGAACTTTCCTCAGGGCTTCACGCAGAGCACGACACTGCGGCTTTTTCGCCAGTCAGGGTCAAGCGTTATAGGAATAATCCTCTGGGTCCAGGGCGTGCCGCAGCTATCGATGCGATCGATACTGTTTCAAGCTTTGATGAAACTTTGGGGGAGAATGTGCCAAGCGAGCTCCTCCTGTCACCTCCGCTGCCAGTGTGTTCGCAATCCCTTATCATGTCTGCCACTCCCAAATCTTCAGATGCTTCAGGTTCTTGGTCGGTTGTCGCCTCTTTGCATCCTGGGACGACCCTGGAACGCCCGACATCAAAATCACATCCTTTGCCGGCACCTGCTCGGACTCTCTGTCCTAGGACTAAGCCCTCGGTTGCTTGGGTTCCTAAGGCAACGCCTTTGCCGGCCCCTACTAGGCTTAATGTGCATCGGGCTTGCTTGCCGTTAGAAGCTCCTCTACCTCCTCCAAACTATCAGCCTGCCCGGGTATACTCAATTTACCCTTCAGAAGCTCATACCACGCAGGTGCCTGCTCCACTTCAGAAAGGGGTAGCCTCCGCCTCGGAAGCTGAACCTCCCCATATCTCCTCGTTTGTTCGCCTTTCCCCAAAGGCATCCTTTGCTTTGCAGTCCGGTGATCACACCACCGCACTCTGCCCTGAGGCCACTGCGAATGCCTCCAATTTGAAAGGGGTTGTTCTTCAGAGCGCCTTGCATTCTGAGGCCTGGGATGCCGTTTTGCTGGTCTGGCGCTCTTTGGTAGACATCATTGGCCCCTACAGTTCAGTGCTGCAGCAGCTTCAAGGGTCACCTAGTGGCCCTGCTTTGACATTGAAGCTTTTGCAACTCAACGCGGACACAACTGCTTTACGCTATGTCAAAGCCTGCCTGGCATATTTCGAATTTCTTATCGACCTCGGACACTCCTTGGATAATCTTTCCCAACTTGCCGCAGTTGAGGCAGTCTATGCTTTACACTGCAGTCGTTCCCAGGACGACGACTTCTCACTGGACCGGGAGCAGATTGCATTGGTTTTTCCACTCAACACCCTAAAGGCTCTGCGTTGGTTGGTAAAGACCGTTGCCCTAACTTTCCCAGACCTCTACTCCGGCCTGTTCAGAGCTTTGTCCGCTCAGCCATCTTCAGATCGTTCTGAAGCCATGCCGCTTCCGTTGGACTTCGTCGCGTTTCTTGAATCAGTTGTGCTTGATCCTCTTTCTGCCCCTGAGTTTGCCCTTTTTGCCGGCTCCGCATTGGCATGTATATGGTCGTCGCTGCGCTTTGGGGACGCTTCCCACGTATCCTGGTCAGCTCTGCTGTTTGACCCTCAAGCCCTAGTCATTCGCGGCCTTGCCTATCGGACAAAAACGTCTCGGCGTGGCGCTTAGGTTATGATGCGTCCCGCAATTTCACTTTGCATTCTTGCAAGGCGACAGTCTTGTCCTGGTGCTCCCAGCTTGGCTTTGGTGACATGGCACGCCGTGAGCAGGGACATCACCGCGCCACATTTGTCACTCTCTATGGTCGAGATGACACGCACGCGGCCCTAGCTCTTCAGGCTTCAATCCTTGGCAAGATTCGCACTGGCGCTTTCCGTCCCAGCATTTCTCAACACCGCGGAGCCCAGTCACCGATGGCAGAGCCGCAGCTTTTGGTTAGGGAAGGTCTTGCGACTTCTGGTTTTGATGTCCCCCTCCGCTTTCGGGGAAGTTCTTCTGAGCCTAGTTCGGACCCCCTGACAGCAGCAGCCCTTCCTTTGATACCCAGCCATTCAATTTCAGCGTCCAGTGAAACAGTGCCTCAGGCCGCATTTGCGCCTTTGGGGAAGTCGCCAGATTTGCATCATGGCATTTTCTTGGCTTCAGCCAAGACCATACACAGGGTGGTCGACTGCGACGTCGCTGTGTCGCAAGCATGCTGGCAAGGAAAGGCACTTAAGACGGCTTGTGGGGCGGTCGTTCGCAATGAATGGACAATACTTTTTGAGCTTGAGGCACAGGACGCTTCAGGGGCACGCCGTGCGCTTTGCAAACGACCCTCCTGTTTTGGCAGTGGCCTCTGCCTTTGACCTCAGATTATCTTTGTGCAGCGAATACCAGTAAAAGGATGTCGTTTTTCTGCTCATTCCACATGTCGTTGCTTCCGAGTTTTGTCTGCTTTGCATTTTAGTCCGTGCTGGGATCAGAATTTCAGTGCTTGCTCGCCTCACATCGGCCCAGCTTTTGGCTCTTACCTCCTGGGGGGGTATATCGGGATTGCAGAGCTTCATCCCTTGGCCTAGCACTCAGAGATTCTGAACTGCAGGTGTGCGTCTTGTGTAATAACTACACAGCTGTTCAGTGCTTCGCTTTTGCACTCAGAGCTTGTGCATGATCATTTCGCCGCTTTGCCTCAGAGCTTTTGGCTTCGCTTTAGCCATTCCTATCTTTAACACGGAACTTGTCTTTTGCTCTGGTGGCTCTGCCCGCCCTTGCTTTTTGCTGGCTAGCAATGGCAGATAATGACATTTTCCTGGGCCTGGCACAGGCTGAGGTCAACAAGGCAGTGGCATGGCTGGAAGACGCGCGCCACATGCCAGCGTCCAGTGGTTTTTCGCCAACGCAATGGCTGTGGCATTGGTTTTCCTCTACGCCAGCCTTTGCGCCTGTCACAGAAGCTGCGGAAAAGATGGACGCTGTCTTTGGCTTTAGCTCTGGCGATTGGGCTTTTCATTGGATTGAAGAGATGGAAAAGGCTACCCTGAACCCAGCTTCAGCTTCTTCCCAGGCCGCGCCAACGCAGACTACTTTGGATAGCAAGTGGCCGCACTTTCCTAATGGCCACCGCTCCCTGGGATTGGCACCTGCAGACCTTCTTCGTGCACATACGTGGTTGGAGGAGGCAGCTTCTTTCAAGGGTGCCAGCGGCTGGGAGGAAGACGATTGGCTTCGTTATTGGATGGAGCAGGATCCCATCTTTGAGACTTTGCTTCAGCGCGCTAAGGAGGCCAACCATGGCTGGAATATCGGTCAATGGCTTTGGCTTTGGGTGTCGCAAGCTGACAGACCTCAGCCTCCTCCGGCGCCTCCTTTGGACACCGCGCCGCCTTTGGCTACCCGAATCGGGCCGGACGCGTTCCTGCTCAGCCAGCACAATGAGACGATTATCGTCCGGCAGATTTACTGCCGTTCCACCTGTCAGGACTGCGGGGCTGGCCATTGCGGAGTCGTGCTGACACGCGAAGACTTACCTCATCGGCACCGCTGTGGCATTTGTTACAAAGCTTTTCGAAGGGCACAAGGGCAACCCTGAGAAAGCTTTTACTTCAGTAATTGGCCTTCGTTTTGCCCTCCTCTTCCTTGGCTTTGCCCTTTTAGCGGGCACAGTGCATAGTGCATTGCTGGCTTTGTTTCGCCGCATTTTCCCTCAGCAGCTTTAGGCTGCTCGAGGGCGCTTGGCATCGGAGCACGCCGATGGAAATCAGAGCTTTTCTGCGGCCTCAGAGCTTCTTTCATTCTGGTTGCTTTTGTATTCCCCTCTGTTACATGTTCTCGCGCCCAGGTCTGGCTGTGGAGCCCCACACATTCTTCCAGGCACACCTCTCAGAGGGTTTCGTCCTTTTTGTGGACCAGCTTTACGGCTTTGCACAAGCGCTTTTATCGGCTTTCTTCTGGGCGAGGCCTTCTCGCGCAGCCGACGCCCTCAGACAAGCTCTCAGTTCTTTGGGAATCTTTGAGCCTGGATTTCCCAGAAGAAGTTGCTTCCCATTCGGAGCTGAACCGCACCATCCGCAATTTTGGTTTCTTGGCTACCTCCTTTGATCAGTTGGATCAATGGTTGGAGTCACACGGTCTCCTGGACTTTGGCTCCGGGACGCATGCAGACCTGCGGTGTCTTTGGCACAGGTCTCATGCCTTGGCTTGCTCTGAGGGACAAACAGCAGCTGTGCCCTTTCCGCCGCAATCCCCTGCTTTGCCCTTGCCGCAGGACCAGTCCCTCAGCTCGGCTTCAGACCCCAGCCGCACCGTGTCTGCCGCCGCATCATGGAATGAGCCTTTCCCAGCTAAGCTCTCATCAGACAAAACGGCCGAGCTTCGAGCCGCTTTTCTGCGGAAATACCCTAGCGAGGTGTTAGACGACTCCACCATGCCTTCGGCCCGTCTCCTTGCTTTGGCTTTCAAACAAGCCTCGTCACAAGAGTGGCGCTTCATCCCTTGGCGTTGGCGCATGTCAGTGCTTGAGCTTCAAGAGCAGCAGTTGCAGCGCCCTCGCAAGCTAGCCAGGACCGAGTTGGCAGACCTCATCTTGGACGATATCCCTTCTCGGAACCTCCCGGACACACTGGGCATGTTTGCTTTGAGCAAGATTTTGCACTTGCATAGCGTGGCGATGGCCATGGTCACTGACGTGCATTTGGTGACGCTTAAGAAGTATGAGTCTACTTTCCTCCGCTTTGCTTCGGCCCGCTTTGACTCTAGCAGTGGCCTCCGCCCACCCAATGCATTGGAGTGTGAGCAAGCAGACCGTCGCTTCTGGGAGGCCGTGTCTGAGCTCCGTTTGCAAGGTTGGTCTCTGGACGACTGCATCCATGAGAACACAGCCGTCCGCAGCGAGCTGGCTTCTCTTTTGGCACCGCGCGTTTTCCTGCCCAAGGCCATGCGCCGCCCAGAGGGCAAAGGAGCAGGTGGAGGAAAAGGCAATAGCCCCGGTGCTGGCTTTGGCAACGGACGGGGGCGCGGCAAAGGCAAGGGGGACGGGCGAGGTCGTGGGAGTGGCCTTGGCACCGGTCGTGGGGGATCCGGTCTGGGCAACCAAGGCAACTCCGCAGGGACCCCCACAAATCGCCAGGAATGGGCATCCTCCGCAAAAATTAACGGAGAAGTTAAGACCCTTTGCATGCGCTGGAGTCAGCGCACAGGCTGCAAAAATCCATCATGCCGCTTTGAACACCTTTGTCCCGTGAAGCTCCCCAGTGGCAAGATTTGCCTTGGCAACCATCCGGCTTGGCAACACACTGACACCCCGCATTGAGGGGGACCGGACCCGTCTTTCGAGCAGGCAGCTGGGTCCGGTCTGCCTTTGTCCGTGCCTGCCATTTTGCCTTTGTCCCCCCAGCTCTCTCCAGCTCCGTCGTGCTGCTCCGGAAAAGCAGGCACTCGAGCCTATGCTTTCCATTTTTCCTCACGCGGGGGAGTTGGCTCTGTCTGTTCCCGACTCGCCATCCCCAAGAAGCCACACAGATCCCGATGTGGCTACTTCAGCCCCAGACAGCCCCAATCCCACGCTGTCTTTGGCACCAGTCACCACAGAAACCATGCCGGGACCTTTTCCTCCTATCTCCTCGCGGGTCGCCTCCGCCCTACAGTCTGTCCGGGATTTCAAGCAACCTTTCTTCCTGGACATTTGCGCGGGAGCGGGTTCCCCACTCAGCTTAGCTTTCTTGGAGCAGGGCGTACCGTGCTTGTCCATTGACATTCTCATTGACACAAACATGGATCTTCTCCAGGACGACTTCTTTGAGCACTTGCTGCGCATTTGCACGTCCCGGCAGGTGGCTCTTGCGCACGCTGCCCCCCCCTGCAAGGAGTACTCCCGCCTGAAACTCCTTCCGAGAGGCCCTAAAGCACTTCGGACTCCGGCATTCCTGAACGGCCTTCCCGATTTGTCGGCATCGCAGGCCCTCAGGGTCCAGGAGAGCCACCTTGTCTTTGTACGCTGCGTTCAGCTGCTGCATGTCAGCTTCTCTTGCGGTGCGCAAGTGTCTCTTGAACAGCCCCCCAACAGCATGGCCTGGATGGAGCCGATTGCGACCAACTTCTTGGCAGCCATCAGTGCGGATCTGGTCCATGTGGCCGCTTGCTCCGTCGATCTTGACATGCACAAAGCCTGGCTTTTTGCCACGTCTTTTAGGGCCTTTCAGGCTTTTGCTTCTACATGTCCGCACACCGAGGGGACCCACTTGGCTCTGCAGGGTTTGCGTGATGAGTTTGGCAACTTTTGCAGCCGGGCTTCGGCAGAGTACCCCCGCCCTTTAGCGGACATGTGTGCGGAGCAAGCTCTGCCCCTATTCGACGTGAAACAAGGGGGAGGGGTGGCCCTTTCTTTCGCCTCGGTCCCTTTGCTTTCCAAGCCTAAGGCCCTACATGAGGCTCCCGTGGCCTCACAAGATGGGGCCGGCATCTTTTCCACGCCAGACTGGAGTGCTCCACCCTCGGGAGCCACCGATGTGTTTGCGCACCTTAGGCCTAAGTTGATGGCCTTTCTTCTTCATGGTCGCTTCCCACAACGTTTGCGCACTTTGGTTTTGGGAGGCTCCGCGGAACCCCTGTTCTCCAGCTCAGAGATAGACGATTTGCGTGGCATCTTCCAGGATTGGCTCTCCGCGCATTTCCCGGCCATTTCCGTATCCTGGGAAATCTCTGCAGGGCAACCATACTGCCTCCAGGCGCTGGCAGCTGTCTCACGCATTTGCCAAGATCGAGACTCATCCCTTTTCACTTGCCTGGAACAAGGTGTGCCTACTGGCTTTGACGGAGACATTCCCTTGTCCAATGTCTTCTTGCCACAAGGTGGGGGCCATCCTTTCGAGCAATCACTTGGCATTTGTCATGGTAATTGGTCCAGCGCTGAAGCGGATCTTCCGACCTTGCATGCCTTAGTGGAAGAGGAGATCTCCAATGGCTGGTTCTTGGAGCTGGATTCTTTGGAAGCAGCTCAAGAGCGTTTTGGCGACAAGCTGGCCATTGGAAAGATGTCTATAGTTAAAGCTGAAGGCAAAAAGCCCCGTCTTGTGGTGGATTCTACTGTCTGTGGCACTAATCCGTCCTGCTCAATCCCCGAAACGTACACACTCCCGGGCATTGACGATGTTAGGGATTCTTTTAAAGAACCCTTTGCGTTGCCACTCTGGTCTCTGCGCGGGGTTTGCCTTTGACATCAAGTCCGCTCACAAAACGGTTCGAGTTCGCGACTCAGACCAGGGGCTGCTCGGGGTCTCCCTCCCAAAAATTCGAGGTCCTGGCCGTCGTTGGCTCTTTTACCGCGTTTGCCCTTCCGGAGCGAACTTCTCGGCCCTCTGGTTTCAGCGTCTTGGAAGCTTTTTCCTTCGCACCCTTCACCTTTGGACCTGGCTCCGACACGCCCTACTGGGCTATGTGGACGATTTTATCCTGTTTCAGGACCAGGAGATCATCGGCCTTACAGCGTGCATGACTTTGGCCTTTTGTGCTTTGTTCAACATACCCTTGTCCAATGCCAAGTTACAGCTTGGCAGCTGTATCCATTGGATAGGCTGGCACTTTTCCTTCGGCTCTGGCACTTTCTCCATTCCGATTGAAAAAGTCCAGAAGCTAAAGCGCTTGCTGCAGGAAGCTTTGCAAGGTCGCCATGTTGCAAAACGGACCCTGGACAAGGTCACCGGGTTGTTGCAGTGGTTTTGCAAGCTGTATAAGCATTTCAAGCCCTGGCTGCAAACCCTCTACGCTGATGCCAACCGCCCATTGGCCACCAACTACAGCATTGACCCTGGCGATTGGCCCGGCTTGGCCATTTGTGTTAACGAGGGTCTTGTCTTCACTTCCACGCCGCCGGGAACGAGCATTCCGACAGGCGCGAAGCTCATTGAGGCCAGGCACTTGGCACTGCAGTCTAAGAAAGACCTTGCCAAAATTCCCACATCCAAGCGCATTTGGATGAGAGTGACAGACCCCTCCACCACTCGCCGCAAGCTTTCAGTTTCCAGCCGCGAAAGCCTTCAGTTCTGGCTTAAGTGGTGTGAGGTTCCACCCCTTTTCTTTCCTTTGCAGAAACCTGCGGACGTTCCCATCGTCTGCGCTGCTGCCGACGCCCGCGCAGATGGGGACCTTGTCGGAACAGGGGGGTTTTATCGAATGGCCTTCACGCCAGATTTCGTGGTTCAGCCAGTCGTGGCGTGTCTCAGACCTTTCTTCACTGGGTGTGCCCTTGCAGGTGCCAGCTCACCAGGACATCACTTGCTATGAGACATTGGCACAGCTCGGCCTAATTCTTTGTCTCCATTCCGTGGTGCCTTTGGCACGCTGGACAGTCCGTCTCCGCACTCTGTCCGACAACACAGGCGCAGAAGCAGGCATCAACAAGCTCTACAGCTCCGCTTTCCCTTTGTCAGTGTTTCTGAAACGCCTCTCCATGTTGGCGTGTCTTACTGGCATTGAGCTTGACGTCTTCCACGTCCCTGGCGAAAAGAACGACGATGCGGATTTGCTCTCCCGCTGGAGTGACGAGTCCCAGCCCTTGCCTGCAAAGTTTCTTTCGGACTTCCGTGTGGATTGCAGCCTGGCACGCATCTGGCACTTTCGTTCAGATGTGCGTCTTTGGCCTCCAGATGCCAAACTCAAATGGCAGCCGCCTTAGTCACTTTCCTGAGCCTTGCTGTGAGGCCTGGCATAGTCTGCGCTCACGTAGAAGTTGGGTAGGTAGGCCCGGCGAGCTTTGACTTTGCCAGTTTGAAGTTGGTCTTTACGCTCGTTTTTGGCTACGCATCATCTGCTTTGCGTTCTGCGTTGAACTCTGAGCGGCATTTCCGGCAAAGTCAAAAAAGGTGGAGAGCTCGTGGGCAGTGCTTGTTTAGGCTTAGGATTTTGTAGGCCTTTGTTAGCTTTGATAGTGTGGCTTGAACTTGAAGCGAACGGGTCATGTGTTTACTCATAGCTGTTTGCTGGTTGTGAAAGATCACCGTTCTTTGTCATTTTGGGTTCAAGCCACACACCGATCCAGTACAATACTGGCTAGCTTTGCTTTTGACCCACCCACCACTCCCTTTTTGGAGTGCAGAGCCACACTCACATCGTTTCACCCAGTTTCACAAGATGCGAAGTGGCATTCTCCTTTGTAGGTCTTTACGCTCGTTTTTGGCTACGCATCATCTGCTTTGCGTTCTGCGTTGAACTCTGAGCGGCATTTCCGGCAAAGTCAAAAAAGGTGGAGAGCTCGTGGGCAGTGCTTGTTTAGGCTTAGGATTTTGTAGGCCTTTGTTAGCTTTGATAGTGTGGCTTGAACTTGAAGCGAACAGGCGTGCTCACAGGTGCCAGCAAGGCACAGGCTCACGATGCACAGGCCCTTCCGGCTCAGGCGTGCTCGCGGGTGCCCACACACTCAATCAAGGTGCACAGGCCCCTCCAGGTCAGGCGTGCCCGCAGGCGCCCGCAAATGTAACAGTTGCCACAGGTCCTCAGGTCCTTGTTGCGGCACATACCACCGTGGGCTTATTTGTCAGGCGTCCCAGGTTCAGCAGATGCCGCAGGTCCTCAGTCCCTATTGCAGCACAGACCGTCGTGGGTCTTGTGCCAGGCGTCCCAGGTTCAGCAGATGCCGCAGGTTCTCATCAGGTCAGGTCCCTATTGCAGCACAGACCACTGTGGGTCTTGTGCCAGGCGTCCGAGTAGACCCTAAACTGCTGCCTAAAACTTCTTCAGAAGGCCCAGATGTGATTAGGACTCGCACGGTTGCCGGAACCTTCGCCAGAAGGCCCAGGAGGGATGACAGAATCTGCTGCTTCAGCCCTACCAGAAGGCCCAGAGGAGGTTAAGAGGAGGTTAAGTCGTGCACCCGAAGCTTGTGGTCCCTCGGGACTTGGGAGCAGCAGGGAGGGAAATAGCGAACCTGAAGCCTATCGGGTTTCAGGACCCGGCATGAAGTACAAGAGCGAACCTGAAGCCTATGGGCCTACGCGACCTGGGAGCAGCACGCAGATAAATCGCACTGCCCGGCCAGGAGGGCGCCCGCCCTCCTGCGCTGTGGCAAGCAGAAGCAGTGGGTAGACCTCTCAAACTGATGCCTCAAGGTTTTCAGAACGCCCAGAAATGATTAGGCCTCTCAAACTGCTGTCCCAACAGTTGCCTGAAGGCCCAGAAGTGAGTAGGCTTCTCAAACTGTTGCCTCAACCTTCCCTGGAGGGCTCAGAGTGATTAGGCCTCTCAAACTGCTGCCTAAAACTTCTCCGGAAGGCCCAGCAGTGAGTAGGCCTCTCAAACTGCTGCCTAAAACTTCTCCAGAAGGCCCAGAAGTGATTAAGCCCTGCAAACGGCTGCGGGAACCTTCGCCAGAAGGCCCAGAAGGGATGTGAGGAACTGCTGCTTCGACCTATCCCAGCAGGTCCAGAAGTGACTAGGCCTAGCACTTTGCTGTGGGTCCCGCATCAGGTGTAGTCACGGGGCAAACCTGCTTGAAGTGCTCTCAAAAAATCGGCCGCTGCGCGGGGCTCCGAGTTCTAAGGCCCCTTGACTCTCACACTTGACGCGCGGTTGGCTGCAGACCGTTAAGCAGCCTTGTGGGCCTTAAACTGCACCAGGCTAAGCACGCCAAGCCGATAGGCTCCCGGTACCTGGGAAGCACACTGCCCAAGTGCCAGCCAGCAGCCTTTGGGGCTCTTGCGCCGTCTCAAAAATCGCGGGGCTGTAAAAATATGGCCTCTTGCAAGCAGCGCTCCAGGCCTGCCCTATGGCCATAGCTACGTGAGGACGCCCGGACTCACACAGCGCAGACTGCAGCATAGTGTAGCCACACCAGCCCCTTGTCTGCCCCCTCTCGTCGGGGGGGAAGGGGGCGCCTTTTCTGGCACTCTGTGTGCATTGTGCTTAGTGTGCTTGCAACTTTCTTGCCAACCACAATGGAGTCCTGAGTGCTATTGCTACGGCCCTGGCGCTTGTGTGGGGACTGTCTCTACGGACGCGTTGAGCAGTTTAGGTGACGGAGGTTCCTTGCCTTACGGCCTACCCATACTTTCGCTTAATGTCTGTACCAGACGTGGCGCAGCATTGCTTTGGGTGACGGGCTGCTGAGTGATTGGTGCAGGTAGGTTCTTGTTTGCATTGGTCTCACCATGCTGGCCGTGCGTTAAGTTGTCTTGCAATAAGGGCCTCTGCGCTAGCGGTTGCTTCTTTGTAGTCATGACTTCTTTTTCACTCGCTGGCTTGTACAGTTTGACGTTTGGCGCTTTTGGTTTTGGCGGGTTGCTGCGGGTTTTTGTGGTTGTGTTTGGTGGTGTTTTTGGTGTGTGCTTGTTTCGGTTTTCGCGCCTGCGACTGTCTCACCTCTAGTGTTGAGACCCACAAGGACGGCCTACTGCGCTGCTGATGTAGTAAAGAGGCGACGGTTCAAAAAAAAAAAGAAGCCTTCAGACCTTCACGCCCCCCCCCCCCCCCCCTACCCCTTCGCCGAAGGGGAACGGGATCCAGCCTCTGCACACACCAAAGATGGAGCAACGGTTGAAGGTGCATTACACATGTTTGAAACTGCTTGGAGATGGACAGCTGTAGGTGAGATTCGCGTTCATCAACTGGGAAAAAACTACCAGGTTGAACCCAGGTTCTGTGCCTTTTTGTCAAATGGGCCCTGGACGAAACAGTTCCAATCTTGAAGAGACACTCATCGTGCACTTCTACGTCTTTGATGATTTATTTGAGCATTATTTCCGCAAGATTACATCTGCATTTTGCAGCTGTCCTACTGCACTGCACAAGTCCAAAACCCGACGATCAACTTTAATTTTCGAGAGAGGGAAACTGGTTAAATTTTTGGATTTCATCATTCGAAACCAGAGTGAGACTCTAAACATTTACAGCGGTTTGTGTTTGTTTTTGGATCCATTCTTCGAAACCAGAGAAGTGACTCTAAACATTCATTTCCCTTTACGAAAAGAAAGAAGGGAATGTGTTCTAAATTCCACCCCCCCAATCTTGTTTATTTTTTGGGTTTTATTCTTCGAACCAACTTCTTTTTTTGTTTTTTGTGTTCATCAATCGAGTTTCAAGGAGCAGAGAGTTTACAGCAGTGACGTGGCGCGGAGCTATCGAAAATTGCACAGTGTGCTAGATGGAATTGGTTTTTTCGAAGCTGAATTGTGCTTTGCACCTGGGGTCTTTTTCAAAACTGCATGCAACCGCAAGTTTTTGCAAAACACCTTCAGACGACTGGCCACGTGGTTCGAGTTTCGCCTGTCCACTCGGATCCATCTCGGAGAGACAGAAAGATATGCTCTTTGAAGGGGAAGGTGCGGATTGCGCGAGGCCCTTTGCGACGCTGCAGATGTTGATGCACCTGGCGGCGGTCTTCTGAGAGCTCGACCGTGCGGTAAAAAGCAATCAAAAACGCGTGTTCATATCCTGCAATTGCCTTTGCATCTGTACGCTCTTGAATTCGCGAACATTCTAGCCAGCAACTTTGAACTCAAGTTGTCGCGCCGCTAGAGACATCATTGCAACCGCGGAAGTAAAAAATTCGACCGACTTGCAGACTGAAAACGATTAACGGGCCATTAGAACAATGTTGAGGCCCGTACATTCATCTTATTCTGATTGCGCTCCCTCATCAATCTTCGTGAACGCATACACGACGTTTTTCATGCGTGTTGCGTTCACATCACTTCGCTCATTCACTCTTTTACACTAATAAAGTGTCGGAATTGTAAGGCAGTGAGTGAACGAACAAGGCATGAATTGTAATATTATTATGGGGGTTTTGTGACAGCATTTTGGGGGCTCTCACCGCCAGTAAAAGCCCAAAGCGTACAGTATTCTGGTCTCTAGATCATTTCTTGTGCAGACAATACACGATAGTATCGGTTCATGTTCTGTTTCCAGATCATAAAGGTACGAAGAGAGCGTTATTATTACATTGTAAGGAGTGAATTCGCCATGCGAATGCAAGTTATAGTGTGAACGCAGTTTTCCGTCCCTGGCGGTGAGACTTGAAGCAGGCTGTGAGGATGTGGAGAAGGGGGGATGTTGGATGTAGCTTGATTGGCGCTTGAACTCAGAACATGTTTCGCGGACCCGCTTGCTCGAGCAGTTCAAGAAATCATTCCACGTTGTATCATTCGCACTTTGTTTTTGGATTACAGGAATGTGCAGCCCATTTTGTTCACATGAAGGTGCTGTCCGAATGCGCTCAGGTGTTTGAGCATGCACATGTGCATGTTGTCCAAAAAGCCTTCAAGCTGCCAACGCGACAAGTCGGTCCATGGTTGTGGGTTGCGTCGCTTTTGGTTTTGAACAAAGATCGGAGATCGCATGAGGACAACCGCTCTACGCAAGCGTTGCTTGCGGTGAAGGTACCGTGTATGCAAGTTTGCGGATTCTGTTTCTCATGTCGCAGCAGCCACATTCACACATCGGAAACGTTATTGCCCTGAATGGCTCGTGCTCCCATCATAGACTGCATCAGGTTACACGAACAATACATTCAACAACCTCGCGTAACAGTTCATTTGGTGTAGTATTACGGTAAAGCCACATGATCGGTGAAACGTCGTGACATGTTTTTGTAGACTTTGCCGTGTAGCAGCCAAATCCGATGACCCCGCAGCAAACCATGGTATCCTGCTTATCATGAAGTGAACCTTTGGTCACAATGCACCTGCATGACGTGAGTTGTTGCAGCATCACACATCGTCGGCAACCGCGCAAAATTATACTGCCAAGGAAGCCAACATGGCATTGGTTTGGCGGTTGGGGAGCCAAATTTTGTCCATTCGTTGTGCTGCCTCGTGCATATTGCGACAGCTTCTTGGTTACAAACAAGGTTTCGTTGATGATGCGGCAGGTTGTGGGCATCACAGGCAAGGCCTTCCACCACGGATGCCCGAAACTTTCGAACGATTCTCATTGCAGGCACCCGACAGACTTCAAGAGCTCGGGCACGCTCGCCTGGTTCTGGTGGCACCGTGACGGTGGGGAATCTTGCTGTGTACTGATGCGAGAGCATGTGTATGCTTCAGAGAGGGAGCAGCTTTAGGTGGCTTCTGGTGGAAAGTCGCAGGCAGGGTCTTTCTTGTCAGTTTGCCAGACGTGGAAGTTGTTAGTGAGTTGGTCGGGTGCTTGTGATCATCTATGGGAATCCCATGTCCAGGGGCCATCGCAGAACACGGCTTATGGCTTCCAAAGCCCCGTGCAGCCAAGCCGGCCGTCTGTTGGTGGTGCGAGCTGTGGGTCTGGCAGGTGGGCCTTTTGCAGTCTGTTGTTTTCATCCGTTTTCAGCTTGTTAACCAGTTGTGGCTCAGATGTGTTGAAAGATGTTGTGCCAGAATGGCTGAGCTTGTTTATGTTTTTGCTGCGCTTGCTCCCTGCCCAGTCTTCCTTTTGCCGCTCCTGGCAATCGCACTGTCAATGTCGCTCGGAGTAGTACCTCCGGTGCAGTGGCAGCAAGATCCTCAGAGAAAGATCAAACCCGGAGACCTGCCCAGTTGTTCTGCTTGACAGCACAACTGCGCGAGGCGCCTGAGCCGAAGTCCTCGCGCACGTCACGGCTCAGTGTCGTGGTGCGGAAGCGGCCAATGAACAAAAGGGAGGCGATGGTACTTGCGAGCGAGCTGGTGTGCGGCGTATGTCCGTGGGTGTGTTGATCAGTTGATGCTATGCTACTGCAATAGATTATGGATTTTGATCAGGTGCAGACTGCGCAGCAAGATGTCGTATTGTGCAGGCCATTGAGGGTTGAGGACTTTCGGGAGGGTTGAGGATTGCGGACTTATCGGGCCATCGTGGACTTGGTGGACGTGATGTCTTTGCTTGTGCCAGGGAGAGTGCCGTCATAGTGCGGGAGCCGAAACTCAAGGTTGATCTCACGCGCTATGTGGAGGAAGTGGCTTGTGTTGATGTTGCCTTTCATCGGGTTTATGCTTCCAGAGGATCCTCATGCTTGCTCTGGTGTGAGAAGGAGCACAACTTCCTCTTCGATCAGGCTTTTGATGAGACGGCACGAAGCCAAGACTCTTGCTGCTTGCCGTGGTGCAAACCTCCCAGGGCTGGTACTTCTGGGCCAAAGAGCTTCAGAATTCTTGGCATGTTGGGCACGTTTGTTGACCTGCCCAGGTGACCAATGAGTCACTCTACAGGTCGTGTGTGCAGCCGATTATCGATGCAGCGGTAGCCTTGGAGACCTCGGTTCCGATTGCCTTTTTGAGAGCGGCTAGCTGACGATGTGCATCAGGTCTTCCATCGAGCAAAGTGCACTTGTTTTGCGTGCCCTTTCTGAGACAAGGCTTTGCCAGGCTAAGGCACGTCTGTGAGTTTTGACAGAGGTACGGCCAGACAGGCAGCGGGAAGACCTTCACGATGATGGGCCCTCCGAAACGCTTGGTGCGCAGTGGACAGAGAGAAATCAGTTCAGTTGCCTTGGGAGTAGAGTTGCGGTTCTACAGCTCTTCACATGTGTCCTTCCTGATGTGCAGGTCGAGAACCTTGCACCGGAAGAGCGAACTCCCGGCATTTTCTTGCTCGCATCGCAGGCTGGCTTGGAGCATCTTGGAACCACTGCATTATCTGTCACTGTGGCATCCGCGTGAGGACATCTTCAGATCCGTTGCCAGCAAGGCAAATGCACTGGTGGAAATGCCTGCATGCACTTGTGTTTGTGGGCCTCAGCCCTGGGTATGCCGTCCTGAGAAGGAGTATTCGCACCTTGGCGTCTTTATCGCATTCTACGAGATCTACTGCGGCAAGCTTTTCGATCTGCTGAACAACAGGTCAGGTTTTTGCGACCGTGCAGGGAGATTACTTGTTCTTTCTCCACGAGTGCTGTGAAGGCAGATCTTACACGCCCGCGAGAATGCTAAAGGCAATGTGGTCATTGCTGGACTTCAGGACTGCAGCCAGATTGGATACGAATCGAGCGGGCGGCAGCGTTAAGATTCTTCATTCCACAACTTGGTGCCAAAACTGCCAAAGTATTTGGAAGTTTCAGACTTAAACCAGCAAACAGTTGCTTCCGTGGTGTCGCGGCAGTTGCTTGAGAGTGTTTCTTGATGTTGCTGCACCCTTGGCGGCCCCGACTGATGGTCCTGTGGGTGGCGGCTTGCTGTTAATCCCATGTTTAGGAGCATCCAGTTGGCAACGTCCAGGACCTCATGGAGGCCTTTTTCCTATCAGAGGGGGTGTGCAGTGTGTGCAGCCATGGAGACAGTGCGGCACAGCCAAGTTGAGGTCATCGAGTTTGGCCTCAACAGCCGGACCACAGGGGTGACCGGTGCCAACGTCGACTCGCCGCATCCCAAGAGCACAAAAGAGCTAGCCAAGGCGTTGCAGAAGTTGACTCATGGGACCTGTCAAAAGTACCGAGCCGTTGGGTCATGCCACATGCCATGATCTACCACTTGAGGTCTCGATCTCATGCCATCCTTCAGATCAGCTTGAAGGACTTGGAGTCGAAGGAGGCGCCCTGAACATTTTTCACTGCAACCGAAGGGAAAAGTGTTCACAATCGGCATACTCCATGTGTGCATTTTTCTGTATTAATATCATCATTACCATCATAAGTATTGCTACAAGCATTTCTAGTCTAGTGTTCCCCCAATGTCCAAAGGAGCACGGCAAGATCTCATTCATCGACCTGGCGGGCAGCGAGCGCGGTGCAGACACGCTGGACACTGACCGGCAGGCTTTGCTTTATAGCCGAGCGTGTGTGAGGAAACATGATGAAGCCTTTAGAGAAAGCATGCCTGGCCTAAATTGGATTTCTGCCTGGCAGACACGCATGGACGGCGCAGAGATCAACAAGTCCTTGCTCGCGCTGAAGGCAGTGGCTACCAAACGCTGCTGCAGCCCATCCTTCGGAGGATGTGGTGAAGGTTTATTGAACGAGCCTCAAACTGAATGGCCAGGAGTGCATCCGAGCCTTGGACCAGCAATTGGACCACACTCCTTTTCGTGGGTCCAAACTGACGCAGGCCAGTTGTGCGGGAGTATTGCAGGACTTGTTCGGGCTTGCTGCGATTTGTAATTGTGTTGCACCCTGGGCGGCATTGCGCCAGGTCCTGAAAGACTCTTTCGTCGGTGCGAACTGTCGGACGGTCCGTTGCCCGGCGTGTGCAGCACAGCTTGCTACTGTATTTTTGTAGCTTGACCAAGCATGCCCGGACCTCCTCGCAGGTGATGATTGCGAATGTCTCGCCGTGCAGCGGTGCAGTGGAGCACTCCTTGAACACCCTGAGGCTCCTTCGTGGCTATGAGGGGCTTGTAGGGACATGAAGGGCCCCCCACTAAGGAGGGGAATCCCCCCCGAAAAGGGAAATTCGTGTAATCCTTATCGTAGGAGCCCCCAAAAGGGTACCCCTATTTTCACACTCCTTCTGATTCCTTTGTGGAAGGTACGCCTACCGGGTCAAGGAGCTGCGAAGTGCGCCGGCCCCTTCCAAGGTGGTGGCGCCAGCGCCAGGCCTCGTGCGGGCTTGGGAGCCCGCCCTTCAAAAGTCTTCAAACAAAGGGTTTAGGGTTTTGGGTTCAGTTTAGGGTCGAGGGTTTAGGGTTTGGGGGTTCAAATCGGATCTTGTGTATCAGCGGCTTTTCTGAGGCTTTCTCATCTCTGGCAGGGTCCTGTGCGGCAATCGACAACAGTCAGAAGCGAGTGGCAACTTGTTGAGTCGTTCTTTGTGTTCCAATGTCAGAAAAGTTCAGTCGCAGACTCGCATCATGTTGGAATTCTCTCACGAATCGTGAGCCCCGAGTCATGACATTGGATGCCGAAACGAAACAGTAGACCTCGCAACCTAAGCAGCGTTTAGTTTGTTCTCTGCGAGTATAACCCATCGCCCTGCCTTCTTCGCAACTGCCAATCCCTGTTTCTGGCAACTGCGCAGTGCAGGACACGTGTTCGGGCGACCCCAATACACTTGACCAATGACCGAAGAACCCTCAGTCCTCAAGACCAAGCAGTGTGAGTGTGCATGTGCAGTTCTCTCTGATGCTTATCGCGGCTTCGACTAGGGTTTCAGGTTTGCATAGGTTTATTGTGGGGTTCAAGGGTCTGCTCCTGCCAGCCTCCCTCCGAATGAAGGGGGTTAATGTGTGGAAGATGGGTGACAAGAATTCTCGAAAGGGAAGGGGAGATCGGGAACCGGCGACGCCCGCCAGCCTGTCGCCAATGCTGACAAGTCATCAAGTTTCAAACTCGCCAACTGGAACAAAGCTCGACATCGTGGCGCAAAGATCGAAATGAGACATCTATGCAAGCATTCCGAATTCTTGCGGCAGGTGCAAAACGTTGTTTAAAGTTGTGCAGGTCCATCTGCTGATGCTCCGCAGCAGCTCTGCGGTATGCAGGCAAGATGCAGAGATTGGGCGTGTCATCTCCTTGGTGCTTATGACTCATAACGTCAACCGATTTACCGACAGAAGCAGACATGACTGCGTGCACTGCTAGATCTTGAGCTTAAATTGCACAGGGTGATCTGCTGGTCGATCGCTCGAGTATGGGCCTCAGACGTCGTGGTCTGGGCTTGTTCGCCGGAGCCTCAACTCTGTTTCCAGGTGACAGCAGTGACGGCGAGGACATGCAGCCGAGCTTTCGACACGCTTGCCTTTTGCTACACCGAGTTGTTTATCCTCTGTCACCTGGGTAGGTTGCACAGGCTAGTATGCGACGGACACGGGTAGTTAAGCCGCATAATCGCAGGGTAAAAGAGCATAAAAGGGGGTTTAAGTAGCACAAGGACTCTCGCTCAAGTTTGAACAGAATTTCGTGTCGGACTGTTGTGGCCAGGCCGCAACCTTCTCGGCGTGCGTTCAGCAATGATACGCAGGTGAGATACCTCCTCTTCTTCTTCTGGGTCTCCGTTCTCTCTGTTCTCCGTTCTTCCGGGATAGCATATGTGCGGTCAGTCTCTCTTTGCTTTTCGGCTTCCTGTTGCTTCCTTTCTCGAGGCCTCACCCGTGAGCCAGGGCAGCGGGTCTAGCTGGAACGGCACGCAGCGACTGGCGACTTCAGCACAGGCAGGGTGCACTGAGCGCACTGAGTGAATTGAGTGCACTACGAAGCGAAGCGAAAAGATCTGCTCCTGGCGTGGGAGAGCCCATTGATGTGAAGGTGGCCAGCGCTGTGGCAGCGGTGTCTTGTCTGAATGGATCTCAAGGGTGAGTCTGTGACGAAGTTGTCTGTATGGGTTTCATTCTCGCAATGGTGTTTCTTGGTTCGTATTCTCTTGCGGTTCCTCCATTGTCTTCAGGCCAATGCGGCTGCAGCCGCCGTATTGCCTTTGCAGCAGCAAATGCAACAGAAAGAGCTCCAGCAGCAGCCCCCCCCAGCACAACACGCTACACCATCACCACTTGCAACCTCTCCAGCGCAGCCATCTTTTCCACACACGCAGCCGCAGCACACACCACCGAACAACCAGCATTTTCAGCCGTCGTTTCAGCAGCCGCAGTCTGTGCAGCCAGCGCAGCAGGCGCAACCGGAGCGGGTCCCAGCGATGCAGTAAAGACTAGGTTCACACATGACTGCAGATGCTGGTAACACTTACACGGCTAGGAAGAGGCAGCTCATCGAAAGTTACTGCGGCATATGGCAATTATGGCAATCACAGCCCAATGCAAATGGATTTGACATCCCTGAGGCCCAACCGGCTCAACCGGCCCAACCAGCGCCAGCACAGGTGCAGTCCGTTGTGCAGGACCCCGTCTGGAGCTCGGACGGGACGCAGAGCACCAACACTGACGTGCCCTTAGCAAGTTACCCAACAATACAGTCAGCCCAAAACAGTTATTACTACCAATCATGATGGTTTAAAGGTTGTAAAGGGAACTCAGTTTTCATTGCCATTCGAACGTAATGACGATGATACCTTGAAACGAGTAGTTGGAGTAGTTTGTTATGATGTTGCTGAAATTGAAGAGCTTAGCTCCCCAGGCAGCACTTGGCATCCCTGACTGCTCCCAAGCAGCCTTGGATGAGCCTGACCAGCGAAAGTTGCAGTTTTTGGGGGGTTAGGGTTTAGGGATTAGGGTTTAGGGCTTAGGGTTTAGGGTTTAGGGTTTAGGAAGCTTGTGTGCTTCGGTGCCGCAGGTTCGCAATGCTTCACCTGAAAGGGTTGTGGGAAGGAGCCTGTCAAGCAAGAATGGAACCTTGAGGCACAGTTGAGAGCAGCCCGGTGAGACAAGATAACTAGCTTCACAAAGGAACAGTGCCGACGTCGCACACATAATTGGCAAGTAATACACAAGCTCGTGAAGAACGGAGGAACATCATAGGGAGCCAATTCAACATTGATTCATGAGCGCACGATGAAGTGCATTGCAAATTGTGTCATGAAGTAGAGAGGCCAACAGGTTTATAAGAAGTGCAGCACAACGTCCTCGGAGCATCAATGAGTTAATCAGCTTGCCTGCAATGCTGTTGTGGAACGTCGACGTTCTTTCGCTAGCAAGACAGCTGTAAGGACTGCATGGGACGGCTTCTTGCTCACCATTTCGGGCTATCCCTGGGCTAAAGCGAACCGAATCAAAACCGCATCAAAACCACACAGGACAGTACAAGCATCCTTTCCAAGTGTAGCCAGAACTCTTTGTCATGCGTAGGGTTCCAAGCCGTCCATGTTCTCGTGGCACATTTCAGGAGTGCATGTACTCTTGAGGTGCGGGGCTGTCTCCAAGCTGCCCCCAAAGTCCCCCAAACTCAGCTAACACGGCGTTCTTGGTGCCATCCTCGCTCTAGGAGGGCTCCGCCCCAAGACCCCCTCCATGAATCATGCCTGTTCAGGTATGTTGACTACAAAGCAACATTGTGTAGACATTGCTACTCTAAACTGCCTTATAAACCTCCAAAAGTGCTCGAGTGCTCATAGTGCTCTTTGGCACCGTACGGCCAGGTTAGCTCGGCAGCACGACCGGCTCATCGGCACCATCCTCGCTGAAGAAGAGGAGAGCCCAGGATGTTAAAGGGTGTACGTGGCTTTACGGTTTTGGGGGATTTTGGGGGGCATTTTGGGTTCGCTTCCGTTGTTTGGTCCAGCTCAACAGTGAGCAAAAAAGCTGGATGCCTCGCCTCTTTGTGGCTGGAGGAGTTGATCACGGCCCACCGTCAGCACATTGACATGATGGTCGAGCTGATCAAGGACTTGCAATCGTCAGTAGAAGCTGCATCACCCCAAGTTTGAACAGCTTCCATGGAGTTGGAAGGTGAAGGCGCTGTCTAAGCTTTGCCTATGCTTGCAATGTCACAGGAGGAGATGGTGCACCTGAACAATGTTGACCGCCCGGGCTCTGACGTGGACGCTTACGTAAACGGCCTCGACCGAATACTCAGAATGAAGGACTGTGTGCCGCAGTATCCTGCTGAACAACAGGCTAGGCAGAAGTAATATGACTGAAGTCATTGATAGAACAGGCTGACTACATCGGCGACATCCGTTCTCGCGTAGACCTCTTCAAAGAGCACCTTGCGCAGGCACCGGATTTTTGCAGCAGTTCGCTTACCTCAAGCGGGTAGACATGCCACACGAAGCCTTGCTGCCAGGAGGATGCGCTGTCACGGAAGTTCCAATCCCTAGCTTCATCGTCCAGCTGAGATTCCAATCACGTCAAACATGGCCCTAGACATCCCTAAAGCATGTCTAGGCATCCCGAAGCCCTAAACCCCATGAGTTACTGCTAATATCTGCTAATGCACAATCGACAGGATTTGCTTGGGTCTCAGTGCGGTGAGTTTTCTTTGCAGCTTCTCGGTGAGCTAACTTCCGGGAAGCTGGAATTGCCTTCACTGGCGTGGCGCAGTGAGTGGGGAAACAACACGCAGATGCCTCAACCCTCGCCATATCTTCCCAGTCCACGGTACTCGACTTCAGCATGCGACTTGCAAGCGTGTTGTGCTCTGACAGCCCAGTACAGCGCACGTAGCAATCCATTCGGGTGGGGCTTCGAAGTCGCAGCGGTGCTGCTGCGCAGACAAAGAAGACGTGCCTTTATCATTTATCCCCCTGCTGCTCGAGATATGGACAGCAGTGACACCTAGATGGCTTAGAGCATGGATGGCATAGGCAAAGCCATACCAGGAAGTTCCCCACAGTGAGCTGACCCAGTGCCACGTGCTTGACATGTTCTGGACTTCCTCTTGTGGCTACCTGTTCGTCCCAGTTGCCATTTTCCTCAAGCTAGGTTTTTTGCGGGCTGTTGGGGCATGATGCTGTGCGACATTTTCTTCCAGCAGCTTTGCTGCTGCCGAAAGCTCAATGTGGCAGCTGGGGGCACTGAGGTGCAGGCCCTACACATCGCTTGCGTCAAAAGATCTTGCTTGGCATGTTTCATACAAGTGCGACCGTCCCTTGCAGCCCCCGAGATTCTGCACCCGCCAATCCCCCATGGTTCTGGAGGAGAGCACGGCTTCTGGTGCCAGCGAGGCTCCAGAGGCTGGGCCGTCATGTGTTGTCTTCTGTGACCTTCCACTCCATAGGCGACCCTCAAGGGTTGGGCTCACTCCTCAGGCGTTCGAGGGGTATCGACGCTGAATTTTCCAGATGCCGAACTGGCAAATTCACCTCGATGTTTCCTTTTCGTCCACAGGAAAATGGTTTTCATATCTGATAATCCGGGAGTGCCAGATCGTGATTTCCAGACCGTGAGAGTCTCAGTCTCCATGGTGGGCCCTGGCTGTTTGCATGTCTCCGTGCGCCGAGCGGTGCCGCAACTTTATGGAAAACACCGTGACAAATCAGCGTCTTTGCTTCGTTTGGCACATGTAGTCTGTGTGGCCCGGGACTTGGGCACCTTGCGCATTTAGTTGTCTTGCTGTAGCTGTAGGTTCCTACTCGTAGCCCGCTGCCGGAGCGGCGCGTCGCAGCGCCCAAAGCCTGCGCCTCAGACCCCAGCCGGGAGCCACAGTGCAACAGGGTTACAGCGCATGACTTTTGATTTTGTGCTGCAACATGCTGCAACAGCCAAGGTTCCAAAGAGGACTCCGGCGAAGGCGATGGGGAAAACCAGTGAGGTGTTAAAAGATTTGTTTCTGCTGATTGGGTGGCATGATCCGGATGGTTTCCCTGCAGAAGAAGACCTCCCGCCCCGTCAAGGACATTGTGCTGTGCTTAGCTGTTGGTCTTGACCGACGTTCTTTGCTCAGAGTCCCGTTGAGCTAAGCGCCCGCTGGGCTGGTGAAGGTCGGCCTCACCGATTCGCAGCGGGCCAGACTCGGAGGGAGTCTGAGTTGTGATGTTTTTGGTTTACAGCCCCGGATCAGAAATACATGTCTTGTCGATCTGGCGCGACTTGGGCACCCAGGTGGACGCTGATGCAAGCCACGGCGAGGCCGTAAGAGAATTCCCCTTACAATCGCCATGTGCTTGCAAGTTCCAGAATAGATCTCAGAAACACCATTGAGTACGAGGCGGGTTGCTCGAGCGGCTGCTTGCCGGATCTTTACGATGCAAAGTCCATCGAGAAGACTTACGGTTTCGTGTGGTTTAAGCCATGTGCCATTGTTAAATATACATGCGTATGGTCATATCGCGCTGCTACGAAGATTTGAAGGCGTTATGTGGTGCAGTCATCATTTCCCGCTTCGAGAGTTTCACACGGATGACCAAAGGTCAGGAACGTCTGTTGAATTCGTCGTGTGAGGCAGTCACGGTGGTGCTGGCAGTTGGGATTGTTCGTCAGACTCCGCGCCAGGGCAGTCTAGCATGATGCGTAGCGATGCCGTTTGCATCCCTGCCAGCACGGGAGCCTTTTTGAGCTTGGGGCCTGAGAACATCTGGGGCCTTGTGACCTGCCTCTGCAGATGTTGCGCGGGCAGTGCCGGTTCGGGTACCTCTTGCAGTCCTCGACCTGCCGAATTCCTTGAGAAGCAAGGCTCTCGGAGTTCATTGCGCCCCAGATTGCGCCATTGGTTCCAAAGATCTACAACTCCAAAAAGCAAAAGGTTGCTTGAAAGTGCAAGCCGTTGACGTGAAATGGAGCGAGGTTGTGATAAGGGTAGGAGCAACATTCATATTAACAGCAGCAAAAATAACAATATGGATCCCGTGAAACATGTGGAGGCTTACCGTTGTGTTCCATGTCCACGCCAGTGTATTCGGGCTCCGATGGGCAAAAGCATGCAGGATGTGGTTCGGATTGGCTGAGTTTGGAGTGAAGAGTGTGCAGAGCGCCGTGTCCACCTTTGCAAACGCGGCCGCAAGTGCTCCTGACTCGAGCCGCCGGCTGTTCCTCTCTGTGCTCCAGGCCCGCAGCAGAGTTGGGAACAAGAGACATGGGGGGCTGTGTCACGAACTTTCTTTCTGATGTGCGATGCTTGTTGGCCAACGACGAGTTTGCTGTTGCATCAGCTTTCAGTGTATGTTTGCTTGCGATGATGATTCTGTGTCAACTCTCTGCTTGTTTGGATGACCCAGTGTGGCTGAAAAATTGGTCATGTCACCGTACCACGGATCTGAGCTCCTCTGCAGGAGGGCGGCCTAGCAGCCATGCAGCTAAGGCCACGTTCTCCTCTTAAACCTTGGTTAACATGAGTTTGAACATGGTTTCGAGAGCTTTCAGGTTGAAATTGAAGGCTTTAGGGCATTGCCGGTTCGTCTTTCAGGGCTTTTAGAGTTTGCTGGATGCTTGCCTGGCCAGATATCTGAAAAATCTCAACCCGCCCACGGATGGCATGTCCAAGGCTCGTCGGCATGTCTTACCTGGTTCTTTGTTGCAAACACCGCTCACGTTTTCGGCTTCTCGCCAACAAAAACAATGACAATGATTCCGAGACTTGAAAGGTGACGTCCATTTCCTGGAGTAGCAACACAACAAGGCGCCGCCATGTGCACTTACAACTGGCATGGCTATCTACAGGAGATTGTGAAAGCGACCCTTTCCAAGCAGTTCATCTAAGGCTAGCCACCGTCGGAGCAGACAAAATTGCACCTTGTCGTAACTGTTCAGCCGAACTCTCCTGGAGCTTTGGAAGACTTGAGGTTCAGCTCTTCGACGAGCATGGCGAAAAGCAAGACAGGTTCAGCACAAAGCCGGCTGACAAGGCCTTCTTGTGACCAGTGAGCGGTGAAGGGTCATGGACCAATATGTGGCTCGCAAAGTATGCTCCAGCACAAATACGTCTGTGTTCTGCATTTCTGCTCTCGATCTCGTGAGCGAAGGCTGCGCGAACGTATGCAGTGCGGACCATTGAGTTCTCTCCAGACGGCACTAAGCTGGCCGTAGCGCAGAGTGACAACATCGTGCCTGGGACCCAGTTTCGCTGCCTTCGGATGCCTTCGGATGCCTTCTCTTCCCTTCGCTGCCACGCACCTCCACTTCTTCTTCTTCTTCTTCTTCTTCTTCTTCTTGGCGCTCTGGAGTGAGTAACCTGTAAGAAGTGACTCCCTTGCTTGGACCTTGGCTGCTGAGAACTTGCAATCATTACAACAAGAGGCTACAGTTGCGGTTGCGGCTCCTGCATCCCGAGGTTCGTGTACAAGCTCGGAAGTGACTGGAAGGCTGGATGTGTTCGGGCTAAAAGAAGTGATGACCGGCCGCCCTGAACTAGTGTGCTGGCCGATGCCTTGACTCGACCGTTCTCGGCCGCGGGTGCACCTTATGCACCTTACATGCTAGGCCACTCAGGCCTAAAAGCGTGAGCGCAGTGGAGGACAAGAAGTCCATCTGCAACAAGTTCCAGCAGACCTCGAGCGTGACATGCCTCACCTGGCCAGCGGGACATCCGAACGAGGCAGACTTGTTGATCTTACTTGATCTTCCTGGTACAGGGTGTGTCAGTGCATGTCACAAGGTTGATTTCCAGACAGGTTGATGTCTCAAGCTCTTCAGATTCTAGAGCAGATGAGCCGACTCTCAACTTCCACTTGCCTCCCCTGCTCAGCGAAAAGTCAAGTGGTTGGACGGGCCGCAGGTTGTGTTCGGCCTTGCCGAAGGCAAGGTCAAAGTGGGCCAGCTCAAGTCCAACAAGGCCCAGGGTTCAGGCTTGGGTCAGCATGATCTGAGTCTAGGCAAGCCTCTTTGCAGGCCGCCACTCTTTACTCGACCGATTCCTTTGTAGTTTCGATGTGTGCTGGTCTCCGCCTTATCTGGCCATTAGGTAAAGTAGTCGTTCAGCCTCATTCAGTTGGACTTCGCAGCTCACTGTGGCCAAAGTGTTTTAGGCCCTGATGGAAACTCCATTCTCAGCGGGCACCTGGATGGTTCCATCTACCGCTTCCATTTTGAAACCGAGACGGTTCCCGACCCAGTCTCTGTGTGACTCATGGCCCATGGTCCTGGCATGGTCTGCATGCACTGTCACACCGTGCTGAGTTGAGCGAATGTATGCCAGGTTCCTCGCCCGACCACCACCAAGTTTGCCATGGTGCCTCAGGCTTCAACCCGCTGTGTTTGTCAGAGAACGAGACCTGTCCATTGACTTTCGAGCACAGCATGCCGCCAGTGCGTACCCTACGCCCTGTCCTGGGGCTACGCCGGCATCTGTGCTGCGGGTAACGACCGCATGGTGCGATTCTGGGACTCAGAGGCAGATTTCTGCTTGTGAGCACTCGGCACTTGGCCATATCTGGCCTGTACTTGTCATGCCACTGCATAGCCTTCAGGGTCGGGAAGGGCAGACCTTTGACTACACTGGCGACCAGAAGATCAAGGACCCGTCCTCAACGGCTGCCAGCTCTGACCGCATATGAACCGTGTGAACTGCTGTGAACTCCCGTGCAGGAGTTCACCGTCGCGGCCTTCAATCCATCCGGCGAGTCTGTGGTCCTGGGTAACTACAACCGCTTCCTAGCTGAGAGCTCAGAATTCAGCTGAGCCATGCTGAGACTCCACACAAGTCCGCCCGTTTTTTTTGCTGCTCTGAACCGGTTCGTTACTTTGAAGTGAAGTGCAGGTCTTTGCCTGGCACCCGAAAAGGAGTGAGTGGGCTGAAGTTGTACAGCGAGAGGCTCTTCGCCAGCCGTTGGTTGCAAGCTCCTGCGCAAGCTGCTTTTGGACCGCAGGTGCCAAACCTCTACACAGTCACTGCACTTTCATGGCGGGCAGATGGGTCTCGACTCATCGTTGGGTCTCTCTGCGGTGGCGTGGACATGTTCGACGTTTGCATTCGGCGATCACGCTTGGAGCCTACACGAGCTGATCCAGTGCGTGTGTGTGGGGTGGTCTGTTTGGAACTCGATACCTGGCGTCACTTGCTCAGGTTATCGCGACTCGCACGAGTTCACCTACGTCTCCCTGAGTCAGGTTATTGTGAAGAGCCTGCGCTCTGGCGCGCGCATTGTGCTCAAGAGCAACGTCGGATTCGAGATCAAAAAGATCAACATATTCCAGGCCATTGCGCGAGCTTGCTGGACCTGTGAATCCAGTGAACTCCGATGCGATGCAAAATGCGTAAGCTGGATTGTGCAGAGGAGCGCTTCCTGGTAGCTCACACCCCGGAGAGCATATTGCTGGGGGATCTGCAAACGTGCCCGGCTCTTGGGAAAACAGCTCATTGGAAATATCTCATGTCTTCCAACACTCCTGCCGGACTACAGCTCTGAGGCAGACTGTCAGAGATCCCCTGGCACTCAAGCGGTCTGCAGCTCGGGTCCGTTTCACATCTTCACACACCCTCAATTCAATTGGGAGATATTTGGCACCCTGGCAGGCAACGAGAAGTTTGTCTTCGACAACCCCACGGTTTGCATGATCTTCAAGGTGTTTCCACCCCCCCCCCCCCCTCCCCGCTTGTGTGCATCTGATCCTCTGTGTCCTGGCTGTTGTTCTCCGGCTGGAGGCCGGTGAGCTCTCAGTGGTCGAGTACGGCTGCAATGAGCTGCTGGCGTGCGCCCGGAGCCTCAAAGACTTCCCTTATCAGTAGTGTTGTGATGACTTGTTTCCTTCTTCCTATTACTCGTATTGTGTATATAATTAATGTATCATGTTATATGGCCTTGTATTGGATTGCACTGTATTTCATCACATTGTATTGTTGTATTCTATTGTATCGTATCTTGTATGTATATAGTAACATTTTTTATGTCTGTTGTGACACAGGCGAGGCTTTAGGATGGTAGGACTGCGCGACACTTTGGGCCGAGGCCCGCACGGAGTTCATGTCTCCGCACCTCATCAGCCGAGCACTCAGGCACTCAGGCTCAGGGCTGTCTCGAGCCAAGGGTTCACGGAAGCAGCCTGAACCCTAAGCCCGAAACCCTAAACCCTCAACCCAAAACCCTCAACCCTAAACCCTAAACCCTAAACCCTAAGCCCTAACCCCAAAGAGCCGCTTCCGTGGAAGCACTGGGGCATGTTGGGGCCCTTGTTGCGTAGCTCCCAGGTGTTCGGATCAGCGCGCCGGAAGAGAGCGACGCCTACGCCCCAGCCATAGGCGAGCTGAAGGCTGGAAAGACCTGTGGGATGTTGTGGGATTGAGGGATGCGGTGTGGGGTTATAGCGCCTCAGTGCGTGTTTCTTTTTTTTTTCATCTTCGTGTGCAGGTTATCGCATACCTGCTGGACCTGATGACGATCCGTGTTTGTGATTTGGCCAACCCGGCTTGTCATGCCTTGTCAGTTTCAGCCGGCATAGTGGGTGGGCACGGAAGCTGGAAATTGGTAGAAGCAGGGTAGAGGGACTGGCCAGGTTTCGAATGCCACCCTGGCGAACATCCATCACGACACCAGGATCGACTGGTTAGTCCGCATCCTACGGCCCCAAGGCCTCCCGTAGCCTAAGTCACCTCGGGCAGACAGTCAGCTCACTGTGATTCCATTTCTGCTGAGGAATTGAACCCAAATGGGGCAAATCGTCATGGCCCGAGAGAATAGCACGCGTCAAGCTGCAAAGGTATGCAAGGCATAGTTCAAGATGGTAGGTCCTCAGTACCAGGCCTCATCTTCAGAGACAAGAGGAGGCAGCTCTACCTCTTTGACATTGAGCAGCAGAGCAGGGCTCATTCCTTGGGAGAGAACCCCAGGATGGTTCACGCAATGTGCAGGAGGGATCGTATCTAGGGCGTTCGTAATGAATGTCGCAGAGGCAGAGCTGTATCCTGCTCTGCTACAGAGTCAGAAGTCATTGTGCAAGCTTGCGTTGCACCAGCTGGTCAAGAGTTGTTGAGGTTACCCTCCTGAACTACTGCAACTACGTGCAGTGGGTTCCAGACAGCGACGTAGTCGTGGCACAGAACAGAGGACCCGCTAGCATTTGCATGAGTGGATGCAAGGAGGCAGCTATTTCCATTTGCGCAGGACAGCTTTGTGTATGGTACTCGATCAATGCTCCTGATCGGGTGACGCTACATGAGATCAAGGGCGACATCGAAGACATCGAACGCTCGAACGGTCGAACTTGTGTCATCGTGGACGAGGGCGTCAACATGGCAGCTGCCTCAGACCATGAGATGCAGAGCGGGCGAAAGTAGGCAGTCCCCTTTTGCTGCAAGGAGAGGTAGGGAAGGCAATCAATACGACTTCTCGCTCTGCGTTGGAATGTTGCTGGAAGTTATTCCTTGATGTTCTTTGTGGCTGTGCGAGCCTTCATGTTTGCTGGTGACAGAAATTTGGTGCCCTGGTTTGCATCATTGTTTGCAACTTTGCCGTGAGGCCTAACTAGTGATTTTGTGATGCAAATGTTCGCATCCATATGCGTGCGGATCCTCCTGCTGTTCTTGTTCGAACAGAAGCCTGAAAACTCCGAATGTTTTACAATGCCAAAGCAGACTGCCACACGCAAATGGTGACAGTTCCCGAAACCCCTTGTCATCAAGCAGGCTTGAATGGTTGTTGGCAGGTGGAGTACGAGCTGGATGAGGGCTTGATTTCCTTTGGCTCATGTCTGGAACGGGGTCAGTACGCGAAGGCCTTGCAGAGATGGTGCGAAGTTTATTGTGGTGCTGTTGATTCGGTGATGTATGCGATTGAATTCCTGCAGGCCGTGGATCTCTTGGAGGCCAGCTTGCGAGAACTGCCATCACATGGCGCGGATCCTTGCGGCGAATGTCTTGAACACCAGGAGCTCCCGCTCACGCCAGAGACGGAAGCAATGTGGCGATCGCTGGCTGATGCCTCCATGGACGGGCATTTGCCAGATGTTCTAAAGGTCCTGTCTTCTAGTTAAACTGCAGGTGACCTTGTGACGAAAGGCCCAAAAGGAAGGCACGAAAGGAAAGCACTTCTCAGACAGTTGGCCGTTCTCCAATGTACGGAATGTAAGGAATGTATGATCAGCATGTAGCGAAATGTAAGGGTCTCGCCGGTCCCGGGGTTCTTTCACATCCTGCTTCTGGCAGAGGAGCACTTCAACCTGCCAGTGGCAGAGCGCTGCTATGCGGTGTTGGGTGATGTGGCCAAGAGCCGATACCTGCACAAGGCAGGGGTGCTGTGGAGACATCCGCAACACAAGAACTTCGGTGAGACTGTAGAGTTCGCTTTGAGGTCAACCGCCTCATCCAAGACCACGCTGCAGAGGTTGGCGGCGATGGCTCCAACTACTACATGGCACAGGCCAGCGTGAAGATGTACCTTGTTCCACGGTGCCATGACGTCCTGCACGGTGCTGAGGCCAAGATGGCCATGCTTGCGAAGCAGTTCCAGCGAGCAGAAGCCATCCTGCTGGACCACAACGAGCTAGATGAGGCGCTGGCCATGTACCAGGCGCACCGTACTGTGGGCACGGGTTTTGCTCAGAAAATCCTCGTTGCTGTCGAATCAATGGGCTATTCCTCTGCTTTTCCACCTGACAGGAGCTTCACAAGTACAACGAATCCATACAGCTAGCAGAGCGGAAGAACCACCCCAAGGCCCCAGCATTGAGCAGTGCTGTCGCCGACCCCATAAAAGGACCACGTGTCGGCGTCTTGCGGTGTTCAAAAAGGGGGTTCTGGGTTCCCATGTCGCTCGCCCGGCCAGCTCATGCACCTGAAGAACTACTACCTGCAATGGCTGCTGTCCACACAGCAAGAGGAGGGGCGGGGGGTGCCTTCAAGGAAATCCAGGGATGCCGGACCTTCATGGGCTGCATGGGCTGCAGGAGAAGGCTGGCGAGCTCCAGGAAATCGATGGCGACTACGTCAGGCGTTGGCCAAGGGACTCAAGGGTTCAAAGGCTTTACAGGTCTTGACAGGGCTTGACAGGCACTGGCAGGGCGGCTCTGCAAGTGCTCTGCTCCTGCGCTGGCATGGTTGGTGTTTGTGTAGGACGGTTCTTGCATGTTGCGGTCCGCAGTTTGGCTGGAAACATGGCGTTGTGTGCACAGCAATTGCCTATCCCGTGGCCTCTGCCGACTGCATCGCAGCCCGGTGCGGTCTCCTCTGCAGGCCAGCTCAGGATTTTTCACTCCGAGGTGGTCTTTGCTTGAGAGATTTTGAGACAGTTGGAGGCCCGAGCCATGCTTCGGAGCCGAGAGGGGTCTTGCCGGCGGCACGGAGGCTCAGGAGTTGGCGTTCGGTGGACGCTGATAGATGGATGTATCACAGCACCATGCTGTATTGTCTTCACCGCGCACCACGTCCCAGGCCATGACGGGCCTTGGGCTGGCCTTGATGAGCAGGCAGGTGGGTTGACATGCGCTGACCATGTTTTGGCATTCCTTAGGCTTTCCCGGTGGCGGTGGGTGCACCCGGGAGGCGAGCCCCGTTGCACTCGCGGAGGAGCTTCCGCCGAGTGGCGTGCCGAGCGGAGGCTGTACGCTCGTCCGTGCCGAACATGTACATTGTACATCATAGTACATGTCTTGCCGAGTTTTTGATGCTTGGGAATTTACAAGCGTACCCGAAAGAGGCTGAGGATGCCGAGGATGCCGAGGATGCCGATGATGCCGGGCCAGGTGCTTCCCTTGTGGAAACACCGGAAAAAAGCCTTTTCTGTGCTCGACCCTGTTTCTTATGCCAGTCGTTGTGTTTCATCGTGATTCCCTTGATTGCAAGGTGGTGGCGGGAGCAGCAGTTCCAGGGATCCGATGCGGGGGCCCCCAGTCGCAACCCCTGTTGACAGGACGCCTGAGTATGCCTGAGTTGTTCAGCGCTGAACGTTGAAGTGTGAGGAGGTCCGCGCTGTCAGATCCAGCATCTTCGCAGTTCTGGGCTTGGTGTGTGTGTGTGTGTGTTTTTCTTGTTTTTTTTTTTTTTTTTTTTTTCTCTCTCTCTCTCTCATTCGCTCCGTCGGTGGCCTTTGATATGCAAAGCCGTTTATCGCTATACTAGGAGGTGGTCAGAGTTGCTGAAGCGAAGTTGTTTGGCGGAAGCAGGTCAGCTTCCCCACACGCACACCATAGTTGGAGCGGAGAATGTTGCCTGGCCAACACCCAGGCTTGACGTGCTCGCACCTGGATCGAACGAGCTGGTCAATGTGGACGTCCCCAACCATTGGCTAAGCATCAGCAGGTGGGACGTGGAGCGGGTAGGAAGCAATGTGGAAGCAACTGCTGCTTACCCGATTTATGCATTCTAGAATCGGGCCTGCAGAATGTTTGCTGCCTCGTCCATTACTTTGTCCGCTTCTTGTGCATGTCTTCAAGGATGTAGTCATATCTCCTGGCGGCACAGGACAAGGCCGACCAGAAGCGTGAGCGGTGGCCTGTCCCTCAGATGCTTTCGGAGGAACGACTGTGGAAGCAAGCCTCGAGGGCTCATTTTACCTCGTGGATAGGTCCGGGCCATGCGCATGGCCGCTCAAAGCGCTCCAAACAAAAGGCCGGCGCCTCTAAGAACGACTTGGGGAATGGTTGGAAGCAAGTCGGCGCACTTCTGCTGCCTTACCTTGTCGCCATAAAAAACCGCTCAGGTGTCGTGGCGCTTGAAGCAGGGCCCTCCGCTGGCGCACAAGAACTGGGACTTCCCCTCCCGGCTGCGCGTCAGCACTGGAACCGCATCTGGGACAGCATCTGGAACTTGATTGAACTTGATGGAGTTTCGGACCTGAGGTTGCCAAGGGTCGGACAAGTCCGGAAAGCTGCAAACTATTGAAATGATTCCATCAGGAATGGGGGTCCGGTTCACAGAAATCAGCATTGATTCTTTCAAGGGAACCAAGAACTTTTTCGGAGGGGGTCGATGATGACCAGGTCATTGTGGATTCCAGCCAGCAGAAGCAACAGCATATCCGAGTGTTTGGGATCCAGGTTAAGGTTCTAAGGTGGTCGAGGGTGTTTTGGGGTATTGAGGGCTGGGGTTAAATTTTGGGGTCTGAGGGTTTAAGGCATTGAGGGTTTTAGGGTACTTCAGCGTATTGAGGATGTAGGGGATTGAGGGATTTGGTGTATTGAGGCCTTAGGGTACTGTGGGTTTCAGGGTACTAGGGACTGAGGGATGACGATCATTAATAATTATGGTGTTAGGGTTTAGGGTTTAGGGTTTGAGATTGCCTACTTGCGTTGGCCTCGGCTTGCTTCTCAAGAAAGGCAGTGCTTGATCGTCCAAGGCCAAGCGCCGTCGGCTGGAGCAGCCGGCCGGAGCTGCACACCCAGTGACGCGGTGTTGGGGCGCAGTGAAGTTGCATTTACTATATTACTATATTATGGACATACGAAAATATAGTAATGCATTTGCCAATCTGACCTGATCTTGGTGCTTTTGAAGGTCATCGTGAGACCGACGATGGAGCGGGTGCGTGAGGCTCTCTTCAACCAAGCCGGGGCCGCAGCAAAGCACAGGGGGTTGAACAAGCGCGCGACAAGCCGGCGGGATGGTGGCCGCAGTGCCTTGATGCACTGATGTCCATACGGTATCAGTGAATTGTTTTTTTTTTCATCAAGGTGACTGCCATGCATCTCTTCGAAGATCGCTCGGTGCGTCACCTCGACCTCTTCACAGGCCAGTGCTCCGTGACCAGATGATCAGATTCGAAGCAAAAGCTGATTGAAAGTGGCGAATGAGCCACTACCAGATGGCCAGTCAGAGATTCCGTGCAGGGACGGGCTCGGTGGGGATCGAAGGGCTCAGCCGAGGAGCAGCTGAGTGCATTTTTGTGCTGGCCTCAGCTTTTTGGATCGTGTGCCGCTCCGCTGCTCGCGACCTGACACTTGCTCAGGTCGACTCCTCGAAGGATTGTCCCCCGCTTACGACCTTGCTGGGTCTGAGGAGATTTGATGATGTTGGCATTAACTCATCCTGTGTGGAGTGCTCAAGTCACGGACAGAGGTGTCGACTGTGCCATTGCCAACGCCTGGCTGTGTGGCTACATGGAGCACGAGGAGGCCTCGAAAGGCCCCATGAACGAGCGCCTCGAGGCCGATTGGGCGGCCACGGAAGCTGTGCGCAAAAGCATGCATGGACTCTAACCCTAAACCCTAAACCCTAAACCCTAAACCCTAAACCCTAAAGCTTAATTTTTAAACCCTAAACCCAAAAAACCCTACTCTCGACATCCTCAGCAGCAGAAGCGAGCGGCGACGCAGGCCGAGACGGGGCCCTTGAGCATGGTTGGAGGCCTCCAGCACCTGCTGGGCATCTTGAGAACTCTTCGACGGAGGTTCACGCGATTTAGGGGGTACCTTCTTGGAGTCCTTATTCTAAGGGGATCCTACTATTTGGGGTCTATATGACTCTAAACCCTAAACCCCAAACCCCAAACCCCAAACCCCAAACCCTGAACCCTGAACCCTAAACCCTAAACCCTAAACCCCCGTGTGCCCTTATTATCCTAAACTCAGACTTCCACGGAAAGCCAGGTCCTCGGGCTCAGGTCCAGATCGAGCTGCACCGCGCCCAGGTGGCGCGGCAGCCGGTGGGTGCCATCCAGGCGACGTGATAGGGTTTAGGGTTTAGGGTTTAGGATTTAGGGGTTCTCAGAGAGCTTCGTCCGCCAGCTGCCCTGACCTTGCAGGCGGACGTCCTGGATCTTCTTGAGGCTGATCATGATCTGTCTTATGATGTCTTCAACTTCTTTCCAAGGGTTTAGGGTCAGGAAAATAAGGGTTTAGGGTTCAGGCTTTAGGGTAAGTTGCACAGAGCTCGCACGTCTCGCGACCAGGATCCCGAGAAGTACGGCCTCGTGAACCGCAGCTTCAATCTGATCGTGCCCCTCCCACGTTGTTCTGTGCAAGTTTTCTAAGTTCCTTAAGCCTCGGAAACCGTAAACCCAAAGCCCAAACGCCCGAAAAAGCCTGTGGAGTCGCTTCAAATCAAGATTCCAACTTAACTTGGCAGACGGTGTCTCCCAACCCCGACGAGATCTCTTTCCGTCAGCTCTGCACTGTCAGGGGCCGAGATTCCATGCTCGGAAAAGATATTAATCCATGTTGTTGTTCCACATCCTTGTGATTGCATGTGGCTCCATATGATCGAAACGAACAAAATCCCTGTACCCTCAAGACTATCGCGACGTCATGCAAAGCCGTCCGCATCATGTACCCACCCGGCTGGCCGTGTTGCCATGTGTTGCCATGTGTTGCTTGCTTTTTGCAACTTCTCATGCGAAGCCGGCGAAGCCTTTCCGCCCACAATCTTGGGTTGCCCTGTCGATGATGTGAACACCGCTCTAGTTTCAATTGATACTCTGCTGGCGTGGATGCTGGAAGCTATTGTATAGCAAACGCTACCACCAGTGTCATGGACACACGGATGTGAAGAACTTGTTCGGCTTTCATCATGGTGTTGACCAGGGATTGACAACATGCATGCTTGAAACACGTGCAAGAATGCCGCACACATCAGCCCTAACCGACATGGAAGGGCCACGGATTACGACCACTGCCAGCTTCAGTGTCTCTGGTTGCTCTCTGTGGCAGCTCAGGCCTTGGCGAAGTCTGAGCTCATTGAGCGAGATGGGCTGGTTTGCATCGAGTACCCGCGGGAGTTAGGCATCCTCTGCAAGAGCTGACGGTGGTTTCGGTGGTCTTGTGGCAGTTTTGCTGTGTGTTCAACAGGGCGTTTTGTGGCTGCGCCGTGGTTCGCACACATGCAAACACTTGGTCAGGGGCCCTGCCTCCGGTGCTGTGTGCGCCCTTCGAAGACGAAGATGACTTCGACGACATTGCCGCTGGAGTTCCTGTACTCCATGGACTCAGGCTGCCCCCAGGGCACAAGATTGGCAAGACCCTCTTGGCGGTAGCTTCTTACATTTGTTGTTGCATGTCGTGGCCCCACTTTGAACTGATTGGTCGTCTCTTGTCCTTGGCAATCAGTTCTACCTCAGCACACGAACAAGCTTGTATGCTGCTAACCTGAGCTGGGTTGCTCTGGTATCGTAGCCTCACATCACAGACTCGTAGACACCCTGACGCAGCGAACCATCAACGGGTTTCGGACCTGTCAAGTGCCTTTGTGCCCATCGTGCCTTTTGCTTTAGCTCGCTTGTGCTTGCAGGAATCGCGAATACGGAAACACAATGCTGGGTCCTCGAGTGCCAAGTTGGTCCAAAACATTTTGCGCACATGATCTTTTGATGATGAGGGAGTGGATCTGAGTGACTTTTGTTCAGATGCAACGCTGCTTCTGAAGTGTCATGAAGTGCCCTCGTAGGCTGGCAATCTACACCAAGTTGCCTACTGGGGTGGTTGCCCAAGATTATGGTCCGAGTGTGCAGAGTGTGGATGCGACTGACAGTTGGGGTGAACAAGTGTCCCTTTTTTGGTTTCATAGCTGTCGGAGGTGCGAGGGCGCACAGGCGAACCGCGTCCGTGGGAGTTCACTGAGACACTCATGCAGCCGAAGTTGCGGCAGAGGAGAACCTTAGTCACCTTAGTCACCCCTTTTCAAAGCTATGGAGATATGTGAGCTTGATCCGGATGAGGAGCCGAGACTTGTGGCGCACTCCGAGTATCTTTGCCAACCACGGCGAGCGTGGATTTGCTGTGCCGGAGAAGGCGTTTCCAGCTTTTGCGTCTGGCCTGTAGCATCCTGTTAAGTAAGTATGTATGGTTGTTGAGTTGTTGAGCTGAAATCTTGCAGAGCTGCCGAAAGAGTTCGCAGGCGCCTGCCTTGAAGGAGTGAGAGTGAACTTGGCCGTCCATTGGGACCGGAACTCCCAGTTCTCCTGCTCGGAGAGATCATTGTGGATCGTATTCGAGTCTGCCAGCTGTGTTTGGTTTCACCATGAATGTTATGGGAGAGGGCCGTGGAGACATGCTGCTGAGGCAAGAAAAGAGTCAAAGAGCATTATCCAACACATCGCCTCAGAATTTTTCCGAGCACCTTCAATCTGCCAGGGCCATCGAGCTGTATCTCCGCGGCGGAATGGCCGCAAAGGCGGCGATGGAAGAGAGTTGTCGCTGGTCTCGGACGGTCTTCTCACGCCCGCACAGGCTGCATCGGTCGTCCAGCGACACAACGCCAACTACTCCCAGGACTGGGTCTTTTTAGCATTCTAGCCAGAGTTGCGTCGGCTTAGGGGGCGGGAAAACGCCGCCGCGATAATTGTGTCTGCTGCTTTTGATGGTGCTAGTTTGTTGGTGCACCTGACACTTTCCGTTTTTCCAGGAGCTTTTGCAAAAGATCGTCGCGGGTCTGCAGGTTCACCGGCTCAGCGAGTTTTTGGAAGGTCAAAGTTGCTCCGATAGCCCACCGACAAGGCCAGTGGCATGCACGACCGTGCGGGCGGCCTCTACGAGCGCATGGGTCTCATTCAGCCGGCCATGGACGCGTACCGCCGTGGGCACGCCTACAGACAGGCCCCAATCCCTACCTCATCCTACCTCTGCAAGCGAATCAGCGCACATCAGTTTGTTTCTTTGTGGTGTCTTTTTGGTGTTGTCTTGTTCGAATCCGAATCTCTTCTGCAGATCTCGGTGTCAGGCCATCGAGCTGGCCAAGCACTCTCAGCCTGGCCTGGTGGTGCCTGGCTCATACCACTTGCATTTCGGGTTTCCAGATTGCTTGCGCGCTTGTGCCGCCATTTTGCCAGACGTCCCTCATAGATGCTCTCTTCTTGAGTCCATCATCTCAAGGGATGCCTCGAGACCCAAGACGCGCTAGCCACTCCCCGACTTCCTGAGTTCTGGGATTGAGGCTTCTTACCCGTGCCTCTCTGCGAGCGTGTTGTGCTTGCCACTGTCACAAACTTCTTTAGGCGCCCACACGATTTTTAGGGATTCCAACGGCTTTATGGCTTGTTCCTCTAGCCCCACAGCTGTCCCACGCTTCTTTTCCGGTAAACGGCCTTACCTTCCACGTGACCGTGTGGTCAAGGGCTTGCTGTCCCACACTTTGGTTTTACAGCTTTCCACGCCCCACTCCTTTTGATCGTTTCGTGTTAGGATGGTAGGGGTTTGTGTTGTTTACGAGGAAGTGTCGCAAGCGAGCCGCAAGAGCAGCAGGGTCATGCAGTTGCTGGTTTTGACGCTCAGGTTGCTCTGGAGGAGGAGTGGGGCGACTGGTTGGTCTCGCAGCGGCAGGCGTTGCTTACTGGTGTCTTTCCCGTCATTCCTGAGGGTCAGCAAAGTCATCGAAGCCCCATGCAACCCACTGCAGCAACATGATGCACAAGGTGGACGCAGCGATCAATCACTACATTGAGGCCTGGCACTTATGGAAACCGGCACATGCTGCGCAGCCGGCACAGCGCAGTGTTCCGATTTAGGACCACTTAGGGCTTCCCGGGATTCTGGGGGTGGAATGCCGCAAAATGGGTGTCAGGCCTTTAGGCATTGTCCCCGTTCTCCTCAGGCTGGCTCAGCCACGAAGGCCATCGATGCGGCCATGCCGGGCACCCGGATTTTGCAGGGTGGAGCCTGTAAGACACTGTAAGACAGCCGATTCATGGTCGGGTCGCTCCGCAATCGCCATGGCTTCTTTAGATCTCTTCTTTGTGTGGCTCCTTTTTGTACTTCAAGTAACAAACGGGGCACCTCAGAGAGCAACCGACCGCATGACCGAGGACCGCACGGCAGTGGCACAAAGCCGAGACGTTGTTGGATCAGGTCCCGTCGCCTGCGCTGATGCATCTTTGACCAATTGAAACATGTTGGCTGTGCCACAGACGTGATGCAAAGGCTTCAATGGGTGCCGATCAGAGCTTTGCCCTGCCGTTTTACGAGAAGTTGGCCACGCATTATGCGCACTCCCGCCAGTCGGATCCGCAGATCTCTGGAATAGCTCTGGACTCCTTGCAGCGACTGAGTCAGTCCCTCTGCCGCCCCGAGATATCCTAAGGTTCGAGCAAGCAGAGCGAGCTTTCATCAAGTCCGGCCGACCACAGCGGGCTGCCGCGCTCTCGGCGCCGACTCCACGACTTGGGTTTCGACAGGTCACGCCATTGTGAAAGAGGGAATGAAACGAGTGAAGCTCTCAAGCTCCTGAGTTCCTCAAAGTCTGCGATGTACTGAAGCTCGACCTAGCTCGACTTGCCTCGACCTGCAGCGTCACCGAGAAACCTTTTGCTGCCAAGGTCCAGATGTATGTCGATCATGCGCAGTGCGCACCGCAGCTGCTCTCGAAGTATTTGGCGTTCTCCTAGTTACTAGGGTGTTTCATGGTGTTTCCTTGCTGGGCAGGTACGAGAAAGCTCACCGTGTTGCCAAAGCACACCTCTCCCCCGCAGAGAGGACGGAGCTCTACATCGCGCTGGCGCAGGCTCTGGGCCGAAACAAGAAGCAAAAAACGCAAAAACATGCAGACACTGGGAAGCAAGCTTCCCTATTCATGGAGAGTCGTCGTGTGCCAGGGCCTGGAGCAATCGGTCAAGCTCAACGAGGTTGGGGAAGTGACGTAGAGCGGGGCCATTGCATGCGATCGTGCAGATGAGTTTCAGCTTGTAAGGCCGAGCAAATGTACTTGGCCGTCAATGAGTTTGATCTGGCGATCAACATGAGACGATCTCAGAGCCACATTTCATTGCGAAGCCTGTGTGGCTGCATCTGGCACACCCTAGGCCGGAGGCATAGGGTCTCGTTGGTAACCGAGGTATAAGAAGCGCGAAGAGTATGAGCAGATGCTGCGCTTGGTATCCAAATACCGCAAGGACTTCTTGCCTCCGCTGGAACATGCTTCTGGTAGGTGGAGCTGCGTAAAGACCACGAAACATCCTCAGGAGCTCCTGAATGACACCTACAAGCACATTGCGGAGCAGTACGAGATGAAGGGCAACCTCAAGAAGGCTGAGCACTACTATGTTGAGGCGCCAGGGGCTTCGAGCTGAGAGCCTGTTGAGCCTTCCTCGCCATTCCACCCTGCCAAGCTCGGGGTGCTGGCTTGCTGGCTGTGGCTGGCTCCCTCTCTGTGCTTTCTGTGTCTCTCTCTCTCTCTCTGTCTCTCTCTCTCTCTCTCTCTCTGGCCCTGTTCCTCTCGGTTTGGGTTCTCTCAAGCGCTGAGCCCCGAGCGACTTTGAGTCAGAACCTTGAGGCGAAGATGTGGACCAGCGCCATGTCCATGTATCGTCAGCTCGAGAAGTGGGAAGATGCCAAGCGCGTTGCCAAGGCCGCAGCTTCCATCACTCCCAACCAATCTAGGAGACTCAGAACTCGGCCTTAGCCTTCTCTGCCTCAGCATGCCGTAGCCGCTTCGTCCGCCAGATGCACGGCGGCAAGCAGTCCTTCGAGAAGGTGGTCTTGGCACAAGCTCACGCCACCCAAGCCTGTCTTGTTCCATCTTATTCTCATTCTGCCTCTCTAGCAAGTCGAAAGTGCGCCTAATGCGACCAGGAAGCAAGACTCATGTCGCGACATGCCAGGCAACCTTCAAGGAACATGGAGCTGAGGCAACGGGGGCATAAGGGTAAGCAAAGCGTGATGTGCTTCACGCATGGGGGGCGAGGGAGGGGGGGGGGGGCCGTCCTGAGATTGCACGATGCCCTAAGGCCGGGGCACAGCTGCTGGCCAAGCACGGCCTGATCGAGATTGCGGCCTCCTCAAATAGGGGTTCCGAGCCTTTTTTGGATTCCCATAATCAGTATTATACTATTTAGGGTATATTAAGGGTACCCCTATTTGGGTGAAGTACCCAGATCTCTCCTTGCTCCTTTAGCCTAGTTGGGCCGGCGTGGCTTTTGCACCTTACGCCTTACGCTCACATTTCTCTTGAGGCCATTGACTATGCAGTGGAGCACAGCAACTTCCAGCATGCCTTCGAGCTGGCGAACCACTCAGCCAAGCACAAGCTCCCCGACATCCACCTCAAGAAGGCCCGTGGAAGCATCCAGGAAAAGCTCAGAGCTTGAAAACAGGGATTATCATGATTCTAGTACCCCGATTATAATACTCAGTAGGGATTATGGCGATAATCCCTTTTTGTTCCCTAGTAAGGATTGTTAGCATAAGGGGGAACATCCCAACCCGAAGCCCTAAAAACGGGGAAAAAGCTGTTTCCGGGGTGGCGCCCCTGTCGGGGTTCCAAAGAGGCGCTGGCCCTGGAGGATGACGAGCAGCCCTGGCCTTGAATTCTCTTGGCTCTCTTGAGAGCTGTCAGGGGAGATCATGGGAGTTTACGAAATAAGGGACCCCTCATATAGACCCCCAAATACTACGCTTCCCTCATAATATGGACCCCAAGAAGGTACCCCCTAATCTCGGAAGCCCCCCACATCTAGCGACTGTTGAGGTTTAAGTTGGCGGAGGAGGAGTTCATCAAGGCAAACAAGCCCAAGGAAGCCATCGACATGCAGCTGGGCGTTGTTGCGACGCGTCACTTAGCAATCGCCCTCCTCACTTCCGTTTTAGTTCCTGCATTTTGCAAGCAGCACCATTCAGGTATGTGCACGGGCGCGATTGGGTCTCTGCCATGCGGGTGGCAGAGGTGGGTTTAGTGGTCCAGCTTCCTCATCCGAAGGCCGGCACCTCCCCTCCGTGTGCCCTGCAGGCATACGAGCGCGAGAGCATCAAGGACGTGATGGTCCACCATGCCAAGGACCTCGTCGACCAGAACAACATGCAGGAGCAGAGGGCGCGGGCAAAAGGGGAGATGGGAAACCACCAAGAGCCCCTAAGCCCACTCCTTCATCCCCCCCCAAACTTAAGCCCCGACAACCCTCAAGCTGCCCGGCAACCCCCCAAAAAACTCCTAAACGCCCCAAAGCCCTGAGGCCCTGGACCATTCTGAACCCCAAACCCGAGGCTGCCGAGAATCTCTTCATCCAGGCTGGCAAGCCGGAGTTGGCGGTGAAGGCCAGCAATTTGACTTTTACTGGGTTCCGAGCTCTTCTTAAGGACCTTTATTGCAGTGCCCTGAACTATCGGGTGTATACGAGCTTGGGTCAATCCCCGTTTGCGTTTCTGTTTTTGCGGTGACGTGACAAGAAGGCCCCCAGAAGGGATACTTACGTAGAACATCCCCCCATGTGGCAATGTGGCATTATGTGGCCATGGAGGCCTATTCCTCCAAGCGCATGGTGAACGAAGCCGTGAGGGTGGTTGACTCAGATACACTCGAGAGGGCTTTAGAGCTGCCAAAGCCTGAAACCTGATCGCATGAGGGGTGCTGAAGCCTGGCACAAGTCCGATTGTGCCAAAGGTCTGCAAGAAGCACTGCCCGCAGATGTTGGGTGATGTGGTCGACTCCTATGGCGACGGCGCTGCTGCTCCAGGCAGTAGCAGTAAAGTGTGGGCCGTAAGCAGGGCAAAAACCCTAAACCCTAAACCCTAACGACTCTTAGTAGAAAACAGTTCCCACAGCCATGGAGCAAAGCCACAGCACTTGAAAACCGTCATGAAGAGAGGGTATTCACGTTTCATAGCCTGACCAGCCAGGGAATCCTCAGCGATGTTCTCATGGCATCCCTAAGCAACAAGCCGGGTAGATGAAGGCAGGAAGCAAGAACAGAAGCGAAGGCATGGTCTTGTTGTCCACGGTGTTAGGGTTTAGGGTTTAGGGTTCAGGGTTTAGGGTTCAGGGTCTAGGGTTTGGGGGGGACCTGACAGCCAGGATCATGATCACCATCATGGTCGTTAAGTTGTGTGGTCGTCTTGGCTTAAGACTTGATGACACCTTTGCCGGGCCTAAGCCCTACACCCTAAACCTCAAGAAGTAGGGTTCTCCATTCAATGGCCGCGTGCTGGGAACCCTTCTAGTCTCCGCATGAGAATAGGCTCGCAGAACTCAATGCACCGAATCCTGGTCCTTTTTGTCAAGGTGCACCGCAGAGCTTGGACGAGATCCTAGATGCTGCGAAGATCTACGAGGTCGGTAGCCCCAAACCCCAAATCCCACACCCCAAACCCCAAACCCCGAACCCCGAACCCCAAGCCCCACACCCTGAACCTAAACCCTAAGCCTCACTTTTAATCTGGGCTTTCAAAGGGCCTCAACTGGAGCTTCTTTCTTATTCTCTTTGGAGCCTGACGCTTCGTGAGTGTTTAGGGGCATGTGGGGCTTGTTTGATCTAGGGCCCGGTGTTTAGGGCTCCCAAAGCCCTACGACCCTAAACCCCAAACCCTATGGGATAGGGTATTTTGTTGCTCGTTTACACCATCACCACCCCACGTGCCGACGAGGAGACCGGCAACTACTCGCGTGCCATTGACGCATACCTTTCAGCCGGAGCCTTGAGGGGTCCAGCATTTGGAGTTCGTTGAGGGACATGAGGGCAGTCGTCTACGCCCTTGGAGCTTCTCAGCCAAAAACTCAAAGCCCCTTGCAAGCCTTTGACGCCCCATCGCGCTCCAGACTCACCCAAACCAAGCGCCCCCCCCGAGGTGAACGAGACGGCCTCCTCGGAGCCGGATCGCCTGGAGGAGGCCTTGTTGAGCCTTTCCTGGGCAGGAAGAATGCGCCTTCACTTCGTGGCACTCGAAGCCTGCAGCGGTATGAAATGTCCAGAAATGTACAGAATGCTCCGGCATTAAGATACGTTCCTTAGTTAAGGGGTCCCCATGAGGCTTCTCCAGGGTTCAGGGTTCCTTTGGGAGATCAGGACTTCAGCTCATCCCTGCAATTTCTCACGTGTCAGGTCTGGGAGAACGCGGTGCGCCTGTCCATGAAGCACGCCCAGGAATGCCGCTCTCGATGGGTCTCCGGTCTGGGATTTGGGGTTGAGGGCGTGAGACAGGAGCGCTACACCGATATCGTGGCGATCGTCTCCAAGAGGTTGAAGCTCATCCAGCGGTTTGAGGCAAAGGGTCCTTTTAATTGAAGGAGCTGAGCTTGAGTGAGCTGCCCTGAAGAGGCGGCCGCGGAGCTGTACGAAAGCATCGACGCTTTCCGTGAAGCGGTCAATTGCTACATCGCCGGCGAGGTTCCCTGGCATTCCCTGGAAGCCCCGAAGGCCGGCGCGCCTCCTGTGCATGCCGTCGTGTGCCAGGTGTGGGACAAAGCGCGGCAGCTCGCGCAGCAGCACTGCCCGGACATGGTCCGCGTGGTGGAAGATAGGTGCCGAAATGCCGTTTGCAGGACTGTGGAGTGTGCTAGGAAAGATGGTAGCAAACGGCAGGTACAAAACAGACTTGGTTGGCAAGGGCGGCGGTCTCAGTGTCTCAGTTCGTGCCAGATCTGTGACCCTGACTTGTCTGCATTTCTCGACGCCCAAGCGTGAGGAGATGGTGATGAGCTCATCCGTCGCACCGGAGACGTGGACAGTGCGCCTGTTGCTCGGAGAAGTGACCTGAAAAATCCTGAAAACTCGGCTGTGGTGACTTCGTAGAATACGCCAAGGCTGGACATGTATGCCCGCAACGGAGATTGGACCAAGTGCCTGGCACTGGCCGAGAAGCACAGCCCGAAGATGCTTCCTCACTACCTCGTCCTCCCGGCATGCTTAGTCAGACTTCGTCCAGCAGAGCATCATACAACCTGCATCATAGTGCCATAGGTGTAGAGACCACTCAGAGTGGGGTGCTTGGAGAATGTTGCATGTGCTCTCCAGGTGCAGTACTGCAGGGTCTTGGCCAACAAGCAGGAGATCCTTCAGGCAGCCCTGGGACGTGTTTCCGAACATAGGGGTACCATGGGGTACCCTTTTGGGGGGTTCCTGTAATAAGGATTCTACTATTTTGGGGGTATATCAAGGGCACCCCCTTGGGGGAAATACCCATGCCAAAGATGGGTGCAGCTTGTGAAGGCTGCGCAGATGCTGGTCCGGTACGGGCCTCCGCCTGAGCAGACCAACTTCCCTCTCTACAAGGTTCCACAGGGAGTCACTCAATGAGTTCTTTTTGTAGTGCTGCTGAAGTGTTGTCGGGTTCACGACTCCCTGGTCTGCAGCTCATTCACACCGACCTGCTGCCTCCGGCCCAGCTTCCGTCCGTCTGCACGCTGGGTTCGCCTTCCCTTTGGCCCTGTGCCCATCTGGCCATTTGTTGGCGGCGGGCCGCTGCAGGTCGTGCGCTGATGCCGGAGGGCCACCGCTGGTGCGGGAAATGCTGCTGCGCGTCATGACGCCGCCCGGCACACTGGGAGGTGCCGTCGGCTCTTGCACCACAGTGGAGAGATGCCTGGGTTATGCACGCGCATCCCAAAATCTGCGCCACCAGCAAACATGACTTCTCCGAACAACACGCGGCCCATCGCAGCCCCCGACAACATAGTTACCAAATATCCGACTTTGGAGGGGTTGGGGTTAAGAGCCATCAGAGCCTTGGGGTCTTCATGCAGTACGCTTGCGACCTTTCCTCATCTTCGGTTTCCATCTCACCCGACCTGTCTCAGCGAAGGGTTTGTTGTTTGCCTCCCGTTGCCTGCGCCAGCGCCGCCAACTCCGAAGATGCTCTCAGAAGATCGCCGGCCTCAGGCAGAGTTCCTCAAGGCCATGGCTCGCAGGACTTCAGCACACTGGAGTGGCCAAGAGTGCTTCGTGCAAGCCTGCAGGCTCTCCTGACTGCGCACCTGCAGACGGTGCGGGAGAGGCTTCACTTGCCGTGAAGCCTCAGAAATCATCCCTAGAAGCCCCTATATGAAGCAGGGTTTATATTTCTATTTAAATAAGGTTCCTTTTTAGTATTGGCTGAGTGTATACCTTGGGTGTCCTTTTGGACCTTGATATGATTCACGACCTCGAGTCCGCAGTACAAGAAATGTAAACCCTACTTCATATACCCCTTTGGAACCCCCTGTGTATACCTTATACAGTCCCTACATCGATTCGGCCCAACCATCATTGGGAGGTTACGAGAGAGGAACATGGCCCCAGAGGTTGTGGCGAAGGTCAGCGTTGCGCTCTGCCGCCGGGGGCCGAGGGTAGATGAGTGCTTCTGCAATTGCTAGATATTTAGTACTGTTTTTAGTAGTAGTATGAGTATGAGTATGAGTATGAGTATGAGTATGAGTATGAGTATGAGTATGAGTATGAGTATTTTCGTATTTGTGGAGGTGAGAGTATGAGTCTTTCAAGTATTAGTGTGAGTATGAGTACAAGTACCAGTCATAGCCCTAGCCTTCGATACTGTAGCAGTTTTTTGGGACATGTGTAGGTTGTGGAGTGTGTTTGTGGAGCATCTCTTCAACTTGCCTCCTTTCTTCAACTGTTGGCATCCATGCCCTTCCTGACTCCAACGATGGAGTGGCTCAGGTTACTGTGCAGAGTTCCCAGTGGATCTGGCATTCTATGATGCCGGTCTTGACTGCAAAAATGCAGGCAAGAGAGCTCGTCAATTCAACTACTGCGTGCCTGCTAAGTTGCCTTGGATGTCATGTTCTCTTCCTTCAGGCATGATCAACATGTCCTTCTTCTTCCTCAACCGCTTCCTGGACATTGCAGATGCAATCGAAGATCCGGACAACGCTGCGATTGACAACACTGACTTCATGGATACCGATATTCCTTCGCCGTATGCCCATACCTTGGGACAAAGCTGCCGCACTCGCCTGTGCCACTCGCCAGTCTGCATCAGTGCTCTTCGCCTGAGGATCTGGACCTTCCGGAGCAGGCGCACATCTCCAACGACAAGGCAGCGGAGAAGCGGCCATGATGTCCCCATGTGTACCATGCAATGGCCTTAGGGGCCTTGCGTTGTTTCAGAGGTCGAGGAAATCCGCGACTGGGTTTTGGGATGGTCTATGGACCAGAATGTCCAGCAGAAGATGGACCTGCGTCAGTGCGACAAGTGCTGCCTGCACGCTTGAGTAAGCACATGACGCGGTGCCCGCATGTTCAACCTTTTCCTATCCTTTCCGAATTCCAGCCATGGATTCAGGTGTGCGGCGCAGATCTATACTGGAACGCTCATGTGCCCGCACCTCCTTCGCAAGACTGCGTGAATGCACGGAGTCAATCATGTTGACTCACATGAAGTCCGAGAGGGACGATAGGGCAGGCTTGGGAAGCTGCAAACCCGAGGAACTGCAGCACGCTCAGCGAGCCTTGTGTGCCGACCTGAGAACAATGGGGGTTTCCGAAGTTCGGGGTACCTTATTCGGGTCCTTATTATGAGGTTATAAGGGAATGCTACTGTTAGGGGGACTTTAGTAGGGGGCCCTTATGTTCGTAAACCCCCAAACATTGCTTTCCGAAGGGAAGCGTAGAAGGTGCTTCTTTCCACTGAGGCGATCTCGGGCTTTCCGGTCCAGAAGAAGTCGCGAGTGGAATGCACAGTCAGTTGGCTTATCTTGGTTTGGGGTTTAGGGTTTAGGGTTTAGTTCTTGAGTTTGTTGCTCCGGCGATGCAGAGCCTTGAACATGGAAGCTCGCTTCCATGGTTCAGGTGTGTCATGTTGCCGCGAATCGCGATGACTGGAACATCTGGGTGCAGCAGTTCAAGGAGCCTTGTGACTTCTGCGGACTTCGTCAGCGCGACCCGATGCTTCAATCCACTCTGCTGCGTGCAGTGGTGCACTGTGAGGAGTGCCCGTGGTGCTCTGCGCCTCAGAACGCGCAGTACTGAAGAAGTAGCTTTTTGGAGAGCCGAACGTCCTTCGGCATGCTCGCACATTTTTCACCTCCCATGCGTGCGCAGTCGGTTGACACACTTTCATAAGAGCCTTTGCTTCAAGAACCCTGCCTTCAGGACTCCAAATTGGTACCCTCAGAGCCGCGACATGCCGCGACTCCCATACTACAGTTACTACAGCATCTTGTGTGCTTACTGGCTGTGCACAACGTAGTTCGGTGGACTCCTCACGTCCTCCTGTGCATGTCCGGCAGCTCACTGCCCCTAGATGCTGTCGCCTTGTATCATTTCACCTGCCCATGCGGCGTGGATGGCTTTATACACATCGGACCACACGTGCAGTAGGTGGGCCCAAAGAACCATGCCACGCCCATGGCTTGATGCATGCTCCCTACGTCCTACGTATGTCAAATGTTAATGACGACCACCAGTCCAACGCCTTCTGCAGAGATGACGCGTCATAGGCTAAGCCCAAAAGGAGGGGACCCTTATATCGGCGTTCATGTTTGCAGGAGGGAAGGTGACCTGTGTACAGAGCCAGCATGTTCTGCAGGAACTGCAAGATTGCCGCTGCGATTGGTGTGTATCGTGTCTAGCCATGGCGCCTGAGAACGAAAGTGGCGTGCGAAGTATCTGCACCGACCCGTCCATGAAGAGCCGATTGGCTAGCCATTCCTACGTACTATAGCTGCCCCAAAGCACGCGCATTTCTGCTCGGCGGCTCGTTTTCGACTTCGCTCGCTTCCGCCTGCCATTCTTTGGATCCACGCTGCTGCCATTTCAGACCAGCTCTCAAAGGGAGCGGAGGAGAAGACTTGCTGGTGGCGGACTTGAGACTCAGTGATGGCGGGTTGCTACCTTGGGTGCGCCAGACAGCAGGTGCAGTATGGCTGACCCACCAAGCCCTGACCCACAGGCACTGATGCTGGGTTTGTTTTTATGTTCATCAACATACCAACTACATGAGGCAAGCCGGGCGATCTCATGTGCCTGGACAGAGCACGCTTGCCAGGATGAGGGAGAGGACGCGGACGAAGCGCTGCTCTCAACCTGCCAGCAGAATTTGCGGAACACAGCCTCAAAAACTTTCACAGGTCGCACAGTCATGCAGTGCCATGCGTCAGGGCGACTTCCCCTTTCTGAAAGCCGATCATCCGGCATACAAGCGGCCCCACGCTCGGATGGGCCTGCTCGGGCAGCTGCAGTGTGCTCTTCTGTCCTCTTAGACCCCATCCTTCTTTAAGGCTCCAAGAAGCTTGGCGCAAGCAGTTGACTGGTCATAATGACCGGGTCACGCTTCAGCTTCGAGAAAAGCAGGAGGAGAGCGGGGAAGCAGCGCGCTCCACATGAAGCCGAAAGCAGTAGGCGTTGGCTCAATTGGGCTGCATGGATGGCTGCGGAGGAGCTTAAGAAGCTTGTGAAGCACCGAGAAGACATAGGCAAGATAACGCCTCAAAGTTGTTGGTGTGGTTTGGAGATGCACGGATTCTTGCATGCGGTTAACCATGCGATAGCATAGGGTCGGGAAGTTCAACCGCCCCTGCAAAACCCTGAGCCTTCAGCATTTCCTGCTGCCAGGCGTGACTCTCTATGGAGCTCAGCAGCAGCTTGCCAAGTTGCAGCTGCAACTAGAGCAGCTCCATGACAAGTTCCCTCCCCTTTTTGCATTAGGCATAGGGCATCATAGGGCCTTATCGTGGATCCTTGCGCCCTCGGTAGGTACGCCATGGTCCAGGGACAGCGCCTAGAGGAGATGGCTGGGAGGGTGGCCGGCGGTTCACAGTCGTTCTGTAGGTTGCGAGGCTTGCAGTCGGGAGAGTGGAGTGTAGCTGGTCCCCTTTGTTGGTGCTCAGCTGGTGCTGCAGGGATATGCCAGGACGATGAGAAGCTGAAGAACATCACCACCGACTGGGAAGGCAAGAAAGTCGAGGTGGAGGAGGCTACGCGAAGGCTAGCCAAATCGCAGGACAGCCATATGTCGAGTCACCTACATAGTGCGAGTCACGTACACGACGCAATGTTTGCAAGGGCTTCTGCCAGGGCCGTCCCAAGTCCACGGAAGTTGTCTGCAGGACGAGCTGAACCAGCTGAACATCACGGTTCGGCAGGTTCAGGAGTACAATGAGCAGATGAAGGCCGAGATCCAGGTCACCCGCCGAGCGACCTACAAGGCGGAGGCCCCTCGCACCGTGAGCCTACCCTAAACCCTGAACCCTAAACCCTAAACCCTAAACCCTGAACCCTGAACCCTAAACCCTAAACAAAACCCTAAACCCTAATCATCTGTTTGAATCTCAGAAGCCCTGGAACGGAGGACCACATCAAGCAGATCGAGGAGATGAAGTCCAAGCAGGACCTGCTGATCGACTCGATGAACGAGGACATCAAGCGGCTTACCGAGCGGAAGGCCTTTAGCGGGCCCTTCGTGATGGCGTCAGGGCGACTGCGAGTGACTGCAAGTGAGCTCCCCGAAACCCTAAACCTTAACCCTGAGCCCTAAACCCTAAACCCTCAACCCTCACTCTTGTGAGAACAGGCCTTGCTGGATGCCCAGATCTCGGCGCAGCGCCAGGAGGGTTTGGGGGGGGGGAAGCCACCTCTGAACGGTGTGTAAGAAGGGTGCGACAGGAATGCCAGACAGTAGGGTTCTGAAGACGAAGTCGCCAGGAGACGGAGGCCGCCATGGCGACTCTCCGGGAGGCGAGCCGAGAGATGGAGGCCATCGAGTTTGAGAAGCGGCCGGGCTCAAGGAAGCTCTCATAAGGGACCCTGAAGGGCGCTCGTGCGAGTTGAGGAGTGATGGGCCAGAAAGACGGTTCTGTGCAAACCTGATGGTCAAAGCCGCTGGCGTGCTAAGGAAGCAGCTTATGATGCAGTGGAGGCCAGGTTCTGATGAAGCACATGGCATGGTAAAGTGCGGAAAGCTTTAGCTTCTTCAGGTCCTCCCTGGTCGGGATGCAGCGGAGAGATGAAGCGCTGCAAAATGTGCAGAAGGCTCTCGAGGAGCAAAGTGAGGCGCATGTCAAGCTTTCTCCCAATCTCCGTTCCCCCACTGCCATGGTCCCCATGCGCCGCACATGCGCCACAGACTTATCAAGTTGCAGGAACTTCGAGCTATTTGGGGCTTTCTCACAATAGGGGTTCCCTTTTTTGGGGGTTCTTTTAAGGGGATTCTGCTCTACTTGGGGTATAAAAGGGGTACCCCAATCTTGGGACATCTGCATTTATCCGCGATCCTCATGGCACCACAGATAGAAGTTGGACGCTTGTTCGGCGCAGGCTGAGCTTGCCATAGAAAACGAGATCCGTGGACTGCATTCCTCGATCCGTACGGAGCAGGCCAACTGGAACATGTTTGCTTCCGGCATGTGCTGTTAAAGAAACCGTGTCATCTGCGACTCTTCGTTACTCTCGTGACGTTTGCATCAGGAAAGGCATGAGCAGCTTTGTGCACTTAGAGCGGTGTTCTCAGTCGGTCCGCCGCACTTTTCAGCGCAGTTGATCGCACGACCGCGAAGTTCTGTAGTGTCGTGCTCCTTTCATCAAGGATCGGAATGACAAAGAGATGCAGTCCTTGCAGTCTCAGATGACAAGCCTTAAGCAAGAGCGAGAAAAGCTCATGGACCAGTACACCACCCTGAACAAGAGCGCTTTGGCAGCACAGTATGCGCAGTGTGCAGATGGCATCGAGTAGCAGCCCCGAACGATCTGAGGCATGGATCAGCATCTCGAAGAGACTCAGAAGTTCAAAGCTGCCATCACTGAGCAGACAAGATCCATGGAAGTGCTCGAGCGAAACATGCAGACGGTGTCCCGTGAGATAACCGCCATCGTGGGCAAGATAGAGGAGGCTCGGCGGGGCATGGGAAGCGCATCCCCTGAGCAGTGCGAGAACTCACGGGCTTTGCTGTCACAAGGAGACGAGTTCCTCAGTTTGAGTACCTTGTGCTGCTTTGCGAGTTTTTGTGTAGGAGCAGAGCGAGCAGACAACGAGCGAGCGTGTCACTGCCAACAGTCGGGAGCTCTGGGCAAGACATACCTCTTGCTGGGATGCAAGTTGCTCACTTGTTTAGGTCGAAAAAGGATGAAGAAGATCCGAGAGGAGATTGCTGCCAAAGAGGTCGGGTTTATTTGATCCGGACGCAGCAATCCACGGCGTACAGAGCTTGGATTGGTCTCAGGTCGAGACGCAAAATCTCCTCAATGAGATTGCCCGCGTGACCGTGGATAGCCTCAACACCAAAGCCCACAACCAGATGCTGAAAGATCGGCACAAGCAGCTGAGCCAGCGCCTCAGAGCCTCGATGCCGGCATGCCATTCCTTAGTCCCTTTTTCGGAAGAATCCTTGTTGACAGCAGAACTCTCTGGAGCTCAGGCGATGAGCTGGCAGACAGAGAGAAGCTCATTGAGCAGTATGAGCCTTGCCAAACCATTGGACCGTCAGATTTGTGGAAGTGGCTTTTGTTCACCTGATTCGCAAAATGAGATGTAGATGAAGACGAATGGCAAATGGGATTGTCGAGAAACGTTGGCCTCAGGAGCAAGAGATTCGAAAGCGACATCATCAGATCGAAAAGAAGCAGTTGTTTGTCGATCGTTTAAACAGAGAGTATGATGAGAAGAGGCTGGGCACGAAGCCTGCTGCAAGCAGTGTGTACGTGGCAACTGGTCTGTCTCGTTCAGCTCGTGCATCTTGCAGGACCAAGTTGGAGGCAGAGCTTGGAAACGATGAAGATGTAGCAGGTCCGCAGGAAGCGAAGCTGAAGCATATGTGGTGGCCTCAGTGACAGTCCAGCTTGTGCAATGTAAGCTGACCTGGTAGACATGAGCAGGCGTCGTTGCACAATCGAGGAGAAAAGCCATAGCCGAACTCACGAAAGAGTGCTCAGAAATGCAGAAGGACGCTTTCTTTGCACCATCCTGTGGCCGGCGATGACGTCAGTACCCACGTACTTGGTCTGCTGCTGACCTCGGTCGAGGACTGGATTCAGAAGCAGACCCAGCTCTTGTCTATCTCCAGCGAGACCGACAAGCTGAAGGCTCTCGGCAATCCTACAAGACTTCAAAACAAAATGGGTGTGCAGAACTTGCATGACATCTCCGAATTCCGACTTCTCTTCTCAAGAGAGACAGGCCACGCTGAACGAGAACAAGAACAAGAAGATGGTCTTGGAGCAGTCCCCCCACCATGTTTTTTGCAGAGAAGACGTAGAATCTAGAGAAGCGAAAGATACTGTTGCCACGTGCATGTGCCTTTGCACGTCCAGGAAGAAGCTCAGAATAGAGGGCCAGCTCTCCAGCCACGAGAAGGAGATCAAGGAGCTGGACAACAACATGAAGCATTTACGCGCCTTCGCCGCATCCTCTCTCTGGACGTCTGGTAGGGGCACCAATGTCAATGTGCGACTGCGCGAGAATGTCCGACGACTTTTGAATCAGGTTTCGACATGGATCGCATGAACAGCGCCCTGGTGAAGAACGAAGCCAGATCCGGCGAGATTTCCAACACGAACCAGATGATGGAGACAGAGTTCGTGCAGAAGCTCAAGGAGATCGAAACCAGGCTCACGCTGTCCCTTCCCAAAGAAATTAGGAGTTTTCTTACAATTTAGGGGTGATGCTTGGCTCCCTTTGGGCTTGGGCAGGTGTCTGGACATGGCAGCTTGGCTTGGCCCAGGGAGCTCGCAGCTTTTTGAGTGTTTTTTGGTGACGTGCCCTTGGCGTCCATGTGGTGCCGGGAAGCTCGAAACTGCCCTCAAGCCTCTAGAATCCACAGGGGTGTAGGGCTTAGGGTTCAAGGCAACCCCCCCAAAAACTCTGAGTGCAGCCCAGGAGCGGGATGTCGAGAAGCTGAAGCTGGAGAAGGACCAGATGAACCAGGATATCTTGGAGTCCGAGCGTCAGGTGCGCAAGACCCTCCAAGCCTTCCTTGTTACTGCCTGGTTCTGGTTCTGAGTAGGGGAATGAGGGAATGAGGTGTATCCCCACCATATATACCCTTTATGGGATTATGTAGGGGGATGTTAGGGTACCTCATTCCCTCATTCCCTACCAAGAACCAGTAAGAATATTTGGGCGCATGCTTCGCAGGTCCTCCTCTGGGAGCGCAAGATCACGCTGGAAAGGGAGATGTGCCTGTGATGCCCTAAACCCCTAAACCCCAAAACCCCTAAACCCCGAAACCCCAAAACCCCAAAACCCCAAACCCTAAACCCTAAACCCTAAACCCTCCATTCTGGCACCCTGGTTTGGCTTTGAGAATGTCGGGATACCTTCCGCATCCGGCCTCGGTTGCTCAGACTTCTACAAAGCTAATGGGACCAACAGTTGAACCCAGAAAAGCCTTCCCTAAACCCTAAATCCTAAACCCTAAACCCTAAAAACCCTAAACCCCAAACCCTAACCCCTAAACCCTAAGCCGTAAACCCTAAACCCTAAGCCTAAACCCTAAGCCCTAAACCGTTCGGATGGCTGAGGCAGGCGGCGCTGGATCCCAACGTTGGCCAGTCGGATGCCGCGGCCATGAAGAAGGAGCCGCCCCTGCGACCTTCCCTCATTGTTCTTTACAGGTTTAGGGCCTTTAGGGTTTAGGGTTTAGGGTTAGGGTTTAGGGTGTAGGGTTTCGGGGTATGCAGTCGCCAGTTTCCATCCTGTCAATCAAGCCCTTCACCAGCCCCAAAAGCACCTGAATAGCTCTCAACAGATACACCACCTCTCTTACTGTACCAATTCGGGCTTCAGATACACCACCTCTGTTACCAATTCGGGTTTCAGATCCAAAGATCCAGATGACCTGGACAGGAGATCCACCGCATGGAGCTGCGCCTTGAGCAGCTGAAGCGGCGGCAGGAGACCTCGGGGACTTGGTTTGAAGGGTGGTTCCGTTTAAAGTGTGTGACAGCTATCCTGTCGTGGTGGGGTTCTTTATGAAGGGGAAGTCCCTCCACCCCGCCGCCCCCCTCCGCCCTCCCCTGCGCCGCCACCCTAAACGGATCCTAATCTTCAGATACCTCCATGATCCTCCACGTATCGGTTCTTGGATTTCAGGAGAGTGGTGTCCTCAGTTCCGGGTGCAGCTGAGACAGGAGCAGACAATTGTCGAGATGGAGCGAGCCATCCACAAGCGTGACGCCATTGCCCTCAAGCTCGAGCCGAAGGAGTCTTTGCGAATGCTCCGGAGCATGAGGGGGTTTACGAAAATAGGGGACCCAGAATTTTGAACCCCCAAATAATGGGGTTCCCTTACAATAAGGAACCCAAAAAGGCACCCGAATTTTGGAAACTGCCATGAGAGCTGTAGTGCAAGAGGGGTGAACTTTCAATTTGCAGCTTCCCGGGGTGAAGTCCCAAGAGGTCAGTGCACTAGGATGATACCTTGCTTGCAAAGCAATTTCGCAGGCGCAGAAGACCAAGAAAGCGGCTTCTGCTGCCAATGTCAAGCGGCAGCTGCAATCCCTGCGGAACAACTTGAAGCTGTGTGGCTTGCTGTGATTAAGCCTGCACCATCTCGCCATGCTATGGAGAACCAGTGCACAGGTGTCATTGCTGTGTGCGTTCTCGATCATTCTCGAAGGGCTTCCCAAACAAGCTCTTTGTTTTACATGCGATTTGACCGTGTGTTGTTTCGAGCCGCCTGGTGGGCAGATGCCGCAGGAATATTGCCATATATTCGTGTCGTTGGCTTCGGGATTACGCGGGTTGGCGTTGCCTGGGGGTTATCACTGCTTGTGGGTGTGACCACCCGCTTTTACACTCAAATCACGGAGCTGAGGCACGCAGGCGAACTCGGACGCGGAGCAGAAGATCTCGGACAGGTTGGGGGGAACCCTTGCAAAGTAGTTGCAAAGTGCTTCGAGGGCCGGGCAACTCTTTGTGGTCGCAGCGATGCACATTAGTTCTATTTGCCGGAACCCCTGTTCGTGGCACTGAAAGACCTGTCTTACCACCATCCCACACCCTCCAGCCCTCGACACGTCATGCGCTCGCCAGCAGATTTCATATCCCTAAACCCTAAATCCCTCAGCCACTAAACCCTCAATATAAAGAGCCCGAACTTCGGGAAGCATTCTGAATCCCAATCTCGGCCGCTCGAGGCAGCGGGACTTGGCCGAGCTTCAGCAGACGATCGAGCAGGCGGCCCAGGACATCTCAAGTGGGGTCTCTATTCCTCACAAGGACACCCCAACATATACACTCACCAATATTTAAAAGGGACGCTAAATACACTCATCAAGAAATGTAGTATAAACCCTGTTTCGTCTCGTTCTAGGGACTCAAAGCTTTGGGGGTCTAGGGGGGCGCGGGTTGAGACGGGGAGTGGGGCGGCTTCAGGGAGGGCTCCCTTGCAATGGGTGGGATGCGGGTCAGCACTGGGACTTTGGATTCTAGGATTTAGGGTTCGTGGTTTATATAACTTCCTCCCCCAGTCACAAAAATGAAAGTCGAAGCCGCAGATCCCCCGAAGCCTTGAGCCTCCTGAAGGGTTTAGGGTCCAGGCCCTAAATCTCAAGCTTAAACCCCCAAAGAACTGGATTCTACAACGCTCGCGTCAGGAGTACGGCAACTTGGAACAGGCAAGCGAAGCCCTACGTGCCGAAGTCCAGGCAGGTTTGGGCTGTTTAGGGGATCCGGCACGGTTTCGTTGCTGCCTCTACCGGCTAAAGACGCTTGGATTCCTAGCTTGCTTTGGTAGCCCCCCACATCCCCTAAAACAACCCTTTTAACCCAAACCCTGACCCTGAAACGCCCTCATCTCTCGGCATGGACCCTGTCTCAGGTCGGACATGTAGAGAAGCAGCAGAACCTGGCCAGCATCCTCCAGCTACAGAGGACTGCAAAACGCCCGGCCCCCGAGTTCTCAAAGAGGTTTGGGGTTTTCGGGTTTAAGGGGTTCAAGGGGTTTCGGGTTTAGGGTTTAAGGGGTTTAGGGTTTCGGGATGCAAAAGAGCTCGAAGTAATTGGACAGATGGCTGTTCTGTTGCTGTCCGGCTGCTGCAAAGTTAGCCAGATTGGGCAGAGACCTCTGACTCTGAGGCCTGGACGAGCTAGCGATGGGAACTGGCCCGCCTCCGCCGGGTAACATCCAGCAGCAACACGATGAGCAAGTGCAGCGCCTCGCCTTTTCGTGTGGAAGCATAGGTAGGCAGGGGAGAACGAGGAGGAAAGTGGCCGGGCCTTGCTGAGTGCAGCTAGCTGTGTTGGCATCTTGAGCAGCTCAGGCTCCGTGGGAAAGTCGAGGAGATCGTGAGGCGGGCGGGCGTGAGTCACATCAAGAGACACCTCTTCGCGACAGCTGTATATATTTGTATTCATGTATATAATATAATAATATATATATATATATATCATGTATGTAGATAAATATAAATATAAATAAATAGATAAATAAATATAAATATAAATATAAATATAAATATAAATATAAATAAATAAATAAATAAATATATATATATATATATATATATATATTATGTATGTATATAAATACAAATACAAATAAATGAATATATATATATATATATTTATTTATATTTATATTTATATTTATGTTTATTGCTTCATCTTGCAGGGTGCTCGGCGAATCCTATCCTCAGCTCGAGAACTTGTGGGCTGCCTTCCACGCATGGATGGAAGTCCCAAGCTGAGGCAGCTGCTCGACTTCTGGATGTTTGCAATGGAGTTACCAAGCTTCCTTTGGCCCAACCCCTAAACCCTAAACCCTAAAGCCTGAACCCTAAACCCTAAACCCCTAAACCCCTGAACCCTAAACCCTAAACCCTCTTCAGTCCACACTCTTGGGTCCATCCAGCCAAGCTGAAGGCCGCTGACGCCCTAAGCCTTTTGAGTCGGCTGCCTCGGTGGCAGCTCCCAGAAGAATAGTTTATGGAGGGTCCCTCATAGTATGTCAATCTATCTTTTTATGCAGTATGATAATTTTTCACAAATGAATGTTAATAAATGCGTAAATTAAAAAAGTAAACTAGAAGAGGGATGGCCCGAAAGCATCGATTTGCCGTGCGTTGACTCCATGCAGTTGACTCTTTGCAGCCGAAGTGTATGCACTTGGACAAATGTATGCACTTACATGGTTGCATAGTCACTTGTACACTGCACTTGTCTGATTTGCGATGGTTTTGGAACCAGCGAATTCGGGGACCGTGGTATACTTGCGATGCTTTTGGAACCAGCGAATTCGGGGACCTTGGTTTTCGCGATCATGGTTTTTGCGATGGTTTTGGAAACAGCGATTTCGGGGACCATGGTATTTGCGATGCTTTTGGAAACAGCGAATTCGGGGACCATGGTATTTGCGATGGTTTTGGAACCAGCGAATTCGGGGACCATGGATTTGCGATGGTTTTGGAAGCAGAGAATTCGGGGACCATGGTTTTCGCGATGGTTTTTGGAACCAGCGAATTCGGGGACCATGGTATTTGCGATGGTTTGAACCAGCGAATTCGGGGACCAGGGTATTTGCGATGGTTTTGGAACCACGATATTTACGAGGTTTTCGAGGCCCCGGAAGTCGAGTCCCATGATATTTGCGAGGTTTTCGAGGAATTCGAGTCCCACGATGTTTGCGAGGTTTTCGAGGCCCCGGAATTCGAGTCCCACGACATTTGCAAGGGTTTCGAGGAATTCGAGTCCCGCGATATTTGCGATGGTTTATTTGCGATGGTTTCGACACGCAAGCTCCGGGTGTCCGCGGCGGGAAAGCTATTTGCGAGGTTTTCAAGTATGTCCGGAATTCCGCTTCCATGCTATTTGCGGTGTTTTCAAGCGCCCAGATGTCCGTTACCATGCTATTTGCAGTGTTTTCAAGCGCCCAGATGTCCGTTACCATGCTATTTGCGGCGTTTTCATGCGCCCAAATGTCCGTTACCATGCTATTTGCGGTGTTTTCAAGCGCCCAGATGTCCGTTACCATGCTATTTGCAGTGTTTTCAAGCGCACAGATGTCCGTTGCCATGCTATTTGCAGTGTTTTCAAGCGCACAGATGTCCGTTGCCATGCGATTTGCGGCGTTTTCATGCGCCCAGATGTCCATTACCGTGCTATTTGCGGTGTTTTCAAGTGCCCAGATGTCCGTTACCATGCTATTTGCGGTGTTTTCAAGCGGCCAGATGTCCGTTACCATGCTATTTTCAAGCGGCCAGATGTCCGTTACCATGCTATTTGCGGTGTTTTCAGATGCCCAGGGCATCCGCGGCGTACTATACGTCTGTACTACAAAAAGTCGACTTTCCAGCCACGGAAGCTCCGCGTGTGCGCGGCGTACTACGTGAGTACTACAAAAAGTCGACTTTCCAGCCACGGAAGCTCCGGGCGTCCCCGGCGTACTATACGTCTGTACTACAAAAGTCGACTTTCCAGCTACGGAAGCTCCGCGTGTGCGCGGCATACTACGTTGGTACTACAAAAATCGACTTTCCAGCCACGGCGTACTATACGTCTGTACTACAAAAGTCGACTTTCCAGCTACGGAAGCTCCGCGTGTCCGCGGCGTACTACGTTTGTACTACAAAAGTCGACTTTCCAGCCACGGAAGCTCCGGGCGTCCCCTGCGTACTACATCTGTACTACAAAAACTCGATGTTCCAGCCACGGAAGTCCCCGGCGTACTACGTCTGTACTACACAAGTCGAAAAACAAACGCAAAAAACGCAAAAACACTACGGTTTTAGCACCGCGACCACGCGAAAACCCGCAGAGGGGTTACGTTTGCATGTCAAGAAACGCAAAAACACGAGGGTTTTGGCACCGCGCCAACGCCGAAACCCGCAGAGGGGTTACGTTTGTTTGTCAAAAAAGGCCAAAACACGATGGTTTTGGCACCGCGCCAACGCCGAAACCCGCAGAGGGTTGTCTGCGGCCACGGAAAAAAGTTCCAAAAACGACGGTTTTAGCACCGCGACCCGGCGATCACCCGCAGAGGGTTGTCCGCGGACACAAAGAAACGTAAAAAAACGACGGTTTTGGCACCGCGACCACGCCGAAACCCGCAGAGGGTTGTCCGCGGCCACAAAGAAACGTAAAAAAACGACGGTTTTGGCACCGCGACCACGCCGAAACCCGCAGAGGGTTGTCCGCGCAAATCAAGAAACGTAAAAAAACGACGGTTTTAGCACCGCGACCACGCCGAAACCCGCAGAGGGTTGCAATCCCGATTGGCGATGTCAACCCAGCCCGCCGCCTTAGAAAGAGTAATTTTAATTTAGAAATCTAGGACTGGGTACGAAGGTCTAGTAAATTCTACGTAAATCTAGAAATTTGTATTCACTGATTACTAAACTCTATGCAATTCACTCTATGCAATTCACTCTATGCACTTCACTCTATGCACTTCACTCTATGCACTTCACTCTATGCACTTCACTCTATGCACTTCACTCTATGCACTTCACTCTATGCACTTCACTCTATGCACTTCACTCTATGCACTTCACTCTATGCACTTCACTCTATGCGCTTCACTCTGTGCACTTCACTCTGTGCACTTGCCTCTATGCACTTCACTCTATGCACTTTGCTCTATGCGCTTCACTCTATGCACTTCGCTCTATGCACTTCACTCTATGCACTTCGCTCTATGCACTTCACTCTATGCACTTCACTCTATGCACTTCACTCTATGCACTTCACTCTATGCAATTCACTCTATGCACTTCACTCTATGCACTTCACTCTATGCACTTCAGTCTATGTTGTTGTGTCAGGGGGCTCCGCACGGAAGAACCCTTCGCGATGCTTTCGGGAACAAATAAGTAGATAAAGAACTATATATAAATACATGCATACACAATTTTGCCCTGCTCCCCTCATCTCCGCACCCGTGTTGGGCGGGAAGACGAGATGCTCAAGCACAGGATACTCACTTTCAATGCAGGATACCTGTGACACCACCACGCGCGTTCCCCACATGCTGCGCATTGGACTTGAGCAGCCAGCGTACATGTCAGGCAAAGACAGAGCGACCGTGATAACGAGTTGGAGGCCAAAATGGCTGGATGTACAGATCCCAGATGGTCGCCCAAGGCCACCAGTGTACAAAGGCGCCTCCCCTCACAGTCCTCGCAAGGCTCAGGTCACACCAAGCTGTCAAGATGAGCAAAGAACCACGAGCGTAGACCGAGCCTGCAGTGGGGGAATCTCACCTGTGGGCAAGTCTCACCATGCAGGAGCTACTTGGGGCAGAATGCGCAATATGCGTCAACCTCGCGTAAAATCGACCCACCTAGCATCTAGCAAGGGCACTAACGAGCGATATCAAATTTCCATTGTAGAGTCCTTCCCATGTCGTTTATGCCATACAAATCTCAGGAAGCCGACACAGAGTCGAGTCAGGAGCAACAGAGAGCCCGCTGGCTCCAGCTCTCAATCAGAGACCCATAACTTGTCAGTGACGCTTACTCACCATGGCGGGCATTGAACTCAGGTGCTAGAAGTGGGCAAATTCAAGATGGAAGACGAACTTTCGATCTCATGTTCATGTCGTTCCAGCGTCCCGTAGCTATTCTGAATGTAGCATTCGCCTTCGTCAGGAATAGAAAAGCCGAACAGCATCCCTCAGTTTGACTGTAGCTGTCGGTGGACGTGGCCAAATGCCCGGATGGACGGACCATGCTCTGGACGCCTGTTTGGGTTGCACCTGCGCAGCTGCCCACCCCAGCAACATCGTCAAGTCCTGTCCGAGCTTTCCGGAAGCCACGAAGGAGTTATGGAGCAGGTGCTGCGGGGTACTGTGGGGTGCTGTGCGGCCGCCATGCGTGTCTGTCTGCGGGTCTTAATTCCGATCCTGCAGGTGCATGGCTCGGAGCTGGGCTGGCGGTCACAGCGCGGGTCGTGCGCCGTGCTTCCGACACAGACGCTGCGTCCAACCAGCGGTTGGTCGACAATCTTCAGCGTCAGGTAGCCAGGCGAGGCGCAGAACGTCAGATCGTCATGTCTTCCTTCGATGCCCCCGCACGTGTGGCGCAGGTTGGAAGAAGAAAACCGGCAGCTTCAAGCTGAAGTGTTAGCTGCAAAGAGCAGTTTTCCAGCTGAAGATGTCGAACAGGCCCGCTGCTCCTGCAACATACCTAGTGCAGTTGAAAAAGAACCGTTGCCACAGAACAGCTGTTGAGCTCAAGCACAACTAGGCTCTCATAGCGACACTTGGCGTGCTCGAGTTGTAGGTGGCACGCTCCAGCTTCAACGAAACAGGACGGAGCTTCGTTGAAAGCCATGTTTTATGATCCTGGCCAGTGGTGATTGTCAGTCGCCCTAGCGGGGGTGGAAAGTCGGCAGCCTCCGTGAGCTTGCCAGGACGGTTCGCGTTTCCGAAGGCGCCTTCGGCAGCTAGCCAAGCAGCCGCAGCTCCATGCTGCCAGCCGTTCTACAGACGTCCGGTGATTTTGTGGTGTGAGGTTCAGCTAGATGGCACTTGGTTGTAGCTACACATTGCCATTGAGCAGCTCTCAATCTCACCCGGTACATAGCGGAGTGCAGAGGACGAGGCGCATGTTTATGCGCTCGTCGTATCGGCAGGCAGACCTCCCATTTCCGCTGCAGTCGCTTCGATTGGTGCCTCCAGAGCAGGGACTTGAGTACAGAGAGGTGATTCCGGCCGAGGTTTTTGCGGCAAGAGTTTGCAGCAGTGCATTGCATTTTGGTCACGCCGACAGATGCCAGGAAGAAGGCGACTGGATTTCTCTCTTCAGGACTGTAATCCGGGTGCAACGCAGCATGTGCCTACAGGTTGTCTGCGTTTGGATTGCAGCATCGTGAGGAATGCGGCACCTTACATAGCAGCCTTCAGGCCACTCACAACAGGTATACATCTGCAAGTGGAGTGCTACCCGTAAATGCTATTTCCCCTAGCTGACCGGATGTCGATGCGACTAAGCATTCAGTAGTCGAAGCAAGGCCTGGCTAAAGGGTCAGTCGCCTCTTCTCGCCTCAGGGGTGGTACCGTGGTGGTGCACCTGCCCTCGTTCATGCTGGAGGATGACATGCAGGAGACATTCCGTGGCCTCATGGAGGAGTGCTCGTGGTTATACTCAATTGAACAGATGACAGCAATTGCTAGGGATGATCATGGTGGTCTTGCCCGCAGGATGTCGCCTTTTGCTCTTTGCTCGGGCTGCAGATGGTGCTCGTCACCTCCATCGAGCACTGTCCTCATGCGCGAGCCCGCAGCTGCCTGTTCTGAATGCCAAAACCTTGCAAGGTGCAGGCTTTGGCAACGGTTGCGACCCGATGAGGCCGATTGTTATGATAGCAATCTTTCACTGCAGCCCATGGCCAGCATCACTCAACATCACCATTTATCCGGCCTTCCTTATGTGCTGTGCAAGGCCTTCCCGTCCAGCGATGGTTCTGGGACAAAGGCAAGCAGTCAATGTTGGGCACTCCGATTGATGTCGATTCTGCTGGGTGATGTATGCCGTCGTACACATCCGGCTGTATCGGCTCAAGAACAAGCAGCCGCCATGTTGTTCGAGCCGGGGGTGCGCACTGCATGGTGCATGCAGTTCATGCGGATGCAGGCGGGGCAGGGACAGCCAGAGACGGCCATTGACAGCGAGACGGAGTCTGCAGTGCAAAGCATCAAGAGCTTTCTGAAGGCATAAAGAGAGCAGTCCCACGTGCCTCGTCACAGGCTTCCGGGTTGACAGCCATGTGTGGCTCAAGGTCGGCATGCAGCTACTCGCTGTAGCCAGTTAGTCAATTGTTCGTCCCATACATCTACACGAATCGAAGCAGTCTATGGTCGGGCTCTCAGCACACTGGTTGCGGCTTTGCAAGCATGTTCGCGGGGTGCCCGGAAGGCCCCCTGAAACATCTGAGGCACTGAGACAGTTGGCATCATGGCTCTTGTTAGCGGCGAATCTCCACCTAACCGCTGGACGGGGGGCCTGCTTCGAAGCTCTTTTGAGTAAGTCTACTTAGTATCCCCTAGAGTCCCTAGTATAACCCTGAAAACCCACCTTCCTGACCCTACTGACTTAGCCAAAAGGGCTTCCAAGGGAAAACCTCTCATGAAGGGTCCGAAAAGCATCCTCGATCTCTGACTCATAGAGCCTGTTGCACCAGGAGCCCAAGATGGTGACAAAGTTTTCATCCGCAAGGCCCCCGCCATCCCCCACCCCTCACCTCACCCCCAGCAAAAGCCTCTCGGGTTTAGGGTTTAGGGTGTAAGGTTTAGAACCCTGGACTGTTGACTGCCGACCATACGGCCGTGGAGCCCCAAGATAGACCCTCCGGAGCCGGGATCTCCGTGCCCTAGTTTGTCTTCCACCTGACAGGCCCAAAAGCCCAGCATGGGGGGAGTGTTCTTAGAGGGTCACTGCCCTACAGCCCAGCGAAGGGATCTTTTCAGTGCTGTTGTAGCATCTCAGGGTTTTCCCCGAACTCTGACATCCCAACCCCAACCCTGAGAATCAACTCTAGCCTGTTCAGCACGGCACATCCTTAAGATCTCCTAAGCATTCGACCCTATCACCTATTGGACCACAGAGGCCTGAACCCCAAACCCTGAAGCCTAAGTGGAATGAGGGCACCGGGAACCCAGGGGTTCAAGGGAGTATCTAGGGTGCCACATTCCGAAGTTCCCGCGCTCCTCTCCGGTTTCGCCCTGTGCGAAGGCTGCAGAACCTGCCAAAACGAGTGAGGAGAGAGTCAAGGACGCTTGGCCCTTGCTAGAAGTGCCTGCGGTCACCTGAGTTGCACACCGATTGCGTGCCGGTGCATGGTGGTTGCCCTCACTAGCTCGACTTTTTTTTGAATTGATGCCAAGGGCATCTCCCCAAGCTTGATCACCGTGAACGTGCCCACAGTCGTTTCCTTCACTGGTGCAAAGCCAGGGGACAAAGCTGCTGCTGGTCAAATGTTTCGGCATTTAAGCAAGCCCCTAGAATCAGATGCAACCCCTGATGGAACAGAAGCCGTTCTTGCCCTAAACCCTGAACCCATGGATCCTAAGCCTTAAACCCTGAACCCATTGATCATGAATTTGGTGTTTCTTTTGGGACGGTCATGCAAGTGGAGAGCGAGAAAATCTCAGGTTTTTGTGCACTCGGCATCCTCGGACTGTGCGGCGGTGACGCCTGAGAAGGATGTCGGTGCCGGACATGCCATGTTCACGATCACGACAGCAGGTCGGGCACAAAACCCTAAACCCTAAACCCGTATAAACCCTTGTAAACCCTTGTAAACCCTGGTAAACCCTAGACCCGAAATTTAAATGGCACCCTTGCGGGTTCGGGTCGTCATTCGGGCATGTTTCCGCCATGCATTGCCGTGTTCTGCCCCTGAGTCGCGGCCCCTTGGCACCATGCCGTTGCGCACTGCGAGGTGAGTACACCTTGTGCTACCGATCTGCGGGTTCACAAGATTCCGTCGCCCAGACAGAGGAAGGAGTGAAGCTGCAGGCCGGTTGACGGCTTGATCTGGGTTCGTTTTTGGGAGCTCAATCGGGGCTCTCGACTGGGAAGAGCTGCGCACATCTCTGCACCAGGGAGCTAGTTGATGATTTTTTTTTGGATCTCTGCAGGTTAAAGCACCTGGAGTCACAAAAGAGATGGTCGGGCGCTGGCAGAGCAAGGAAGGCCAGTTGGACTGCACTTCTCTCAGCTATGTGCCCTATTGCGGCGTGTCACAAGAAGAGAAGTGCAGCCGGACCTACATGGTTCAATCTGGGATCGGAATCTTGGCTTGGAGTTGTGGATTCTTTCGATTTGCTACTGCTTGAGTCTTGTTGCAAGCTTCACTTGTCGGCCTTTGCATCTTAGGCTACAAGTGCAGTTGGAATCTTCAAGCATGGCCTCCGAAGTGTGCGGTCGAGTCTTCAACAGATGCCGCCAAAATTTGCATGTCGGGCAGATGTGCAAATGACGCTTGTTGGTGAAGACCTCCCAGTGTACTCATGGACGTCTTTTGCCAGCACCTAGCGGGCACCATGCCATGTAGCCGGCACCATCTGACGCCTGTGAGTTCATAGCCTTCAGCTGTCAATTGGTTCCACAAAGGCGTCGCCCCATGTTGGTACCAACGCGGAGTTCACAAATTGGATAATGAGACAAGCTGAGCAATGCAGAACTGCAATGCGCTGTGGATTGGATAGCTGGGACGCTTGTGTGGCATGGCCAGCCCTTTTAGTCGTACCTCAACGTATTGTGTTTTGTCCCCGCGTTCGCAAAATGCTGCCCAAGCTGCTTTTGACAGATGCATTGCTGCTTCTGTTGGTGTTGCTTGTCTCTGCGCCATTGCTTGCACAGGCAACTCGCAGCAGCCATTTTCCCTAACTTGAGCACAGGGCATCATCGTAGTGTCACAGAGTAGCAAAAGATGGCGCAGACCTTCGCGGATGATCAGAAGATTGACGAGCTGGTTGCGAAAATCCCCGCAGGCACCCATCGTTGTAGAGCCGGGCCATCTCATCTCCCTACCCGATGGGGCCGGTCGTTGCAAAGTCAGGGTTCTTGGGTTCTTGGGGTGCTATGATTCCCCACTCTTTTTGTCATCTGTGTGCCACGTGCACCATGCCTCCGACGGCATTGGCCCTGCACTTCCTGATCGCCACGACCTGATCATGTATTGAAACGAAAGTTGACAGCGCCTTACATCTTTGAATGTGTGATTGCTTTGCAGCCTAGCACGTGGCAATTGACAAATTTGAAGGCTGGTTTTCCTTCGAGTACTTCCCGCCGAAGACGCCGGAAGGCGTCGAGAACCTGCGCAAGCGGATCGTGAAAATGAAGGCCCGGGTTTTCTGTACCCCTAAACACTAAAAACTCTAAACACCCAAAAGACCGTAAAGACCCTACAAACCCTAAGAGCCCTAAACAGGCCCTAACAGACCCCCTAACAGCCCTAGAAACCCCTAAGCCCACTTGCGAGGCCCTGGGCCCTCTCTTCACGGACTTTACCTGGGGGGCCGGCGGCTCCACGTCGGAGCTCACCCTGAAGCTGACCTCCGCTGCCAAGAACGAGTTCGGCTGCGTGGCCAACATGCACCTGACCTGCACGAACCAGAGCTCCGAGATGACCGAGAATGCCCTGACTCTTGGGCTGCTGTTTTGGGAGCTGAAGAAAGGGTTAATAGGGTTGTTGGGAGGGGGGGGGGTGTTGATAAGCCAACTTTGGGGGTTCGTCACTATCATAAGGATGATGGTCTTTGGGGTGGGGGGGGGTAGCTTTGGGGTAGCCCATGTCAGCCGTCTCCATACTTCGTGATATGTTTAGCCTTTTTATCTGATCCCTGTTTTGCGAACTGCAGCCCAGGAAGGACTGCAAGAAGCTGGGTGTCAGGAATATTGTGGCTCTGAGAGGTGACCCCCCTCGAGGCCAGGAGAAGTGGACAGCGACCGAGGGCGGCTTCAGCAGTGCGCTGGATCTGGTCAAGTTCATCAAGAAGAACTTCGGAGACTACTTCTCCATCTCTGTGGCAGGCTATCCGGAGGGGCACCCGGACAACATCGACACCATTGAGGGCGGGGTGGCCGCCCTCACTGAGTCTGAGAAGCGCAGGGCTCGAGTGGTGAAGGACGCCTCCGGCAAGGAGGTTGTGACCGTCTGCCGTGATGCCAACTTCCACAAGGAGATGGTGTGCCTTGGACATGTTTACATTGCGATGCTCCCCCTTCTACAGTCCTTACTGGGGATTGTAGTATCCCCCAATTCCATTACAATCCTTATTAAGGACTGGTAGTATAAGGGGGAACATCCCAATGTTTACACATTGACAGCCCACAATGCCAGATGTCTTTCCATGTTGATGGTACGTGTGCGTAGCGTGGCCTGGAGCGCGGCGCTACGCAGCGTGGCGTGGCATGGCGTAGCAGACAGCTGTGGCCATGCCTCCCTCTAAGGTACCTGAAGGAGAAGGTCGACGCTGGCGCACGCTTCGTCATCACCCAGATGTTCTTGGATGCCCAGGCTGAGCGCTTCCTGAGCGCAGGTTTTGTTCGACCCAGTCGTTTTGATCGCTTATGCTCAAAACTTGCGATCTTCTGGCCTTGGGAGGTGTTCCTGGAGTTTGTCAAGGAGTGCCGCAAGTACGACATCAACGTGCCGATTGTTCCAGGCATCATGTGCTGCTGCCTCAGCATGGGATCTGCGCAGTCCAGAGGGCCAGGCAAGCCCTCCTATAGGTCCTCTTGCCTTGAACCATCTTGATCCCTTGACCCCTAAAAAGCGTATAAACCCACTGAGCCCTAAGACCTTGAAACGGATGTCTGAGGCCTGAATGGCTTGGGTGGGCTGAAGCGCATGACCGAGCTCTGCAAGACACGCGTGCCAGAGGGTCTCATGGAGCGTGCTGAGAAGGCCAACACGTCCGACGAGGCTTTCAAGGAGAGCGCGCGGGGGACGTCATGTGGAGAGTTGTTCCAATGTACAGAGTTGTATAGGTTTTTGAGATTAAGGCTGTGCAAACCGATGTTCGCAGGAGTTCGGCATCCAGGAGGGCGTGGCCATGTGCAAGGCCCTCTTGGACGGAGGGGCGCCCGGCCTGCACTTCTACACCCTGAACTTGGAGAAGGTGGTCGTTGGCATCTTGAAGGGCCTGGGGAAGATCAGCGATGCGCAGGCGGCGGCTTTCCAGGCGGTCGAGGCCGATGCCAAGTTCATGGTGTCTGCCCAGGGCATCACCACGGGGACCAAGGCTGCGAGTCGCCCAGCCCTCCCAGGCAACCGGCCTCTGTCGGAGGCGGACCCTGTGATGCATGATCTGGTTCAGCAGGAGAAGGCCCGGCAGACGCGATGCATCGAGCTGATCGCTTCCGAGAACTTCACCTCGCGGGCGGTGATGGAGTGCCTGGGATCCGCATTGACGAACAAGTACTCGGAGGGCCAGCCGGGAAATCGCTACTATGGCGGCAACGAGGTCATCGACAAGGTGGAGAACCTTTGCAAGGATCGTGCTCTGAAGGCCTTCAGCCTTGACGAGAAGGCTTGGGGTGTCAACGTCCAACCTTACTCGGGAAGCCCGGCAAACTTCGCGGTCTACACCGCGTTGCTGCCCCCACATTCCCGCGTCATGGGCCTGGATTTGCCAAGCGGCGGACATCTGACGCACGGCTACTACACAGCCCGCAAGAAGATCTCCGCCACTTGCCTTAGAAACATCCACAGGGGCTGTGAGTTCAGGAGTCAGGAATCAGCATGATTCAGGATTAGGATGACAGATCTCAGCTCACTTAGGCAACCTCCATCTACTTCGAGTCTTTGCCATACAGGGTCCACCCAGAAACCGGACTTATCGACTTCGATGAGCTCCGCAAGACCGCCCTGGTCTTCCGACCGGCCATGATTCTTTGCGGAGCCTCCGCATATCCGCGGGTTATCGACTTCGCCAAGTTCCGTGAAATCGCGGACGAAGTTGGGGCGATCCTTATGGCAGGCCAGCCGGGCCTGCTCATGTAGCGAACCCACGATGCCGACGGTCCAGCACAGCGTTAGCAGGGATCAACAGAAGCAGCGTAGCAGAGTTTGGCTTCTTAGCTCCTGACGCCTGCTCCCCTTCGACCTTCCTCATACTGTAGAAAGGCTTCAACATGGGATTTACAGCAAGTTTAAAGCTAAGAGCCACTTTGTACCTTTCCCTGCCAGACATCGCCCACATCTCCGGCTTGGTCGCCACCGGAGAGCACCCGTCTCCCTTTGAGCACTGCGACGTCGTGACCACCACCACCCACAAGTCCTTGCGCGGGCCCCGCGCAGGTATGATCTTCTTCAAGTACACGGAGAAGATCCCCGACATCAAGGAGCGTATCGACATGGCGGTCTTCCCAGCCCTGCAAGGTGGGCCCCACAACCACCAGATCGGCGGCCTGGCTGCGCAGCTGCTGGAGGTCGACACGCCCATGTTCAAGGACTACGCCAAGCAGGTCAAGGCCAATGCCAAGGCCCTGGCAGACACCCTTATGGGCAAGGGCCACAAGCTGGCCAGCGACGGCACAGACAACCACCTCCTGCTTTGGGACCTGCGCCCGCATGGCTTGACGGGGTCCAAGGTCGAGAAGATCTGCGAGGCGGCCTCCATCACGCTGAATCGCAACGCCGTGCACGGCGACGCCTCCGCCCTCTCCCCCGGGGGTGTCCGTGTCGGCACCCCGGCCATGACCACCCGGGGCTGCACGGAGCAGGACTTCAAGAAGATCGGGGAGTTCCTCGATCGCTGCTGCCAGATCGCCCTGAAAATCCAAGCTGAGAAGGGCAAGAAGCTCAAGGACTTCGAGGCTGCGATCCCGAGCAATTCCGATGTCATGCCCTCAGCATAGCTTGCGCTAGCTTACGTTAGCTTGCTGTGCCGTGCCAGTAGCCTTACTTGTGGTGCTGTGGTCTCAGCCGGGCAGTTCCTGGCTCTACTCCTCGCACGTTTCACCAGTTTCATCATCCCAAGACGTCGGTACTACTTGTAGACCTGTAGACCAGTGACTACTAGCTGCCTCGAGGGAACATGCCAGGCTGCCTGCCATCCGCATATAGCTGTTGCTTAGTCTCTTTACCACTCTTTACCACTACCTGCTGCAGAGAAAGGGATCCATGCTGTCAAGCTAGCGATCAGGCAGCGAAGGTATTGCAGTTGCATTGTCTATCCTACGACATTGAAGAAGTCATTCGTGGCACCAAGACCCTCAGGTCACTGCCCTGAAGAAGGAGGTGGAGGAGTGGGCAAGCCGATTTGGCTACCCCGGGCTGTGAGAGTGATACTGTAGTGATGCTTCCCGTGCCAAGTGCATGCGCCCTTATCTGAAACATCCCTTTTGTGGCTGGGCAGCGTGGTTGGTCAGGGGTGGCACCGTCTGCCCACTGGACCGCCGGATCCTGCCTGTCTCGGTGGTTTCCTAGGACGACAATTCGCGTAGGGCCGCAAAGCCACAGGCTTGACAGCGGCGACATCTCCATGATTCGCATGGCTGCCAATCAAAAATGGCTACGCTGTTGATGACGCTTCGACACTCTTGCCTTGCTTGCCACGCTGTGCCCTTGGTGGCAGCTCTTTTCTGGCAGGCTTCTTCCGCCCCATGCTTCTGAGTGCGCCATGGGCGTGAGTTGATACCGCAGTGTATTTCCAGGCTGCTTGAGTCACCGTGTGCTTGTCACTGTAAAGGATGCTGTAGGGTGAACTGACTTCACTTGCAGCATCATGTCCTGAGTAGAAGTAAGTGCTACAAAGCCGGCGACTGAGAGAAAAGGGAAGTCTAAGCCAGATGCAGATTGCCGTTGCTTGCTTGCGCAGCATCTTGCACTTTGTGACGACTTGGCGAAACGCGGTCCGCTGCTTGCAGGTGGGAAATCGCATGTCTGGTGTAATCATGGACGACAAGGAGAAACCTGTTGCTCTTGCCCGTGTGTGCAAGCGCCTTGCTATTTGAGAAAGAAGCCCCGAAGAGGGAGAAGGAGAGATGGGACAGGGAGAGATTGGGGCGAGGGCCAAGCTGCACAGAGGGACACCCCGGAGAGCACCCCAATGGGCAGTCTGCTCATGTTTTTCCCTCCGCAGTCACAAAGGCTTTCGCGTGGGCAGGGGAGGGGGATTGCCTGCCCTCCCCGCCCAGTGTGTCCCCACGCGTACGCGCACTCGCATGTACCCCGCACCGCACGTACCCAGCCCCACTCACTCGTACTCATACAGTCGAGATGCCGCTTGTACTGCCGAGTATGGGGTACGTCCAGGACATGCCAACTCCGCTTAAGCTGCAATGTGTGCCAACAGGCCGAGGAGCGCGCCAGCTTTCAAAACCAGAATCAGGGCTGTGCAGCCGCACGGGGCTCCGGACCCTAAGCCGCGAAAGAAAGAAAAAGGAAAGAAAGAAACCTGGTGCGTGGTCGTGGAGGAAGGGGCCCTTTTCCTCAAGCCTGGGAGAAGAAGAAGGGGAGGAAGAAAGGCGCCGACGGATACATGCAGGCCTAAAGTAAGGTGGATAAGGTGGAGTGTTGCCTCACGACAGAAAGAGAGAAGGCGCGCACTCAGGCAAACGTTTGGGAGAGCCTAACCGCGAGCCCTCATACTCGTGGGAGGGAGAAGAAGAAGCATGAGTGTGTGTGTGTGTGTGTGTGTAAACGCCTGAACATGGTGATCGCTGTGACTGACATTTCCATTTGCAGGGGGCAGTGACCCGCTCATAAGCTCACTGCCAATGAAGCTGCTTATGAGTTGGGAGGATATCCAGGCTGATCACCTGGACGTACCTGCATGTAGAGTGGGATACCACACTGCTTGTGACATCATGTACCCTGAAGTCCCGAGGCAGGCAACCATGCTCCTTTTCTTTCTTCCCTTCTTCTTGGTACCGTGACCACTGCATCAGTTCATGCCAAGCCAAAGTGTGTACCAGTTCTGGTTTTTCCCGACATGGGGCCAGATCTCAGGGGCATGTGCCCGAGCCCGCGATAGCGGATGAGTGAATCACAACGTTGCAGACGCTTGTTCTCATCCATCGGGATCATCTGCAGTAGGATGACATGTGCCCACAGTGGGCTTCATCGGGATCATCGGTCACTGCACGGTCAAGGGCCGCGGTCAAGGGTTGATCAGTAGAGACAGCTTGCTGAACATGTGCTTTCCCTAGGAGTGCAGGTAGATCGTCTGTGCATGTGCAGGTAGGAGGACCAGGTAGGCACGCGCTCAAGGTATCCGGAATCCTTAAACAGACATGTCAGTGACTGTCCTCCCATGATGCTGTCTGACCCCCTGTTTTGTTGATTTCGCGTTTCTTGTTGCCTCCTGGTGTCGTTCCCGTTTTGTTGTCTAGGCCTCCTCTCTTGTTGCTGTTCAGGACTGGCTTGCTGACACCTGCTTGCTTCTTCGCGTCCTTTTCGCCCTTCGGGGCGTGTGTGTGTGTGTAAACGCCTGAACATGGTGATCGCTGTGACTGACATTTCCATTTGCAGGGGGCAGTGACCCGCTCATAAGCTCACTGCCAATGAAGCTGCTTATGAGTTGGGAGGATATCCAGGCTGATCACCTGGACGTACCTGCATGTAGAGTGGGATACCACACTGCTTGTGACATCATGTACCCTGAAGTCCCGAGGCAGGCAACCATGCTCCTTTTCTTTCTTCCCTTCTTCTTGGTACCGTGACCACTGCATCAGTTCATGCCAAGCCAAAGTGTGTACCAGTTCTGGTTTTTCCCGACATGGGGCCAGATCTCAGGGGCATGTGCCCGAGCCCGCGATAGCGGATGAGTGAATCACAACGTTGCAGACGCTTGTTCTCATCCATCGGGATCATCTGCAGTAGGATGACATGTGCCCACAGTGGGCTTCATCGGGATCATCGGTCACTGCACGGTCAAGGGCCGCGGTCAAGGGTTGATCAGTAGAGACAGCTTGCTGAACATGTGCTTTCCCTAGGAGTGCAGGTAGATCGTCTGTGCATGTGCAGGTAGGAGGACCAGGTAGGCACGCGCTCAAGGTATCCGGAATCCTTAAACAGACATGTCATGACTGTCCTCCCATGATGCTGTCTGACCCCCTGTTTTGTTGATTTCGCGTTTCTTGTTGCCTCCTGGTGTCGTTCCTGTTTTGTTGTCTCTGCCTCCTCTCTTGTTGCTGTTCATGACTGGCTTGCGACACCAGCTTGCTTCTTCGCGTCCTTTTCGCCCTTCGGGGCGTGTGTGTGTGTAAACGCCTGAACATGGTGATCGCTGTGACTGACATTTCCATTTGCAGGGGGCAGTGACCCGCTCATAAGCTCACTGCCAATGAAGCTGCTTATGAGTTGGGAGGATATCCAGGCTGATCACCTGGACGTACCTGCATGTAGAGTGGGATACCACACTGCTTGTGACATCATGTACCCTGAAGTCCCGAGGCAGGCAACCATGCTCCTTTTCTTTCTTCCCTTCTTCTTGGTACCGTGACCACTGCATCAGTTCATGCCAAGCCAAAGTGTGTACCAGTTCTGGTTTTTCCCGACATGGGGCCAGATCTCAGGGGCATGTGCCCGAGCCCGCGATTGCGGATGAGTGAATCACAACGTTGCAGACGCTTGTTCTCATCCATCGGGATCATCTGCAGTAGGATGACATGTGCCCACAGTGGGCTTCATCGGGATCATCGGTCACTGCACGGTCAAGGGCCGCGGTCAAGGGTTGATCAGTAGAGACAGCTTGCTGAACATGTGCTTTCCCTAGGAGTGCAGGTAGATCGTCTGTGCATGTGCAGGTAGGAGGACCAGGTAGGCACGCGCTCAAGGTATCCGGAATCCTTAAACAGACATGTCAGTGACTGTCCTCCCATGATGCTGTCTGACCCCCTGTTTTGTTGATTTCGCGTTTCTTGTTGCCTCCTGGTGTCGTTCCCGTATTGTTGTCTAGGCCTCCTCTCTTGTTGCTGTTCAGGACTGGCTTGCTGACACCTGCTTGCTTCTTCGCGTCCTTTTCGCCCTTCGGGGCGTGTGTGTGTGTAAACGCCTGAACATGGTGATCGCTGTGACTGACATTTCCATTTGCAGGGGGCAGTGACCCGCTCATAAGCTCACTGCCAATGAAGCTGCTTATGAGTTGGGAGGATATCCAGGCTGATCACCTGGACGTACCTGCATGTAGAGTGGGATACCACACTGCTTGTGACATCATGTACCCTGAAGTCCCGAGGCAGGCAACCATGCTCCTTTTCTTTCTTCCCTTCTTCTTGGTACCGTGACCACTGCATCAGTTCATGCCAAGCCAAAGTGTGTGTGTGTCTAGTGTGTGTCTAGTGTGTGTCTAGTGTGTGTCTAGTGTGTGTCTGTGCGTGTCTGTGCGTGTCTGTGTCTGTGTGTCCAACCATTACCGTGCGAGGCCATCCGATGTGCCATGCAAGAAGCAGGCTTTGCAAGGGTGGAGGCCCGTGTCGGGGTTGCGTCTTTCACTCCTTTTGTAAGTGCATGCCGGCTTGGCAGCTCTTTCTGTGTCTCACCATGGGGTTCCAGCTTCAGATCCAATCGCTAGACGTCCAAAGTTGGGCTTGCCTTCGTGCATCTGCAATAGAAGGTCGAAAGTGCAGTCACAGCTGGCTTCGAGAAGCGCAATCTGCTCGGAACCTGGCTTCAGAACCTTCAGCATGCTTGCCCCTCCTGATGCTGGATTCGCAGGTCCCGACAGGGCGCCATAGGAGGTCAGTCTGCCTCTGCTGGGATCTTCTCGGCTCGGAGCCTTGCAGACAGGGCCTCCGAGAGTCTCGGCAGACATTGAAACAGCTTTCGCTCAGGTTCGGGGTGCGGTCTCTGTAGTGCCGGCCCCAGCCTGCATTGGCCTGTAAGGGCTTGCAGCCCGGAGCTCTCCGATCTATGAAACGTCCCTAAACATCCCTAACCCTCCAAGCCCGCCCAGATGCCTTTGAAGCCCTTAGCATCCCGATGCCCCGCTGACAGATCAGCAGCACGAACTTCTTCACGGCATCCCCCATGGGCGTTCGCTGGGAGCCTCAGGCTGACTGGTGCGTTGGTGGAGGGTTTAGGGCTCAGCACTAAATGCCCTGAATCCTTCAATGCCAAGGTTCAGTGAGCTCAGGATTGATGCTGGGATTAGGGTTTAGGGTTTAGGGTTTCTTGTTTGAGTATTGAGGTGATGGCGTGGACTACATGTACGCCGGGGTGATCCGCTCGGTCAATGTCGAGCTGCTGCGGCGCCAGCTCCAGGAGATCGAACTACGCTTCTACGGAACACCGAGATGTGGGGTTTCCGAAATTTGGGGGGTACCTTCTTGGGGCCCCTTATTACAAGGGAATCCTGCAAATTGGGGGTCTATAGTAGGGGTCCCTTATCTTCGTAAACCCCACATATGTGGGGCTTCAGCCGGAGGACGGGGCCATCGTTTCGATGACTTCACTCGGCTCCAGCCCGGGGGGCGAGGTCTTCTATGTCTCGTCCGAAGAGTCGGGGGGCTCAGCTTTTTTAGGCGGATCTTGGGTCTGAAAGGGGGAAGGAAGAGATGTTTCCGAGTAAATCCGAGCACAGGCTAGCGGCCAAAGTGGCCAGCAGACTGCAAGCCATTAAGCTCGTGCCGTACTTACTGCCGCTGACCTCTACTTCTCTTCTCTGTGATGGAAGAGAGCTGTCGACTGCAGATCTTCATGTTCCAGGTCTACATAACCAGGGGACAATGCCTTGTGGACAAGCGGCAATCCCGCATCCTGGCAGGCCGTGTTTGATGATTACCGTTGCAAGTTAGGCAGGTCGGCCTACATGCGATGGGTGGTGCGTGCTGCAGACGGGGGTTCAAGTCCTCGCGAAGTTAGGCTTCCATTCGCAAGAGCATCATCTAGGAAGCGGCTCCCAGACTACAACGGCCTGGGAACGGAGTGGCACTAGGCCAGCATGAATCCCCTTTCATTTAAGGAACATCCCTTAAATTATGACAGGAACCCTTAATATGATTTCAGAAACGCAGCACGCACAACTAGACCAAAAGCAATCCAAAGGAATCTAGGAGGTGGCAGGGTAGCGGCACTTCCAGATCGGGCCAGCAGTGCCTGGCCAGGTCGCATGCTCAGTGACAGCCACCGGACACAGTGCCTCTCGATATAGGGGGTTTCCGAAAAAATTGGGGGGCAACCTGTTTGGGGTCCCTTATTACAAGGGAATCCTACTATTTGGGGACTTTATTCGGGGACCCTTGCTCGAAAACCCCCATATCTCGGAAAGAGAGGAACCCTAAACCCTAAACCCTAAACCCTAAACCCTAAACCCTAAACCCTAAACCCTAAACCCTAAACCCTAAACCCTAAACCCTAAACCCTAAACCCTAAACCCTAAACCCTAAACCCTAAACCCTAAACCCTAAACCCTAAACCCTAAACCCTAAACCCTAAACCCTAAACCCTAAACCCTAAACCCTAAACCCTAAACCCCGAACCCTAAACCCTAAACTAAGTGAGGGGTCGCTTCCGTCGAGCGACAGACCCCGAACGCTCGGCCGAGGGCCTTACAGCCCGAGCGCCCAAGCGAAAAGAGAAACGGAAAAGGTGAGGGTTAAGCCTCACCGTCTGTCCTGGACAGGCCAACGGACATCGGCCTTTTTTACGACAACGTCAGTACTCGGCTAAGGGCCTTCGGGCCAATGCCAAAGGGCCCCCCGGGCCAACAGGAGACTGGGTAAGCATAGGGGGCAGGGGCCCTGGGTCAAGGGCCAAGGGCCCCCCAGCCCAAAAGGGCCTTCAGGGTCAAGGGTCAGGGGGTCAAGGGCACCCCTTCAAGGCCTTTCTTGAGACCAAACCTTGGAATTGCAGGTCAAGGGTCAGGGCTAGAGGAAGGCCCCCCGCGCCAACGGGCCCCGGGCCAGGAGGGCCGTACCATCCAACGAAAAATTTTTTTTTATGGAATGGATGGTTTTGCGCGCCCCTCCATTGTACACCAGAAGCGCCAGGAAAGCCCAGGAAGCCCCCAAGAGGCGCCAAGAGCCACCAAAAGGCTTCAAAAGGAAGGGGGACCACAAGATTTGTCCGTGCCGCAATGAAAAATGCGATTTTTAAATATTGAAGATGGTTTTAGGCACCCCTGCCCGCAATGTAAAAAGTTTTTTTTAAGTACTGAACTCGATGGTTTTGGGCACCCCTCCATTTCACCCGAAAAGGACCAGGAAAGCCCAGGAAGCCCCCAAATCAGCAAGAGCCTCTACGGGGCCCTGGCGTGTCGAAGGCCCGAAAAGGGCCGAGTACCCCGAACCCCAGCTTAAACCCTAACACCGCAAAACCCTGCGAAGGCCTTCAAGCAAATAAGGGCCTCTACGGGCCCTAACGTGCCGAAGGCCCGAAAAGGGCCGAGGCTGCCCCGAACCCCAGCTTAAACCCTAGCGATTGAAATACGCATTGGCGAAAAAAAATTAATAGGTTGCCTGACCTTCAAATGAATAAAGCCTCTACGGCCCCTGACACGCCGAAGGTCCGAACAGGGCGAGAGACCCCAAGAGCCGCCAAAAGGCTTCAAAAGGCTTCAAAAGGCCCCTAAAAGAAGGATGCCCGTACCCGCAATGAAAATTGCGATTTTTTTGTACTGAAGTCGATGGTTTTGGGCACCCCTTCATTTTACCCCGGAAGGACCAGGAAAGCCCCCAGGAAGCCCCCAAAAGGCCCCCAGAGCCACCAAAAGGCCTGAGGACCTTAAAGAAGGGGAATCCAGGAGCAGGCACAAAGGGTTTCCCTGACCTTCAAATAAATGAGGGCCTCTACGGGCCCTGACACGCTGCAGGCCCGAAAATGGCCGAGGCTACCCCCAACCCCAGCTTAAACCCTAACAGCGCAACTTTAAAAACATGAAAGCAAGCATCAGGGCACAAGAAAATAAATTCCATAAACCCCAAACCCTAATAGAGTATAGTTTGGGTGGCCGGGGTGGGTTGACGGGCAACGCGAGCGCGCGGCCCGGGGTGTTTCACACCCGAGCGCGCGGCCTCCCCTGACACACCCTAAACCCTAAACCCTAAACCCTAAACCCTAAACCCTATAAACCCTATAAACCCTATAAACCCTATAAACCCTAAACCCTAAACCCTAAACCAAAACCCTAAACCCTCCTTCCCAGAGGTGCCATGCAGTTTTGCCGCATCTGCTTGCAAGCGGCGGATCCGGACTGGGATCCTATGGGCTGCTTTTAAGATACGATTTTCCTGAAAAAAGAGCACTTAACTGCTGAAAGGGGGTTTCCGAAATAAGGGGGTACCTTATTGGGTTCGTTATTATACGGGAACCCTGCTATTGGGGGGTCTATGTTAGGGGGTCCCTTATCTGCGTAAACCGCCAGTGAATTTTGAATTTTGCTTCAGAAGTCGGAGGCGCGTTTGTGACACCTGGCGCTCGCTAGGACTTGGGGGAGTTCCTGAGGCCCTGTCGGTGCAAAGACCCAGTGCACCGCAAGTGTCCGAAGCTGAGAGCATCGGCGACCCAAAGCCCCAAAGCCCCAAAGCCCTAAGACCCCAAAATCCTAAAAATCCTAAAGCCCCTAAAGGCCTCACCCCCAGAAAGCCCTAAACCCCCTGAAGCCCTAAAACCCTCAAATCCCGAATCCTGAACACCAAACCCCAAAACCCCAAAACCCTAAACGCACTGAAATCTGAAAGCCCTGAAAATCCCGAATCCCGAATCCGGACTCTGGAGCTGGCTCCTCCGCTGGGATGCCAGGGACTGCTTGAGTGTGCCCAGAGACTCCGAAACCCCTTAATGAAGGAACATCCCTTCAATCATTCTTAGAAACCCTAATATGATCTAAGGTATATTCCTTAATTAAGGGGTTTTGGAGTCACTGGATGTGCGTCGGTGAGGCCTGGACGCCTGGCGAGCCTCTGGCATCAATCCGGCCAACATCACGCGCTGCATCTGGGACAGCATTGTCCAGACAACACAGTTTGGGTTTGGGGTTTGGGGTTTAGGGTTTAGGGATTAGGGTTTGGGGATCTTAGGTTCTAAGACTGTTCCCGGTTCCACACAGCATCGTTGCAGTGATGTACTTGCGGATGTGCTGCTCTGAGGTGAGGTCTGCAGTGGCCTGAGTTGTGATCAGACAAGAACAAGCTTGCGATGCACACTGACTTGGGCACCAAGGTCATTACCACTATCGCTTGGCGAGTGATGTCAAGACATGGCAGGTTCACTTCTTTGTTTACGCAATTGCTCTGGTTCAGAGACTTGGCCTTCAGATGTTTTCTTGGGAAGGCACTGTGTGAACACTTCCCTGACCTGCTGGGGTGCTCAGGATTGTGCTGTTTCTCGCCCTGTCGGTTGCTGCCGGCTTCATGATCAGAGCGACAAAATTCGCGGATCTGATTGACTGGGGCAGGCACAGCCGGCAATGGTGGTTTGATGCTGTGTGATGATATGTCCCCGAGCTCAGCTGATGAAAGCAGGCTCAGCTTCATGAAGCCGGCCTTCCTCTCGGTTGCTCCAAGAGGGCCAGTCGTATGGCAGCGTAGTGCAAGCGCGAGCACGCACGGATAGTCCAAGGACACGAACAGAGGGTGGATCTTCCTGGGCTGCTGCTTCGTTTGCTTCTGGATTGGCGTCGCGGCCACCCTGGTACTCTTGTACCGACTGGTGTGGCGAAGGCAAGGGGTGCCAAGATCTGCCATAATGTACCGCAGGTGTCATCGAAATATGGGCACAGTATGGGCGCAGCCTGGGCACAGCGCCCTTTCCTTGCAGGAACCGGCGCCCAGCCAAAGCCTCAGATTTGGGAACCGGAGGATGGTGTAGTTGCACGATGCGTGATGTGAAGCCTCACCCGCGTGAAGAGGAACAGCTCAGTAGCACCAGGCCCCGGCGCGGCGCAGTCCGTGGATGGACGCCGGACTGCAGTCGCGCAACAGGCCTCCAAGCTGAAGGATAGGGGTTGAGGGATTTGATTTAGGAACTTAGAACCCCAAACCCAAACTCTGCTTTTGGATGTTACTTGGGTGGAAGGCTGCAGCGCTGCAAGTGGGATTTTGACATTTTCCCAGCTGAGGCGACATGACTGCTGCAGAGACTGTTGCTACACCACGGATAGTGATTCTTGCTTGCTGTCGCTTGGAGCAATTGTGACTCATCGCCCGCCACAAGCTCATCATAGATCTATGAGGTGCAGCTGTAACTGCGAGCTCAGGTTCTGCTACGTCTGTTGCTCTGGTCCAGATTGTTACTGCCCCTGTGAGGCAGGTCGCCTGTCATTTCTCGTTTCTGACACCCCCCCCTCTTTCCCTGCCAGGCCTGCTGCTATACCTGTGATGTGCAGACAGCCAGATGCTGCGATGCTGGCGGGTGCTGCACTGGTTGCGGATGCTCAGGATTGAATCGGATTGGAGGGCAGTGCATGTTCCTGTCCGGCCTGGGGGGAGATGATGTCTCGTCTGCTATCAGCCAGCCCTGAGCCTAAGACCATGGTTGTGTTCATCTGCCCTGCACGTGTCTGTCGTTTGGTGAGCTACACACACCTCCCCGCCGTGGCTGCATAGTCATTCACAGGTTCAGGTCTCCCTCTGGAGCTTTCCGAGAATAGGGGTCCCCTTTTTGGTTGGGGCAGAAAAGGGATACCTTTCATCGGGGAATTCCCATATACTGCCCAGGGTGTGGGCCGTCTGGGGACTCTAAGGTTGATGTGAGGAGGTGTTTGGGTTTCGGGTTTCAGGTTGTGAGGCTGAACTTGGGAGGTTCGGGTAGAGGCTTTTGGCTTCAAAACAAGGCACAAGTAGAATAAGAAGTCGCGAGGAGTCGGCAAGATGTCCATGACTTTGGGGAAAAGAAACTTAGATCACGGCCCCTATACCTGCGAGGTCCCTATTGATTTTCAATGTTGCAAGCATGGGGAGCGGGTCAGCGCGAAACAGAAGCATGTGCCTTTGTAGTGTGTATCAATATGGGTGGTTGTCAAAATTATGATCCCTTTTGGGGTACCCTAAGTATTAGGTGCCGTATTATAATAGGGATCCACAAAGGGACCATAATCTTGACAGCCACCCATATATAAAGAGCAATTAATTATGTAGTATAAAATAAATAAATAAATATATATATATAGTTATGTGTGTTTTTTGTATATGTATATGTGTTATGTCTATGTACATGCACTAGAATCACCAGAATTTACGCTTCTCCTTGCCGAGTGCGGGAAGTAAGTAAAGTGGTGGGGCATGTCCGCTGAAGCCTTGTTTAGGGCAGCTCCTTCTTAGCCCGTAAGCTGCAGAAGCTGTTCATTTTCTTGGGGCGTATCGCAAAAGACTTGAATCCAAAGAGCATATCTTTAAACATCCGCCTCATCCAACGTCTAATGTGCCAGTCGTAACTTTCAATTCTCGAGTGTGCAATCCTCGCAGGATGTGATTGCGGCAGCTCCTGTGACGGAGCCCGCACAAGATGTGCTGTGTTGTGGTGATTTGTGGTGCCTGTATGACCCCGACCCCTCCGATCCTGCTCTGAGCAGGAGACGCTGGCCCTTTCGTGCTTATCCTGGGAGTCATCGCCGCGGTCAACTGATTGGCATTAGACTCGTAGCCCTGGCGATTCCAGCACCTGAGTCGCCCGAAATCCAATCTATGGCGGTTAGCTCGACCATCGGCACCTCCCTCTCACGCGCACCCATGATCTCTGCTTATCTCCGCTGCTATTCCTGCTTCTGGTGATGGATGCCACAATTTGTCAGCACAGTGGAAGACTCGGTTTGCTTTTCGGCCTTTGGTCTGCTTTGCCTGATGCTAAAGGCCTGGCTTTCCCTAGAGCTCTTAGAGCTCTTGAAAGAGAAGGAAGCACGAAACACCTCGTGCAGTTCCTGCACCGCTTCTATTCTAGCTGTTCCTGCCGCCATGACATCCGTGGCGGGCCCAATCAAACCCTTTAACTCTTCCTGGCCGCCTCAACAGCCGATCACTCACGTACCGTGCAACGCACAGCTTGAAGATTAACGGCCACGAAACCATCGGCAAGGTGCCCCGAGGGGTTCGTAGAAGCAGTGAGGGTTGCGAAGCTAGAACTTGCTCTGCTCAACCAAGGTGATTGCTGTTGTATTGATCCTGATTGGCATGTTCGTGTTCTTTTGGGTGATTTTTTACAACGTGCTGCCACCTCAGGGTGCCAGGGCATGTTGACTTCCCAGCGTGTCTTCTGGCAGGCGCCGCTGAAATTCGAACGAGCTTAGGTTTAATGCGATTGCCATGAACCATACCTTCCTGCACTCTGCTGCAGCACAGAGGCCAGTGGATTTTGAGTCAGCTCCCTCTTGCAAGCTTGGCCTAGTTCTCTCAGGATGCACATGCTTAAGTGGACGTGCCATGACATGAAGCCATAGCTGTGTGGGATGCATGAAGGTACCGCGTTCTGCCATATGATGCCGCGCATGATGCAGTGCTGCCTAAGAGCTATGCAGTGGACTGATGCAGCATGACCAGCTTCTTTTGGGCTCTCTTGCGCAATGAGAAAGAGAGTCCCTGCTGTGCTGGACTCGCTTGCAGGACAACCCGTGGACTCTCCAGTCCGTTGCTGCACCCGTTCAGCAGGTTGGCCCCCCTCAGTGCACGAGTTTTGCCTCTTCTGTGTTTCGCGCAAAGAGTGACAGACTTGCAGGGCATGCCAGCAAGCAATGAGAATGCACAAGTAGTGGGCAAACAGAAGGTAGAGCCTGAGTCGTTGGCCTAAGCGGCAAATGCCGAGAGCCTCAGCACACATCTCGCTGAGTGCGAAGCACGAGTTGAGATGAGATCTCATTCACAGAGAAGTGCATGGAGGCTGCATGTTTTTTTTGCTGCATGTACAGTTGGCCAAAGATGCACTTCAACAGCTGCTTTCAAACGAGCCCAAAGCACGGTGTCTGTGTTGTGTATAGTGGGCCGGCACGACTCAATACAAGCAGTCCAGGAAAGGGTGCGGAACGGATGTTGAGTGCTCAACCTGTTTGCGCCACGAGCATGGTGCACAAGTCTCTTTGTGCCAGGCATGCAGGCGCACGACGCTCGCGAGCTCCTGAAGCAACTGGAGAATCCAGATGAGGGATCTTACTCGCAGGAGGCCATGGGTCATGTGTAGCGCATTCTGAGACTGAGATGCAAAACCGGTTCCCGAAGAAGAGGGTGTCTTTTCTTGGGTACCTATGTGCTGAGCGCCCTGGTATTCGGGGTCCCCAAAAAGTGGCCGCGTGTTGGAGAACTGTCCGTTTCTCTGTCTCTGTGCAGGATGAGCAGTCCGACTGGTTTTGCGACTTCGTGCGGAGCCTGAGGCAACACCTTGCAGAATCAGAAAGACATGAACTGGGTCTACTCGCCGCGAGAAGCATCTCAAGATCTGTTCTCCAGAACGTGTATTCAAGACTGACTGTTTGTTGCGGTGAAGGCCAGAGCGCTACTCCCATCAAATGGAGTTTTACGAAGAAAAAAGGCGCCCAATATAGGTCCCCAAATAAGGACTCCCTTATAACAGGACCCTAAAGAAGGTACCCCTAATTTCGGAAACCCCAGATAATGCTAACAATAATGACCTTTAACGGCTCTGGCTGGGTGAAAGGGGATGGTTCGTCTTTTTTCTGGGGAGGGGCAACAACAGCAACAACACAGGTCGATGCAAAAGCACGGATGCAATACACAATGTTCTGTACGTACCTGTGGCACATCTCGTTTCGCACATGTTTATATTTCGGAAAAGGAGAAATCTCAACGCAACAAACAAATATCAGCACCATACCGTTACAGTGGAGGTCCCCGTGCGCACGCAGAGCGCACACCGAAAAAGCCCAAAACCTTCCCCCCCCCCCCAATTACAGCAGCGGATGCCCAACATCCCTTGGCATTTTCGGGGGGTGTGAGGGAGACCAGCCAACACGCCACCAGCGTCAACCACCACCTCGACAAAGGGCACCATGCCTAGATACATACAAGGAGTCCCTGGAATACAGCAATCCTTCTGGGCCGAGGACAGTCAAGGTTAGGTGCTTCGGTGTGGAGACGGTGAGCGATAAGATTTACATGTTTAGAGTTTGGGTTCCTCAAGGATGTAGGGGCAAGGATTTGATTGGGGATGTAGTTACCGTCATTGTTGTCGGTACCCACTGGTAAAAATTAGGATAATCGAAACAAAAGGACCCTTCCAGGTATCCGCGGGACGGGGATATTGGTCTTGGTGCGCCCCCTTTTGGGTAAATGGATTGTGCTTGACTTTGACGTCGTTGCTTTGATTCTGACAGGCTGCTTGTCTCCTCTGCTCGACACTCGGCACTGCCGCAAGCAACACGCCGCCTTGCCACAGGCCTCCTCTTTGATTGCACATGTGCAAATGCCCAGGTGTCACCGAAAGGAGTTCGCTGCTTCCTCAAAGTCCAGAGTTCGCTTGAAAGACTCCTTCGAAAGGGTTGAGGAGATCCCGATATGCATTTCACGATGGGTCGTCGCCGTGCAAGGTCGCGGACACATGGTCGCAGCTTTCCCCGGGTCGCTACTGCAAGAGTGGGGCTCCCAGTTCAAGCCAAACGGATGTTTCGCGTGTGCGGGGTGGCGCTCCAGGTTCTACACGACTGATGGCAGCGGCACGTGTGTGGCCCAGGCGAAGTATTGCTTGAGACAAGGGATCACGTAGGGTCCTCATACCTGGAAGAACCAAACAACGTCTTACCTGAGCCCACTGCGAAACACAGCAAGCTGCGGCCGCAGGATGTTTACCAGGGCCTTGGTTGTGCCACCCTGGCCGACGCGTCCTCCATCGTGGCCAGCGGGTTGACTTGTTATTCATTGTGTGCAATGGCGGGACTTGCGCTGTTTGTTTGTTTGTTTGTTTGTTTGTACATGATCGAGTTCTTGTCGAGAGGGATCCCAACCCTAAACCCTAAACCCTAAACCCTAAACCCCAAACCCCAAACCCCAAGCCCTAAACCCTAAACCCTAAACCCTAAAACCCTAAACCCTAAAACCCTAAACCCTAACGAACAAAGGGACCTGGAAGTCCTCAAAAAGGTTCGCCTCCGTGCTAGGAACTTCTGGGAGCTGACTCGGAGAAGCCCATGGAGCTGGAGGCCGTGGAGGCAGACCGGATTACCCTAAAGGCCCTAAAGGGCCCGGGCCTTAAAGGCCCCTAAAGGCCCCTAAAGGCCCTGAAGGCCCTAAAGGCCCTGAGGTCCGAAGGCCCCCAAAGCCTGAATCTCGGCTCACGTATTTCAGGGGCACTGGCACGTCTGGAGGCAAGCTGCGCCGCCGCCGAGTTCTTCGTGTGGCGCCGTGATGAGGTGAGAGATCGCGTTTCGGAGCCGCAGAGCAACAAGTCTTCCAGGGAGTCTTCAGCAGAATCGATAGTGACATATTTTCATTAATGTTGCTTAAGAGTAACAAACAGACTATGGTGGCTTTTGCATAGAATATGATTATAGTGACGTATCTTTAGTACTATTGCTTAAGGGTAACAAACAGACTATAGTGGTTTTTGCAGAGAAGATGATTGCTTCGGGAGGTGGTGCTGGGATGTGGGCAGCTGGTGGCGCACTCGGTCGAGTCGGGTAAGGCCGGCCCGGTGAGTTGCTCAAGGCTAAGGGTTTAGGGTTTAGGGTTTAGGGTTTAGGGAAGTGGGATGTGGCAAAGCCTTAGTGAAGGGAATGGGAAAGCTCGAATCTTGAAAGGGGCAAGCCCTTTCCATCCCTTTCCCTGACTGAGTGGAGTAGCGACTTGGGAGACCTAAACTCTGCACCCTGAGTATTCCTGAATCCGATTGCTTACGGACCACCGGTGGGAAACTCTGAAGGGATGGGGGACGGAGAGCTCCAAACCCAAAAGGAGATAAGGGGCCTACGACAAGTGATGGCTGTGAAGACGCAGGACTCGAGACCTTAAACCCTAAGCCCTAAATCCTAGAATCCAAAAGCTCCAAGCGGATGTGCGGGCCTTATCACATTGGTACATTCCTTGTTTTTCTGCAGGTGGTCGCAGAGTTGCGCCACTTGTCCTGTGCCTTTGGTGCCGCGGCCCTGGTTGCTCGGGTGCTCGGGTGTAGCTTCCGGTGGCTTGGAGGGCTCCATAAAGCAGTTGTGCCCCGCAGAAAAAGTAACCAAAGACTTGCCGTACGTTGCCTGGCCTTGAAGTCGAGTCGTGCTGGGCAGTCGGCATTTGCGTCTGCCAAGACCTTTGTCGCCAATGCGCCTGCGCTCTTCGCCTACGCCGAGCGGGCTGCAGTCCTCGGGCGCGCCCCGCTGCTGGCCGTGAGGCAGTCGCAGGCAAAGCGCCAGTTGTCAAAGCTCGAGCTCCACGTGTGCGTTTGTAGCAGAGAAACCTATCGTGCCATGTGAGTTTTGATCCAAAGGCGTTCGTCTATGATTTATACAAGGTGGTTTTACGCATGTAGGGCGAGGCAAGTCCACGGAAGATAGAGCGCAGTTCCGCGAAAGGCATTTGTGCAACAGTTTCGTCGTCATATACTTGTGAAGAGCATGCCCATAATTTGTAGGCATATTGATCCATGCATTGTGTGAGTGGTATGTTGCAGCTTTTCAAGCCACGTCTGACAGGAGTACTAGCACCTGCATGCTGAAGGGACCTCTTATCAAATCCACATGAGCATTTTAGCAGCTTCTCGCTTTGCCGGCAGCTGTTATAAGAACGTGTGGTACACTGCATCAGTTCACTTACCGCGAAGATGCGTGATGCCGTCCTGCTGGGCACCATGTATACAGCACAAGTCCAGCCTCGTGGAAGCTGCGTGCTCTTATTGCTAAGCTGGGAACACTACACCCCAAAATTGCAAAAAGCCATACCCTGCTCAAGTGACAGGGACCGTGTGATCTGACAGTGCCGAGCGCTGAAGGAATGAAACCCAAACATCGTAATCCCACGACTCAACTTCCGTCGGGTAAGATACAGCAGGTCAACCAGCCCCATCAGCTCTTTGTTTCGAGTCCACATGAGCATTTTAGCAGCTGCTCGTCTCTCCGGCAGCTGTTATAAGAACGTGTGGTACACTGCATCAGTTCACTTGCTGCGAAGATGCGTGATGCCGTCCTCCTGGGCACCATGTATACAGCACAAGTCCAGCCTCGTGGAACCTGCGTGCTCTTACTCTACAACCTGGAGACAGAATCAGGACTCTCAAGTGACAGGGACCGTGTGATCTGACAGTGCCGAACGCCGAAGGAATGAAACACAAACATCGTAATCCCACGACTCAACTTCCGTCGGGTAAGATACAGCAGGTCAACCAGCCCCATCAGCTCTTTTGTTTCGAGTCCACATGAGCATTTTAGCAGCTGCTCGTCTCTCCGGCAGCTGTTATAAGAACGTGTGGTGCACTGCATCAGTTCACTTGCTGCGAAGATGCGTGATGCCGTCCTCCTGGGCACCATGTATACAGCACAAGTCCAGCCTCGTGGAACCTGCGTGCTCTTACTCTACAACCTGGAGACAGAATCAGGACTCTCAAGTGACAGGGACCGTGTGATCTGACAGTGCCGAACGCCGAAGGAATGAAACACAAACATCGTAATCCCACGACTCAACTTCCGTCGGGTAAGATACAGCAGGTCAACCAGCCCCATCAGCTCTTTTGTTTCGAGTCCACATGAGCATTTTAGCAGCTGCTCGTCTCTCCGGCAGCTGTTATAAGAACGTGTGGTGCACTGCATCAGTTCACTTGCTGCGAAGATGCGTGATGCCGTCCTCCTGGGCACCATGTATACAGCACAAGTCCAGCCTCGTGGAACCTGCGTGCTCTTACTCTACAACCTGGAGACAGAATCAGGACTCTCAAGTGACAGGGACCGTGTGATCTGACAGTGCCGAACGCCGAAGGAATGAAACACAAACATCGTAATCCCACGACTCAACTTCCGTCGGGTAAGATACAGCAGGTCAACCAGCCCCATCAGCTCTTTTGTTTCGAGTCCACATGAGCATTTTAGCAGCTGCTCGTCTCTCCGGCAGCTGTTATAAGAACGTGTGGTACACTGCACCAGTTCACTTGCTGCGAAGATGCGTGTTGCCGTCCTACAGGGCACCATGTATACAGCACAAGTCCATCCTCGTGGAACCTCCTTGTGCTCTCGCTTGCGCACGCTTGGGCGACTTGCTTTTTGGGGTAGGCGGGCTGGGCAATGTGCTCTCAGATGGTTTTGTGGGCCCATGGGCCCTTCTTTGTTGATGGAGCGGTGACCTAACGACTTGTCGAAGGCTTCGAAAGGGTTACAGGAGCGCGCTCAATTCCCAGGTGGCTCAATGAACGTTGTGTGCGCTGCACCTGCTGTGAAGATGCGGGTGGCACGGTGCGATGTGTGCAACATTCGCAGTTTTCAATGTTGGACTCAGGGTGTTCCAGAACGTGTGGGAATTCTGGCAGCGTGAATGCAGTGCAGCGCGAAGGACCCCGAACGAAACGCCTGGTTTGTCAGCCGCGGCTTCAAGGTGCCGTCTGAGTCAAAGATAGCCTCGGCCACAGGAGTGCTGAATGCGAGACTTCCCTTTTGCTTGAAGTGGTGATGTCAAGCTAATTGGTTCAAGTTAGTGGCTTCTTGCCAAGGCCCTGCTGCCCCCGTCGCTGCGCGATCCGGGCGTTCTTGTGAAACGACTTGGAGAAACATCCGAGAAGGAGGCTTGCAATTTTCTTCATAGTCCGCTGCTAAAACTGCCACCCACAAGCTCGCGAGCGCTTGGAGGCGGAGGAAGCCATTGCTGCCTACGCTGAGGAGCTCCTAGGGGTCCTTAGGGGGATGAATAGGGTTTTGGGGATTGTTGTGGTATAATGCTAAAGAGACTGTAAGACTGTAAGAGAAAACTATCAGTAGTTGTCAGCACACATGTCACCTGATAGAGAGTCTCTGTTTTGCGCCGCCAGAGTCAGAGATGAGAATGTTGCGAGCATGGCGTGAGATGCAGAAGCTTCAGAAGCTTGTGTTCTCTGGAGCCAGGAGCAGCGTATGTGGGGTGGCATGGTTTAAGCGCGTGGCGGGGAGAAACACATCTCGTCCCTGCCCTGCTGCAAGCTCACCTTAGGTCGGGACGGAGGTTTGGCAAGTATTCATGATGACCCGAAACCCTAACCCCAAAGACCAAAAAGCACCAAAACCCGCTACTTCCAGTCCCCTTCTCGCGTGAGAGCCTTGTGGACTCCCTGCTTTGCTCAAGCCCCGAGCGGCTTCTGTCCATACATGCTTTGCCATATTCCGCTCCGCGGCTGCACTTCACACACACAAGCACTTGAATGCATCGACCCGTCTGGTAGGTGAAGCATGTCCAACCATGCCCTGATGAATGTAAGGCGAGTTCAGATTTTCTTCGTTTTGACTGGGTGTGACTTTCTTCAACTTCATTTTGCTGTCTTCGTGACATCATGCGAGCTGCTGCTTGGATGGGGTGTACAGCGTTGCCAAAGATGGTCAGTCTTAAGCTCAGGACATGGTGTGCGCATCGAAGATGCCATCTCCTTCACGTTGCTTGTCCACGCTTTTGCTGGCACTGCTGGGGCCCGCAGTGGCCTCGCCTCAGGACGAGCAGTGGCCAAACTTCCCTAAACCCAGCACCATGCATCCGAGCAGTTCTGTCGCAGGATAAGCCCCCAGCAGCGGCCCAATCTGTGGAGAAGCAGAAGCCTCGATCAATCTCTCACGGCTTGACGGCACCGCCCTCAAGGGTTTTTAAGGGTCTTAAGGCGTCTTCTAGGGTTGAGCCATGTTGAGGCAGATGATGTCAGATGCCACCCAGCGTTTCCAAGCTCAGGCGGTCGGATTGCCGATGCCTTGGGGCGCAGCTGCGCCGACGTCGAGCGTAGTGCAGGGGCAGCTGGCTGGGTCCTCGGAATTCTGCTCGGATCTTCTTTGCTCTTGAGACCCGAGTGCCCAAAAGCACCAAAAAAGGCCCCGGCAATACACGCTACCGGCCAAGCCACCAGCAGCCTGTGGGCCTGCATCGTGGCAGGCGTGGGTTTCTCCATGCTTGGGCTGCTGCAAAATTCCTCCTCCTTCTATTCCCCCCCCTCCTCTCCCCTTCGTATCCTAAGCTTTCGGCAGGCGCTGGAGCCGTGGGGCATAACATCCGCCAGCAGAATCGCGAGCCGCGTCGACCACGACACGGTCGTCGGGGCCCTTCCAGGCAGAGGGTTCATGCCGACATTTTGCAGGTCGTGCTGGGTAGGGAAGAGGTGGCCCAATTAAGTTGTCACAGTGTGCCGGAAGGTTGAGCAAGAGGTTGACAGCCGAACGTGCTGGAAGATTGCGTAATCCGGTCAAGCAGCAAAGCAGGTGGTGGGCTGATGCCCGTCGACATCTGTAAAGTCACAGCAACAGGCACCGCCCCACACCATCCCAGAAAGCTGCAGAACCTCGTTGGGCACCATGCCGAGCGACAACGCTCGGACAGCAACATGAAAGAACTTGCCGCAAGCCGGGACTGGGAGGGCCAAAGCCCCTAAACCTTAAACCCGAAACCCGAAACCCTAAACCCTGAACCCTAAACCCTAAACCTCTCTTTCATATATAATTTAAATGTTAAGGAGTTACTGGGCAAGGTCATTTTTTTTTACTGGGCAAGGTCATTTTTTTACTGGGCAAGGTCATTTTTTTACTGGGCAAGGTCATTTTTTTACTGGGCAAGGTCGTTTCGTCCAAAAAAACGACCTTGCCCGGTAAAAAAATAACCTTGCCCAGCAAAAAAATGACCTTGCCCAGTAAAAATGTTACTGGGCAAGGTCATCTTTTTACTGGACAAGGTCATCTTTTTACTGGGCAAGGTCATCTTTTTACTGGGCAAGGTCGTTCGGTCTAAAAAACGAGGGTTACTGGGCAAGGTCCTTTTCTTACTGGGCAAGGTCATTTTTTACTGGGCAAGGTCGTTCGGTCTAAAAAACGAGGGTTACTGGGCAAGGTCCTTTTCTTACTGGGCAAGGTCATTTTTTTTACTGGGCAAGGTCATTTTTTTTACTGGGCAAGGTCATTTTTTACTGGGCAAGGTCATTTTTTTTACTGGGCAAGGTCATCTTTTTTTACTGGGCAAGGTCATCTTTTACTGGGCAAGGTCATTTTTTTTTGCTGGGCAGGGTCGCTCTATAAGTGAAATATTTTCTTAATGTTGCGGGATTCTTTGGGCTTGGGCGGGTGGGTATTTTCCTGGAGTAATTGCTTGACTAGTGAATGCTTGGACTTGAGATGCTGAACCCTAAACCCTAAACCCTAAACCCTAAACCCTAAACCCTAAACCCTAAACCCTAAACCCTAAAGCCCGGCAGGCAAACGACGGCAGCTAGTGCCACGAGCACCACCGTCGTCGAAGTCGAGCAGCAGGTCGAGCTCCTCGGCCTGCCTGGATGCAGACTGGTGGAGCTCTGTAGGGTTTAGGGTTTAGGGTTTAGGGTTTAGGGTTTAGGGTTTAGGGTCAGGGCTCTCGGGGCTTAGGGTTCACAGGGTTTCTAGAGATGGGTTGAGTAGAGGAGGGGAGCAGAAGCGTAGCAAAAGCTGCTGATGAAGAATCATGACACGAAATGCCCCGCTGAATAACAGGAAGGAGCCTTAGATAATCCTAGAGAAGCCCTAAAGAATCCTAGAAAGGTCTGAAGCAGAAGTCGCCGGCTGGCAGACCGCCAGCGAAGATGAGGACGATCGGTCCCAGCAAATAGGAGACTTGGCGATGTGAGATTTCGTGAGCTTGCAACCTTCTCATGTTTTACGTAGCAATCCGAGAGGGAGAATATGAACAGTGCAGCTGATGAGCTCAGGACAACAGCACCGAATGCAGTTTCTCCAGCAGGTGATGCGACACGAAATGCAGCAGCAACAGGGTCAGCCATTTGCGGACCAGCAGGGAATGGCCTTCTTCAACCAGCAGCAGCAGCAACAGCAGCCCTTTCGGCAGCAGAACTTCCAACAGCCGCAGCTGCAGCCATTTTATGATGGGCGACCGTTCAACCAGCAGCAGGTCGTTTACTGGCCAAATCAGATGCCGCCTGGAGCTTAGTGTGACCTCTCTCCAGCGGTGTACTGTTTGAACTTGGGAAATATAGGGTCGAGTACGCCCCTGCAACACCAGCTCCTCACAGTGCTGCCTGTCGCGTCGATTTGTTTTTTGCTGCCCGGCAAGTTTGAGCCTCTGTGATTTATCAGAGGCAACATGCGGTGAATCCGCAGTTCAACCAGCAGATGCAGATGCAGATGCAGCAAGCGATGTCACAACAGCCGCAGCGGATGGCTCAGAATACTGTTCGGGGCGCTCTGCATATGTTTTTAAATTTCTCAGCGGGGTGGGAGGGGGGATGGTAGGGGGGGGCGGGGGGGGCTGTGAGCGACATCTTGTGGCACGCCGTTCCACGTGCCCCAAAAATGCGTTGGCCTGAGGCTGCAAGCTTTTGCCCCCATGCCTCAGATGCAACAAATGGTGCTGGTTGCAGTGCCAGTTGTGTGACTGGGCTGATACTTTTATACCGACACTGTTTGTCTCGAGACTATAATTTTGTGTCACCCGCATTGTGCAACGGTGGTCCGGTGTGCCTCAAGGCCTGAAAACTCGCCGGTGTCGCAAGGCTGCTCAACCTGCAGAAAAGCAGTGGACAGCAGTGACAGCACTGGTGGCTCATCCGAGACATGAGAGCATAGAGCATATGGTGGCGCAGGTGACGAAGCCCCTGCACACCAACCAGCAACTTGGCCTTCATCAGATTTTTGCGGCAGCGCCCGACACCGCTCAAAGTAAGAGAGGCTTGCATGAGCGAGTTCTCTGCAGGGTTGTCCACTGAGGATATGGAGCACTTGCGCAATTTCAGCATGGGCCACCGTGCACCCTCCGTGTACCTCAGCAGCGAGTCGAAGCCGAGGCATGAGGGGAGTCCCTGCAGCTGTTTGCATCTGCTCAGGTCCTCCACGCCCTCCGAGATTTCCATGGAGATGGGATCCTCAGTGTCCACGCAGACTCCTAGCAATCGAGAGCGAGCCACGTCCAGGCACCCCCTGGGCACCACATGGCATCCAAAGAGCACCCATTAATATGGGTTTCCGAACATAGGGGTTGCCTTTTTGGGGCTCCCTTTTTCAGGGGATGCTGTTCTATTTGGGGTACAAAAGGGGTACCCCTATTTTCGGAAACCCCCGTATGGCTTCCAAAGAGCTGCAAGCCGCTGCTGATGTCGCCAGGTGGAACGGCAAAGAATCTGAGGCCGTCGTCCGTCAGCTGCGCGCGCCCGGATTAGATGCGGCCTCGCGCAAGAGGCGCTAGACATGCAAGACTTCACTGTTGAGGGCGTGGGATTGGCTCTAGAGACCCTCTGCAACCGACAGGCTTCTGGAGCGAATTGTGCAAGATGCGTGGCGCGGTTGCATTCTTTGGAGGAAAGCCGCTTCCAGCCCCTGCGGCCCTAGGTATCTGCAATCTCCTCCGAGTCAACATGACTAAGAGCTTGCCGAGGTGGAGTATGGCCATCACGAAGCATGGCACCCGAGTGGTGCAGGCGGCCTTTGAGGTAGCGGCAGAGATTTCTGAGAAGCAGAATCTGCTGGACGTCTTGAGGGGCAAGGTGTGGCCACTTGCCTGTTAAAGCTTGTTACAGCTCGTTGAACTCCACCCTTTCGGTGCTTGTTCTTGGTGTGTGCAGAACGTTGAACATGGAGCGAACCGACGGGCATGAATTGGCATTCGCCGGCTCGGCGCTTGAGATCTGCCACGTCTTCGGCCGAAGGGCCCTTCTCATTGATTTTCTTTTCCAATCCGAACTTCCGCTCCAGGAGAAAGTTTAGGATTTGTGGCGCGAACTATTCCTTGCGGTGCCGGGCCAGAGCCCGACAAGTCGCGCACAGCCCGAGCTTCGGCTTCTGCCAGACTACCACTGTACACTATCATGCCACCGCCGGTGACTACTACCATTGTTCGTTTGACCGTAGCTACAACGGGGAAGATGTGGAAGTATGAACGAAGCAGGAGCCAAGAAAAAGCAAAAACAAACTGTGTCGCAATGGCCTGGTCAGTTCTTGGGCATCAGTTCAAGCTATTACCCAACAACTTGCAGGTGCCACTGACTTCGATCCCCCCCCACCTATCCCGGGCATGTCCGTCCATGCGGCAGACTTCTTGCTCAGGCAAGCCCTGAAATCGCCGCATGCGAACCATGTGCTTCAGAAGGCCACCTCCAAGCTTGCCCTCTGTGTGTCAACTTTGTGATTGGCAGTTGCAAGAGGCAATCGCGCACATGCCCCCGCAGAAGCTGGACTTCATCATCTCCGAGTTGAGGGGTCCCATGCAGAGAACATTAGTTGGGTCATGCCGTCTGGGGGTGGGCTGGCCAAGCGCTCTGCGCCAGTCCCAAAACTCGTTTTGTCATCGCAAGTTCCAGGAAGGGGCTAAAACCCTTTCTGTTCACTCCCCCATCTTGGGGTCCTTATCATAAGGGTGTCCTACTATTGGGGGGTATATGAGGGGTCCCCTATTTCATTCTATTTAGGTTTTGATTCCGGCGCGGAGCGGTGGCGCGAGAGTGTCAGGTCGCGTGGGCGATGCCGCCCGTCATCCTTTTGGCTGCCGTGCAGGGGCCTTAGGGTTTAGGGTTTAGGGTTCAGGGTTTAGGGTTTAGGGGCTTAGGGGTTTAAGGGTTTAGGGTTTAGGGGTGCAGCGAAGGGCGCGGACCAACAACGGGGCCTCTGAAGAGCAAAATCGACCGTCTTCATCCGCAAAGCCATCTAAGGCCCACAGCCACAGAACCCTCCTTAAACTCTAAAGCAGTAAGCCCCCAAACCGTAAACCCCAAACCCTCAGCCCCAAACCCTAAACCCCAAACCCTAAGCCCCAAGCCCTATACGGGGGGCAACCAAAGGGAGACAGGAAACCAAACAGTCAACCCCAGAAGAAGCCCTTAAGCTCCCTGGACCAACCACAAACCAAACCCAAAAGACCAAGCACCCTTTTCTCACTAAGTGCATTGTCATCTTGAGCCAAAAAGGTACCGGGTTCATTGACCCTTTTCCTTTCAACACCAACTCTTTCCTGAATACAAATTGCAGCTCCGCACTCCCCCTGTCCTAGGTTTTTCTAGGACACAAACTGGAGGTGCAGACCTTTGACCGAAAAATTGTCGCTTTGACAACGGTCATCTTCACGTTTAACGTCCGATGGACGGGCCACAGCCACTAATTTGCACACCATGGTTTTACGTCTTTCCAGGACGAACCTTCAGCTCATTGGCCGAATCCCTTACCAATTGAGGATTTCTTCACCTCACACTTGAAAAAATCTACGTTCCAGCGGCCCGTTCCTCACCAAGGAACTCAGCATTCACCACCCAACCTTTCTTGACGCAATGCTTACAAAGCGTCTTGGCCCTGGGCTGTGAATATCGCAGAACATCACAGTCACTGCTTGCGTGCATACAGTTCCCACCCACCGTTGTATACAAAGTGGCACTCGCGGGAATAACCACCACTTTCCTGCCCCACAGCCATTTGTACAGCCTCCGAAAGAGATACCTGGCCAACTCCCAGAGTGTGATTGTTGCCACCAAATACACAGCGATGTCCGCATTGTTGATAACCGCTTCAATACCTTGAGCCAAAACCATAACCGTAGATGTGTTGGCGACCCTGCACACCCCTTCTTCTGAGCAAAAGAATCCAGCAATTGACGCTTCTTCTCCACCAGTTGCCATCCCTTGCAGAGATGCAGCCACCATCATGACCGCCATTGCAAGAGAGGCCCTTTTCAAGTCAGTTCCTTGCACCAACATTTGGAGACCCCAAAGCGCCTTTTGCTTCGCATAAACCTGTCCACTCATCAATTTTGTTAACAGGTCAGCAATCATATACTCACCACGAAGATGCGCTATCACCATGTAACCACGGTCCACCAGAGACCTGACACCGGCTGCTCGAATTCTCAGGTGCCTTGTCCTCCAGCTTCCAGCAGGATATTGAATGATTGAGCAGGTCGAAACCGAATCTGTATACAGCACTTTTTGCAGCGATTCTTCACCAGTTCCAACCAAAGCGGCAATTATAGGGGTACACGACTGAATCATCGTTGCTCCCTCTATAGACGCATGCAACTCAGCTTCAGCAGTACTCAAAGCCACCGTTGATTGTCTCTGCGTTGCCCACATCACTGGACAATCACCCCAAACCACCACCGCTCCTGAGTGGCTCTTTTCGTTTTCACCTGCTGCAAAGCTAGCATCTGCGTAGGACTCTACCACCTTGACGCCTCGCCCATAACGCAACACCTCATTCCTTTCTTTTTCGCATGTTGCGATTGCTCCGAACGTCAAGCCTAACGTTGGAGTTGCAGCAAGGTATCGAAATACCTCCTCAGCCTTTTTAACCACAAATCGCGGCCTTCGGGATGTCCACAAAGACAACTGGCTTGTGCAGAAAGCCAAATCAGGTCGAGTTTTGATTGCCACCCAGAGGAACTCCCCTACGGCACCTTGAGCCGCTCGCAAGGAAGGAATATCCACCTCCTCTTCTTCACCTGGAGTTTCTTTCACCATTGGCAGGTTACTACCTTTTCCAGTTTCATCAATCTGATACCCTCTTCGGTTCAGCAAATCTCTCACGAAGTCCTCCTGGTTGAGAAAGAAGCTGCCATTTCGATACCAGATTTGGACACCCAAAAACTTCAGGAATCCATCACCACAGCCTGGACCACAGAACTCAGGTTCAGAAGTTTTCCACTCCTTCCTGATCTGTTCCAAGGCTTCCCGGAGCACTGTCATAGTCCCAGCCATCAAAAAATCATCCACGTAAAGACCCATTGTCCCTACCAACTTGCTTGCACCTTCTGGCTTCTCTTGTGCCATAATAAGGAACAGACTTGGGTCTGCGTTGGACCTCTGAAAGCTCATTGCTAGTCCATCCTTTGACACCCAAGACATGCCTTGAAGACGCTGATCTCGCCACTCCACCCATGCTGCAGGACTTTCGGCCAAACCGTACAAGGCCTTCCTCACAATCCACCGCTCCTCCTTTGCACAAAGACCCAATTTCACCGCCGCCCTTGGGCTGCACCACCACCAGACGCCCTTCTCTTTGCGCCCTATTCATCGGCGCCGTCAGAAAAGCTTTGGAAATGTCTAAACCAGCGATGATCCACACCATATATGCTGCGTGCCTCACTTGACACCTGAATGTAGTTGAATCTAAACCAGGAGCGTACAGCGAGTGACGACTGAGGGACCTCGGCCCTTCGTATTCTGTAGCTGCCGTTGACGAAATAAAATTGCCACATGCACAGATACGGGCACGCCGCCTCCCTGTCCCTTGCTTCCGGGTAAACACCACCAGACTGGGCACGTACTCAATCACCGGTGCATTAGGCTCTTCCGCCAATTTGTCCAGCTTTTCTTGAGTTGTTGGTTCCACCACCTCCAACTCTTTAACCAAAGACGTCACCTCGTCCGACAATGATTCCCTCCACTTTTCCAGCTCTTGCATGGCTTCTTGTGTAGGAATTGTTCTTGTTTGCAGGAACTCAACCTCCTCTGCTGCCTCAAGCGCGGTATTTTCTTGTACCATTTGCTGAACTTGAGCTGCTTTGACCAAAAACTTCGAGAGCTGTTCCTCGGTTCTTTTTGCTTTAACCAGCCACTCTCTAGTCTCTGATCCTTTTTCTCCGTTCGACTCATTGGCCGATCCATGAAACTCGTCCAAAACGCAACATTCCTGTTCAGCAATTAGGCGTCGAATACTCAAATGCTCCTCTAGCGCCCATTGGTGCGCCTCAAAAACAGCATAGTCGACTTCCTCCGCAATGTCGTCCAGCGAGGTCTCTTTCAACGTCATTTTTAACCATTTCCTTTTTTCACCCTCTTCAGCTCGTGGTTCTGGAAGAGGAAACTTACATCGGAGAAGATAGCACCTATCCTTGTACCTCAAACGCTCCATAAAAACAGGTGTGTACCCGGTCAAGGATACCCTGTTCCCTTTCCAAGGCATAGGACCATGCAATTTTCTCGGAAAGAACGACATGAAGTTCCAGTGGATATCAACCAATTTTCCGGGCAAGACTTTCTTCCCATAAGATTGCTCCACCACTTCAGCTCCTTCCTCTAAAGCCTTTTCATCCTCCACCCACAGCTGACCATCCTTATAGTCACCAAAGCCACACACATAATTGCAGCAATGCTTTTCATTGTGACTATCCCTATGCAATGATACCGGAGCATTGCATGAGATCTGAAGAGCAGAAAATTTGGCTTCAGGATTGTGGTGCCTCACGAATGATGCCAGGTAACGACATAGCCATGGCCTTCGATGAGTCTCTTTTGTAATACCACACACTCCGCCATGAGTATAGTGGCCCAACACCAGAGCTCGCGTACTTGTGCACCAATTGTTGATACCACCTCTTCGATTCACCCTCTTTGGGTATACAATCCCTTCCAAAAGCTCCTCGCAGTCCACGTAATCGTACATAGACCTTTCACACATCGATTTGGCTTTTTGTTCTTCCTTTTCCAACTGTGTTCCATCCTCGGCAGTCTCACTTTTGCAGACCAAATAAGCATTTTCATGAGGAGAACAGCATGTCGGCCAATACTCATCACCAGGAACATTGTCCTCAACATCTGCATTATCTTCCGGCTCCCCCAGACCCTGCATGTCATCCTCGAAAATTTCTAAGGGCGGACTCTCCCCCCGCTTGCGAAGCAAGCGCAAGGAGCCCACATGAGCACGCAGTGAAGAGGCCGGGCTTTTTTCAATCAACCGATGGCGAACTGGAGGATCGCGAGGCGGAGGTAAAGGAGGACCTTCCTCATCAGCAAACCGAAGCGCCGGTTTTTTCCCCTTCTGGAGGAGAAGGCTCCTGTTCTTCTACCACCCCTTCCAGCTCCAATTCAGGCGGTTCCTTTATATTGGAAAAAATCGTAGTCCAGGGAAATAGCACCAGTTCTTCCGGATCTTTTGCAGTCCCTTGAGCTTCCGCCCAATAACCACCCGGTAGGTCATCACATGGACCCAAAAGAAGCGCGGGCTGTGTACGATCGACCCATTGCCGACCTTTCTTTGTTCCATCCGGACCCAGCAACTCCCACGGACGACGTTTGACTTGAATCTGAGCACCAAAGGGAAGCAATGCTTTCGGGTTTAACCCCAACTCCCAGCTTTATGCCACCGTAACATTGACCAATGGCGAGCAGCCAGTGCCCAGTACGCCGGCCCGAGTCGCGCCTCCTTTAAGAGCGACCTCACACCGCGTTTGAATAAACCCACACATGCTTCAGCGCGCCCATTTGTTTGCGGGACTCCAGGATCACCAGTGGTCCTATATATCAGACGAGTTTCACAAAAGGACCGGAAGCGTGCATTGACAAACTCCCCCGCTCGATCTGAATGGATTCTCAACACCGGATACCCATGTCTTTGCAAGCGCACCATCATTCTTTGAACAGCCGATAAAACAGTTGTCTGCTGTTTGTCCACAATCGGCTCCACCATAACGAAGTTGATCATACGGACAGGCTGGGTCAAGTGGTCCTTCAGTTCCTTCCAGGATTTTTCAGAAGCTTGGATTTTCAACACCTCTGCCTCCAGAACTGGCGCAGGTTCCACTGGCGCAGAGTCTTCCTCCTCGAAGTTAGCGACTGCATCGCCTAACCATTCTCCGACACCAGCACCTTCATCTGCCACCTGATCTTCCACCTCATCCGCATCTTCCTCCTTTTCCGGAGGGCGACCCACATTGGGATCCAACATTGGAAACTGATACACACCAATAACAGCGTGTCGTGGCTTCTGCTGGTGAGCATCCTTTGAACACTTGTATGGACCCGCCAAGTCCAATGATAAAGTGTAAGCATCTCCATGCTTTCGCCTCAAATGGCGACGCTCCTTTCCAGCGGCAGACACACAAATTTGACAATCACGTCTGAAAGGAATATGCCCCCTTAGGCAATGGTCACGGAAAGCTCGCTCCTCAGCTGTTAATCTCCGTAACGTTCCCTCTCGTTCTTCCTTTTTTGACATCATAGTTTCCCGTTCAGCATCGCTCTCATGCAACCATTGTGCCAACCTGTGACGTATTCTTTTAACCAATCCAAACGCCCATCGCGCCCATATGGAGGATTGTCCAATACGCTCTTCCAGGGTAGAAGCGAATGTTGCTGACCACGGAACAACCACGCGAACCTGTTCCAACGATTCCCATAGTTCCATATCAGACACCAGGAAAGTCGTAGGCTTCACCAGAGCATGTCCCAATGCTCCTTGATCAAAATGTGCAGCGTGCATTCCATAACGCTCGCAAAAACTTTTTACCTCCGGCCAACTCCAGAAGGTAGGACTTGAGAACCCTTTCTGAGAACCATCCACCAGATCCTCAGCACTCAAGACCTTTTTGCCATTCTGAGAGAAATCTTTCCCTATGAGTTCAGGGTCCCCAGGACTTTCCATGCCAAAGAAGACAGAACTTCCATTGATGACTTCAGCAGTTCCACACCTTGAATGCACCGCCACGTCATATAGGAAAAGCATCTTCAGAAGTAAAACACCATCCTTTTGAGCTAATTCTTGATGTGGCCAAGGAAGACTGTTTAGTCCCAACCGTTCAGGCCCACAGCGTCGGCGTAATACAGGTGGACCACCGTCTTCACCTCTCAACCTTGACACTGTCCTGCATGGAGGTCCTCCAACCACAGCAACCGCCTTTCCTTCAGCCGCCAGATGCAGAAGATACTTCCAGACGCTCGAATTATGTAGGTCACCGCCTTTCTTCAAATCCAGCTCCAGTACCTCCACATCCCGACTGGGAAAATGCCATTTTTGTTTTCCCGAAAAGAGGTGTACCGCCACCCTTTTTGCTCGTGCCAGCCGTCTCCTTTTATGACGGTTGAAAGGCAACGCCGCAATATCTCCACGTGGCAACAGCTCCATCAGCATATTTTCGGGTATATCCCCATAATACCACCGAAGAAATCGCCAACATGCCTGGACGAACTCCTCCTCGTTCGCTGACGCTGTCCGCGCTGCGCTTTGCAACGACGCCTTTACGGCCACCTCATTGTCCGTGTTCGGACACCCTTGAACCATACGTGCCACCTTCAATGCTTGCTTTGGTGAACACCAATCCATTTCATCAATGATCTGAAGCGCCACCTCCTTTTCCAAACAAGGGCGCCCATTCAGATCACGAACGCGAAGTTCCCCCAGAACAGGATGTGAGGCTGTGCACTTGCCACCACGCCACTGAACTCTGAGACCAACCAAAGCGCTCGCTTTGCCAATTGGCACTAGTGGATCTACCATTTCAGGAGTTACCAGGGTCCCACCTGGGGTAATACACATCTCCCGAGATCCAACGCTAAAGACACCAACACCTTTTGCTGCGGAAGCTGTTCACCAGGACGAAGTGATCTGAGAGGATGTGATGCTCCCGAGTCCAACATGCCCATTCCCGAACACTCATTGGTGTCAGAAACCCTGGCCACATGTAGAACGCATACTCCTCGGCCTTCTCCCTGCTTCGGCAACAACGTGGCATCAGACGAACCGACTCCACAGTCCGCCCTTCCATTCCTCCATTGAGAATGGGACCAAGACGCACGCTGCCTTTCAGCATGCAAAACCATCTTTTCAGCTGTTTTGTAATCCATAACCAAACAGCCATGTTCAAACCACAAGAGCTGGTCCAGCGAAGATTTTGCACCCACGTGACACATCCCATTGATCACGGTGAGGTTCGCCCCAAACTCCAAAATCAACCAGAGAGGGATAATCAGAGGCCCATTGTCTTCCCTAATCAACGTCCCTTTCTCTGTAATCTTCATTGTCACACCACCAAGCGCGCTTTGCACCATAACAGTAGTGTCAGGTAAACATTCCCACGGAAAAAGCGTCCGCACAAGATGCGTAGCAGCTGTATCCACCAACGCCACTCTCCTTCCCTGCTGAAACAACCCAGAGCCACATAACATTCGAACACTGGGATCCCCGCTTGATGCTGACTGCGCTGATGACAGTTTCATAGATTTCAGCACTTCTAACGCTTCAGCAAGGACCTGATTGGGTGTTGATGGTGATGAGGGACTTGCAGAACCTTTCTCCAATCCCGCATTAGCCGTCTCATCTCCCCCTTCAGCCACCTCTGCCTTTTTGGCATTTCCCCATTTTGCACCTTTGCCGCCCTTTCCCCCTTTGGGAGAATTCCCTTTAGATCTATTCCTCTCAGGATTTGAGTCCACATTGGAACTTGCGCCCTCTTTGTATGGACACTGCGGCTGTAGATGGCCAACGGCCCCACATTCAAAACATCTTCCACGCTCCAGGGAGTCCTTGTCATGGCGAAATTTGCAGCGTGATCCGAACTTGCAGCCTGCTTCTGTCTTCCCATATATCCAACAGAATGGACGTTCACCATCACCGCTGTACCTTTTTCCTTTCCCTTTTCCTTTGTCACCCTCCTCTGTCTCGTCACCAGTTCCCTTTTGGGCCTTGTTTAACCTTGCCCTTTTCTTGGCGTCCGAGTCCTGCTTCACCTCTTGATCACCAGCGCTATGCAATAGCAGTTCAAACTCTGCCTGTAACATTTCAGCTAGTTGTGTCGCAGTTTCAGAGGTCGGCGAGTAGTCCACCCCCAATTTTTCCCGAAAGGATGCCACTCTGAAATGAACCGTAGGGTGTTTTGCCAGCAACGCGGATGATAAAGCATCCAATCCTTTGATAAGCAAGGTAGCGTCCGGCTCGGCCGCTCTCAACTCCCTTAATCGGGAACGCCATTGCGCCCATTGACGCACTCCCTTAATGGCCTCTGAGATCGAGGTTGCTGAAGATGGTTGCACCAAGAAGTTCAACATTGTGCTGCGCTCATTTGCTCCACCTGGTTGGTAGACCGTCAGCAATTTGTAAAATATCATCACTGACCCCAACATTCGAGTGGAAACGATCTCGGTCTTCAATCTCTCCGGAATCGCCTGCAGCAGTAAAGACACCGCTCTCTGCTCCAACAAAACATGCACAGTTCGAACAACTTTGAGCCCTTCCAGCTCAGCCTTGATGCCCAACCTTTCCAGCGGAGAAACACTCAACCATTTGGCATACGCCTGATACGCCTTTGAATAGACGCATTGCCACCACACTCTTCCTGTATCTGTCAGCGAAGACAACATTGGTTCGATCGTTGCGATCCAATCACCTAGTGCCGTCGGATTGCTTGGTGTGTAGTCTGCCAAGGTAGGAAGGCTCATCACATGCTTCCCAAGAGCCTCCGGACGTTCAGTTCCAGAACTATCACCAATGTTTGGCATACCACGTGGCACCGCTGCTCCAGGAGGTAAGCTGACCCTACCACCAGGCCCTTGAGGCAGTCCATGTCCTATACCAGGCGTAACAGCTGTGAGTGGAACCTTTTCTAATTCCAACTTCCCAGCGATCATTTTCCACCGATACGGAACATCATCCACCATTGTATATCCACCCGATCCTGCTGAGTTCTCTTGCGTCGAAGTTTCCCGAGCTGAAACAAAACCGGGCTGGTTCCCCATAGGTGCGGCAGAACCATCAGCACCTGACGGCAAGGAAGTAATCGGAGCATGTGTTAAACCAGGTGGTCCACTTGCATATCCACCACTTGCAGGACCTCCCATGGGGTAATTCAATGGAGGCAATCTGGAGGGTTTCTTCCCTTCAGCTACATGCATCATTGGCACTTCTTTTTCATCCTCCACTTGAGCATCCCCCTTCCTGGACCCAGGCAAGGATTGAAGATCACAACCCTTTGGCAGGTCGTAGCCCTCAATAGGCAGCCATGTCCCATCAGGCAACACAGTCCAAAAACCACCCCTACCATCAGTGTAGAAAACTTGTCCTGGCGGGTACTGTTTCTCTGGAGTCATTCCCAAGGGATATGCAGCATTTGCGTCCACCACTCCAGTGCTCCGTGCTCGCGAAGCTGACCCAGATGCAGCAGAGGTATAGCTTTTCTCCTCCACCCGATGCAACCTGTTCCCCAGCTCCTTTGTTTGCACAAGCAACTCTTTAAGCGCACGCTTTACCACTGCCATATCTTCACCTTGTTCTTCACCACTCAGATCAGGAATAAGCTCTTCCTCTGCTTGTGTTCCACCTCGTTCCATCTGGCCCATTAAGCCTGACGATGGTCTCTCAACAGGTGCAGGTTCCTGACCCGTAAGATCATGTAGCGATGGTGGCCTCCTCGTAGTTCCACCACTCCTATCCCCTCCGCTTGCAGGAAGACTTGCCGGCCTTGATTGCCTCAGTCTTATTTCTTCTTGAGCCCGCTCGCTCCAGAAAGGATTTGCTGCTGGAACCGGAACCACTTCATTTTCCACCTGAGACGTTGGTTGTATCATTGCAACCTCCCTACCATCTGTCAGCGCTTGTACCACTTGTTGTCGTTCTTCACCCCCATCACCTCGATTTTCTTCGGCTTCGTTGGCCGTGGGCGACAGTCCAGGCTCAGAGCGACGCCGCATCATGTCCATGGCGTTAAACAAACGAAAAATCTTTACCTATACCGCAGGAAGCCTAATTTGGGCTCATAACCTACGGGGGGCAACCAAAGGGAGACAGGAAACCAAACAGTCAACCCCAGAAGAAGCCCTTAAGCTCCCTGGACCAACCACAAACCAAACCCAAAAGACCAAGCACCCTTTTCTCACTGAGTGCATTGTCATCTTGAGCCAAAAAGGTACCGGGTTCATTGACCCTTTTCCTTTCAACACCAACTCTTTCCTGAATACAAATTGCAGCTCCGCACCCTAAGCCCTAAACCCTAAACCCCAAACCCTGAACCCCAGACCCGAGACACCCTTAGGTGCTGGAGCGGCTGTTGGAGCATGGCCTGCCAGAGCAGTTGGAACCGATCTCCAGGGAGGCGGCTCTGTGGGTCGAACTCTAGAGAACCGTAGGGTTTAGGGTTTAGGGTTCAGGGTTCAGGGTTCAGGGTTTAGGGTTAGAACCTTACAGTAGGGGTGAAAAAGTGCTACTTAGGCCTGTTTAGGGGTTCGGTTCTGGGTTGTAGTTTGTTTAGGCTTTTGTGGCGGCTCTGTTCTTTTGAGGGTTCCTGTGCTGGACAGGTTCTGTCCGACATCTTGGAGCGACTCAGCTAAGAAATGAGCAGCTGTACGAGATCTCCTGCCAAGAAATGTGCGTGATGTGCTGCTTTGCCTTGAGGCTCTGCCGGCACCCGTATGGATGCTTGGAAAATACAATATGCTTGCCAGGCTAGTGTGTGTCATGAATTCTTCTGCCATGTGTCAATCCAGCGGCTGAAGAAGGTGCTCACTACCGCGTAGTGTAGCACGACGCCAGCCTTCTCTTATTGCCTGTTGCCCCGAACCCTAAGCCAGCGTGAGTTAATCCCTGCCCACTCCTTGAACCCCAATTTCTCTTTCCCCAGAAGCTCCACAGCCTAAACCGCAAACCCTCAAGCCACAAAGCCTTAGACCCCAACTTCTAAATCGCATACCTTTAACCCTCTTAAGATCTAGGCTACAGCGGACGAGGTTGTCGAGATGTGAGGAGATTCTCTGAGGAGAGTCGGAGAGTCTAGCTAAAGCTTCGACGCGCGTTGGGAAGCCATGCCGCAGCCAAGGTAATTACGTGGTTCAGCACAGCTTGGCTCACGGTAGCCCCGAACAGAGGACCCGGCTTTGTGAGGCGCGTTGCGAGTGCTTCGACACATCGGGATCTCGAACCCCAACTTAGTTGGCAGAGGCGATGCGACCAGAAATGGGTCGTTTGGCGAGGCACAAGGTGCCTGGCTGAGTGGCGGATACTGAGATGGGGCTTTTCGAGGATAGGGGACCCCTGATCTACCCCCAAGTAGTAGGATACCCTTACAATAAGGACCCATTTAGGGTTTTTTAACGTTAAAACACTCCAAGTAGTAGGACACCCTTTTTGTAAGGACCCCAAGATGGTACCCCTAATTTCGGAAACCACCAGATGCGGGTTTGGGAAGGCTGTGGCGTCGTATGATTGCACGAGAGAGACGATGATCCCGAGGTGGCCAGCCATGTGGTGGAGTGCGCGCTCCTGCACAGCTCTCCAGAAGAGAGGGAACAGCTCAAGAACTCCATGGCCGGCAACGCAGAGGAGCGTCTGTGGGGTTTTTTGTTGCAGGAAGAAGAAAACTTGTCTGCCATTAGGTTACTTCTCGTTTTTGCTGTGCCAGGAGCTTGCAAGCAGCTTGGCCCGAACGAGGATCACATTGCCAGCACACCGAAAAGAGTAGCCTGCCCTCGCCACTCTCTTGCGTGTTGAGGTCTCACTGCAAGCAACTACGGCAGTTTTGTGGTGAAAGAGATGAAGAAGCGCTGAGACGGATGTTCGTCAGATGTTTGGATTTGCAACCTTTGTTCCACAACAGTTCGCCCACCGGCGAGGTAGCAAGCTGATCTCTGCCCATATTTCTGGCAGTTTCGGCTTGCTGCCATCTCAATCTGAGAGCTCGTTGTTAGTAATCGAAGCACAGCCGCTTGTGCGATGCCCAAGTGCTTTAGAAACACCTGGCAGCCCAATGTCGAAAAACGACCAAGCTGCCAGCTTCTTGCCCGGGAGGGCGGGCCGACCCAGCTTACTTGAAATGGGAGCTTACGAAACTAAGGGACCCCTAGGATAGAACCCCCCCCCCCCAAATAGTCGGATTTTTTGATGATTCATAGCAAGCACCCCAATAAGGTACCCCGAATTTCGGAAGCCAACTTACAAAACCCGACCATGGCAACGCCTTTTGGCGCTCGGTCTGGGTCGGCCGAGCCCCGGCGATAAATATCGGTGAGAGAAACTTGCACAGACCTCACTTCCGAAGGCTTGACTTCTGGCGGGCTCTCAGAGTTGGAATCAGAGGTTCCCACACCAAGCAGATGCAGTCGCGAGAGAGCTAGAGAGAGTTCCGACTTTGTGTACAATTCCTTTGGAAGCAGACTGCTGCGGACGCTGTCTGGTTCCAGGACTCCCTTTCTCAGCCACTCAGCAGGGCATTTGAGACCTCTGCAGACCAGATCCCCATTTTCGGCTAGACTCGGCCAGAGGGTGTTGAGAGTATTGTGTATTGTTCAGGGTTTGGGGGTTTAGGGTTTAGGGTTTAGGGTTTAGGGTTTAGGGCCGCAGTCTAGCAACGCTTGCAACTTTTAATCCTGTAGGTTGGCCTGCAGTGGGTGACAGTGAATTGAAGATTTTCGGCCTTTGATGGCTCCGTCGTTCAGGAGCTGTCCATACAGTACGTTGAAAAGTTGCCAAGCATGAGTATCACTTGTAAACTGAAGGATGGCAAGCCGTTCCTGTTCCACTTTGTGAGACTGTCCATGCCACGTGGATGCTGAGAACTTGACTCGGGTGAATTTTCGGCCCATGCCTTCTCAATGAAGGTCCTTATAAGCGCCGTGGATAGGGCCTGCGCCTGTGCCTGCGTCGATCGGGAAGTGGCAAGTGCCAGTAAAAGAAGAGCTTCTGCGAGCTTTAGCGAGCTTGGTGGCGAAGACATCATAGTCACTAGGGTGACGGGCCTGCCCTACTCGGAGAAAGCAACGCGACCAGCAACGATGCGGCTTCAGTTCCTGCCATCCGGTTGTTCATCCCAAGATTCACACAGCGATTCTGGAACTGAAGCCGGGCCGGTGGCTTTGACACAATTTTCCATCCGAAGAGACTTAATTCGATCTCGCACGCTTTGACCGCTCAGACCCGACAGAGCCTGCCATATGGTGACGGTTTCTGCCCGAAGACAAGGGTCCGCTGTTGAAGATGCACTGCTGCCTCCAGTAATTGCTTAAGAACCCCCCCCAAAAAATGTTCTTCCTTCTAAGGGTAATATGGGGATTATGATTTTGTATTTTAGTGTTCTTAAGCAAATAGTAGGCCTGCGTTTTAGTGGGCAGGGTTCACGCACCTGCTGCACCTGTGGCACTTGCATACACCTGCCATTACTTGCCCGTGTGCCGCACACGTTGCAACTTTGGCTTTTAGACCGTTGCGAAGTTGAGATCATGGCCATTGAAATCAGCATCGGCACCAGCAGAGTAGTGCATGGCAGGAAGGGCTGCCCACGGAACTTTAGTAGGTGACGATCTCCAGTGCCTTCGTGGAAGAGGTGGACGAGCTCACCTTCGTTGAAACCCTCGAGCCGCGAGCATGCAAGCGCAGGATGGGAGGGGAGGCGGGACAGTCAGAATGCCACGATCAAACCGAAAACAACAGGCACAAGACATTGCGCCGTTGAGAGGCCTTTCTCCGGGCTTGGCTTCCGAGCCGGAAGCAGAACCGCAAGAGGGGCCTCATGTTGCCTCGCGGCTGGGCCCTGTGCGGGCTGGTGAGTCCCGGTGGCTGGCTTGCAATGAAGAGCAAAAGCTTAAGACGAAAGGCTCAGCCAGCTTGTCTTATCATTATTATTATTATTATTATTATTATTATCAAGATTATCATTATCATTATTATTATTGTTATTATTATTGTTATTGTTGTTATTGGCTCGGACGCTCTGTAAACGCGCGTTCAGCATTTGCCGATTCCATCGGTATTTACAGTGTTTCGTGTGCTTCACATGCCGAAAACACCACTGCCACCGGTGATTCCGGCTGTCCACTTTTCACGTTTCTGTAAGTGGCTGAAACATCGGTATTTACAGTGCTTCGCGGCGCTAACATGCGGAAAACACCGGCATTGCGGTGTTTCGCGTGGTTGGCATGCCGGAAATGCTTACGTTTCTGTTTCCAGTCCGTGCGATTGGCCAGAGCATCCATGCCCGAACGATGATTACGTCCGTGTTACCAGTGCGTGCGATTGGCCAGAGCATCCATGCCCGCACGATGATTACGTCCGTGTTACCAGTGCGTGCGATTGGCCAGAGCATCCATGCCCGCGCGATGATTACGTCCGTGTTACCAGTGCGTGCGATTGGCCAGAGCATCCATGCCCGCACGATGCTTACGTCCGTGTTACCAGTGCGTGCGATTGGCCAGAGCATCCATGCCCGAACGATGCTTACGTCCGTGTTACCAGTGCGTGCGATTGGCCAGAGCATCCATGCCCGAACGATGCTTACGTCCGTGTTGCCAGTGCGTGCGATTGGCCAGAGCATCCATGCCCGAACGATGATTACGTCCGTGTTATCACTCGCTCTTTGCGCTTGGCAAAGCCCTTTCCGCCACGCCCGCTTTTCCTGTGGTTTTCGCTCGTCAAAACGAAGAAGTTTACCTGTCTTGGAGAACGCACGTGTACGTACGTGTTCAAAGCAAAGCAACAACCGCTGCACACAAAAACAAAAAAAAACAAAAACGCAAAAAAAGCGTCGGCAGGACGTCTCGAGCGAAACGGTCATTTTGGACGGAACTTGACATGGTTCCGTCCCCAAAATAATCCAAAAAAAAACGTTGTCACGCACTTTCAGTTCTAGGACAGGTGTATTCCATCCCACGCAGGCCACGCGAAATGCATTTATGAAACCCCCCCTAAAAGTGCACGTGCCGTGAACACGCTTCTCCGCGCGCGTTTACAAAGCGTCCGCGCGTTGTTATTGTTATGATGATGATTCTTATGACGAATAATATTATGAATGTTTTTGTTATTATTGCTATTCTTACTATTATTACTACTATATTATGACTACTATTATTATTACTACTATTATTATTATTATTATTATTGTTATTGTTATTTTGTTTTGCATCAGTCGTGATCGACAGGAGCAGCACAGCTCTTTACGAGGGCTACGTGGAGCATCCGGCGCTCCAGTTCGAGAATGACATGGAAGAGCAGGACTTGGGGCTCTCTCCGCCCCCAACTAGGTGAATGGGGGAGAAGACTTCAGAACCATACCCTAAACCCTAAACCCTAAACCCTAAACCCTAAACCCTAAACCCTAAACCCTAAACCCTAAACCCTAAACCCTAAACCCTAAACCCTAAACCCTAAACCCTAAACCCTAAACCCTAAAGCGCAGTAGAAGCTGGTCAGGACCGGCGGCGCCTTCGACATGGCGTGATGGTGTTGGAGGAGCGAGGAGGGTACGTGGCCAACTGAACACATCATGTCAAAAACATCCTTCAACCCTTTTACTACACACCCTCAACCCAGAACCCTTAAACCCGGGGGACCCTACACCCTCAACCCTAAACCGAAACCCTACCATGGTATCAATGGGGAGAAATGGGCTTGCCAACCTTGAGTCAGGATGGTGGCAGCCAGCTTCCGAGATCCACATGGTCCTTCCTGGAATCCTGCCTGCCGAGCTGGATGGAAAGTATCCTGCGGCGGAAACAGAAGGAACCTACGCCCTTGCAGGCCAGGAAGAGGGAGCCTGCAAGCTGTGGGGGTTTGATTCTGGGTTCACACTTTACTCACTGGTTCATGAAAGGTTCTTACACTCCCCTTCTCTTGTGCTTCATCTGGCTTCCGGTTGCTTGCCGGGGCTCTGGCATGGTTCAGCTACGAATGTTGCGGCTGTCTGGTGTCATCTCTAAGCGTGACTGGAAAGTGATGAGAGCAGAGCTACCGGCTTTCCATGCAGGCCACGTCGTGGCCTCTGCTGAGGACGACGTTCTGGCTGTGGTGTGCCTGTCTTGCTGCTAGCTGCGGATGTCGTCCATTCAGCCAGGCTCGCCCCCCAGAGTACTGCCAGAAACTGTGCAGGACGAACCGTGACGTGGTTGTGACTGCAGAGCACGGCTGTGGCAAGACACTGGCATATGTGGTGCCACTGTTGATTCGGGCTGCAGCGTTGAGAGGCGAAGCAACGTAGCAAACTGTTCCCATGCTGAAGATACTGCGACAGTCGATGCATGGGTCATGTCAGGGGAGACCCACGAGCTTTTCCACTGCCTCGATGAGCTGCCGTGGGATCAATGGCGCCAGAGGCCACCCGATGGCGTGGTCCTTGTGCCGGTCAAGGAGGTGGCAGCCCAGGCCACGGACAGGTGACGTGGTGCAAGCCTTGGTGAGACCTCCAACATGTGGTGCAGGTGCGCGAACTGATCGCTCCTTATGCGGCCGCTGGGCGTGTCATCGTGGCGGGAGGCTTGGCCGCGCCCCCCAAGACATGTCAACAGTCTACCGGTGCTGGATGCAGCTTGTTCGTTGTGGCAGGCATGGAGGAGCCTGTCTGCAAGCACAGCGAGGCCGAGGCAACTCAACAACGAGAGGCGTCCAGAGCGTCTTGGCTGAAGTGGTTGAGGAGGAAGTTGCGATGCCCATCCCAAGCCCTAAAAATAACCGCAATAGCCTCAAGCTGGCTCAGGCTGGCGTTCTGGTACTGACTCCATGGCAGCTTGAATACCAATCCTGGGTGCTGGGCAAAGACGAGGACCTAGAGGTCCTGAAGCAGGACTGAAGTGACATTCTCAGGGTGGCATCTGTGTGTGTTTCAGACTCAACTCTGTCTCAGCCTTATGCGGCTCGGTGCATGTTTGCAATGAGAGCCACGTGGTGAGACATAGTCTCTTGTAGTAGCAGCAGGCAGCATGGGACATCGGCAAGTGTGTTTAAACAGCTGTCCTGTAGTACAGTAGCTTTTCGCTCGGCCTTCGTAGTGGAGATGCTCGCCACGGCCTTTTCTGCGCCTCGGCTGACGTGGGCAGCGCTGCCCACCAAGAGGGCGCCGGCAGCTCAAGCTTCGCGCCTGTCGGGTTCTTCTTCCTCGACATGGAGCAAAGTTGCCGCTTGACCAGCACCCGTAGCATGTACTGGCTGTCGCTGCAAGCGTGTTTTAAGCTTTGTCCGCTGCCGTGGCCGTAGGTCGGGTGCGCGGTTGCGGGCGCCGTGGTGCGGAGGATCCGGACAGCTGTCTCTGCGAAGCCTTCATGGCAGCAGAGTATGCTTCGTATCAAAGAGCCTTGGCCATCTCAGGGAAAGCTTGCTTGTAACAGCGTGGGGGGGGGGGCGGTGTTGGTCCACCAATGAGATGCAACTGCAAGGATCCGGAGAAGTCCTTGGACTTCTATAAGAACAAGATGGGCATGCGGCTGCCTGCTTGAATCTCTTCATACTCACGCAAGTAGACTTGGCTTGAAGCACAATTCGCTGTGACCCATGAGACGCGAGCCTATGATTATGCTGCAGATCATGAGTTTTCTTGTATGCACGAAGCTCTGCATCAGCCAGGCTGCTGGACAAGCTGGATTTCGAGGGCATGGGCTTCTCTCTCTACTTCCTAGCTTCCGTGCCCGAGGGCGAGAAAACCCCGGAGCCGGGCACCGTGGAGGCACACCAGTATCTCTGGACCTATCCAGGCACAACCTTGGAGTCCAAGCCCAAGTAGCAGTTGCTGTTTTTTGGTTGTTTTTTTCTGGGGGGGGGGGGCTTCCTTTCGTGACGGGCTCCGCCATTAGTGGGGAACCAAACGGGGGGACCTTAGTTTGGACCAGTATAGCAGCCCCTGTTCCGAAAACTTGCAGGGTGCCTGCCATTGGGTGGTGGAGAAGGTGGGGTGGGGCAGGGAACTGAAGCACTCTACCTGCACCTCAAACCGGGGAAGGGGTTGCTGAGCTCTGCCGGCCTCTTTCTTTGTCACTGACAGCCACGCAGTGGTCTCTAAGGAGCTGACGCACAACTATGGCACGGAGAAGGAGGAGGGACCCATCTACCACCCTGGCAACCAGCCCAGAGAAGGCGACAGGCCGCCCCCCGAGCCGGAAAAGTGCTCTTGCGCATCTCAACAACCTTCAAACGTACACAGAGAGAAAAGTTTGCAATGAGTTTGCAAGGCTTCCTATTCTCGGGCTGTTGATGCGCTTGCTTCTCAAGAGGCGGGATGGTTTCGGCCATGTGGCCTTTTCCGTGAACGATGTCTACGAGACGAGTGAGAGCCTGGAGAAAGCCGGTGTGAAGTTCCAGCGCTTTGATGACAACATCTCGCTTATCGGTTTTCGGGCCTGCGGGTTTTCATGACTCAAGAATATAAGGGCATATAATATGGGTCCTCTCCATAACAAGCCAGGGTTGGAATTCGGACTCACGCACTTTGTGGAGCCTTCTCGTGCTTCTGTGCCTCTGAGGAAGAAGCCTGATGAAGGGAGGATGAAAGGGTTAGCCTTTGCCTTGGACCCGGATGGCTACTGGGTTGAGCTGCTCAGGGGTGGAGCTCCCGGACGCCACACCCTTGCCCAGACCATGCTAAGGGTGAAGGATCCGAAGAAGTCCCTTGACTTCTACACGAAGCACATGGGCATGACCCTGCTGGCGCACCAGGACTATGACGACTTCTCCTTGTACTATCTGGGAACAGTGCCTGAAGGCGCGACGGAGTTTCCTCAAGGCAGGCCAGTGCTGGAATTGACACACAACCATGGCACAGAGGACGAGGCCGAATTTTCATACCTCAGTGGGAATGAAGCTGACAAGAAAGGGTTTGGACATGTTGGTTTCTTGGTCGACGACGCTACTTGGTGTTGAGTTTGCACCTTTTTTTTGCCCTTGTCGTGTTCAAAATCAGGCGTATTGGCGGGGGGGGGGGGGGGCCTTGTGCCACCTAAGGTGTACGAAACCTGCAAGGAGCTGGAAGCTTCGGGCTATGAGATGCAGAAGGCGCCAGATGGCGGATCGATGAAAGGCCGGGTTGCAGACACTTGAGCACGGGAAGGATGCCACAGGTACCGGCAGCCACTAGAATCCACTTGAAATTTAACACGTTCGGGACGACAGGGGTGTTTGATCGCATGCCTGCGAGTTTTGCAGGCCTGGCTTTTGCGCGTGATCCCGATGGATATTGGGTGGAGATCATCAAGCGTGGAGGGTATGATGCAGAAGCGACGCCCTATTTTTTTGAGAAGTCCTAGTTCATCATGAGGTGCTGTTCAAGCAAATTTTCGGCGACTGAGTGCCCCAAGCTATCGTTACCAGAAATGGCCGAGTCCGAAAGTGCTTCTGCTGGCTGCGGACTGAGTACTAGTTCCCAGCTGTTAATTGTGCAGATGCCAGTCGCTGCCAGTTTCCGCAAGCGAGGATGTGCTAGTTGTCTTTGACGATGCAGACGAGATTGTGAAGGACTGTCCTTTCTGGTTGTCTGGGATTTGGTCTTTTTGAGGTTCAAGGGTCTTGGGTGGCCTCAGCAGCATCAGCAGCATCAGCATGTGTACAGAAACATGTATGCATATATGTATATACATATGTATATGTATACGTATTCGTATATGTATATGTATATGTATATGTATATGTATATATATATATATACATACACATACATATATACACACGGATAATGCAGGATGGCGATGACGATGGTGCGCAGGCGAGCTGCAGCCTTCACGCAGCAGTTCAAGTTGAGACACGTCTGCTGCGCCAGGCAAGAACGATTCTCGAGCTTCTGCCCAAGAGAAGACAGCCGGTCCCCTACTGCATGCAGCGCAACGGCGCGCTCCTTCGTTGCAGCTTCGCTGCTGAGACTTGCGTTCTTCTCCACAACCTGGCCACCACGGGCTGAGCAAATGGCGAGGAGGCTTCCGCAGCCATTGCTGGGGTGTGTGTGTGTGTGTGTGTGTGTTTATTTTTGGATCTTTTCAAGATCCTTTCAGCCTATCAGTGCGCGGCTCCGGGTCACAGTGCAGTGCTCATAACTCCGAGGGCATATCCCATGTAGTGCCGTGCTTTTAGTCGCGTGAGTGGCAGGCACCTGCGTGGAGACGCGGTGGTCGTCCACGCAGCCTTCGAATGCATGCAGAATGCGAGCAGTTGGCAACCTGGGAGTAGCTTTTTAACAGCTGTGCTTCTGAATGGTGCAACGTGCAACAGACTCTCATTATTCGGTGATTTAAGGTCACTGCCTCGAGTCGCGATTTGTGACGCAGCATTTCAAGGCAAGATGCCAGACGCCAACTCACCGGTACCAAGGGCTTGGGGTCCAGGGCCAAAGTTTTAAGCATGAAGAATCTTGAGCTGGGCCTTGTTGCTGCAGGTTCTTCATCCACTTGCCAAGCCAGGAGCACAGACACCGCCCCTAGCCCCCCAGAGTTCACTCAGAATGCCCCTGTCGCCTAACTGATGCTTGCGAAGTCGTCACGAGCCTTTGTCGGGCTCAAGTCGGCTATGGCCTGTGAAGAGTTCTGCCGCCCACGCAGCCGAGTTGTTCCGGTGAAAGCAAGCCAACCAGTACCCTAAACCCCAGAGCCTTCACCCTCAAACCGTCTTAACCCTTACACCCATGCAGAACCTGGGTCCAAGAGGGCAGCGTAAAGGTAGAGCACGCTTTGCCTTGCAGCCCGTTTGCATCCTGCATGGTCGCTATCCAGGTGCCGATTCAACACCTCTGCACTGCGGAGGGCTATAATGGTAGGTTGGGATGTTCCCCCTCATACTATCTAAAATCCCTATGAAAGACTGTTCGAAAAGAGGGAACATCCCAAAATGGTAGGAATGTCAGTGTCCAGTCTCTGCCTCGCATGCCAGGTCGCCAGGTGATGGGATGTTTGCCAAAGCGCTAGGAGCAGGCTTCGCATGGGCCCCCCTTGCTTTTGTTCAAAAGAAGGCCCCCCCCCTGCTGGGCCGTCTTTCTGGAATACCTGCATCCTGCAGTGCCCTGCAGTGCCCTGCAGGCCCGGCCTTGTCTGTGCTCGAGCTGGACTGTGCCCGAGGCTCAGGAAGATTGAAGGGTGCTCGTGAAGGCCACCCCGACTTCGACATCTCCTCCGTTTCCATTTGCTAGGCGCCAGAGCAAGCATCCGCGGTCGCGCCACCGCCGCCTTTGGAAGCAGACACTGAGGCAGAAAGCGAGCTGTAGCTACTCCGGCAGGGCGGCCATGAACATGAGAGAGTTTTGGGCATCAGCAATCTGTCTGTCGAGCTTCTCTTGTTCAGGCAGCAATCTGTCTGTCGAGCTTGTCCTGTTCAGGCAGCAAGCGTGCCCAGACGCTCGAAACGTGAGCGTGATGGGGCGCAGAAGCTGCTGGAGGCGTGCACGCGAACTTTAGCATCTGGTTTCTTAGATCAGCTTCGCTGGCGGTCAGGACCTGGCAAGGCACATTCGGTTGAAGGCCGCGCGCATTGGCGACAAGGTCGTCCATGAAGGAGCGCCCAGAGCAAAAGGGTTGCATCGCAGCAGTGAGTACTGCAGTGCTGAGAATTCTTCCGAGTGCCCACAGAACATGACTGGAGTTTCCGAGGACTACATTCGGGGCCCGGTATGCAACCGCTTCCTTGGGCCATCCTTCGCCCTGGGGATCCTTCAGAAGTGCGGAGGAGGCCCGGAAACTGTCCGACACACGAACGAAAGTAGAGTTAGGGTTCAGGGTTCAGGGTTCAGGGTTCAGGGTTCAGGGTTTAGTTTAGGGTTCACAAATCTGCACCCTCAATGAACCCTTGCCCTGCAACCTGCTGCTCTTGGGGCGTCCCAAGCGAGATCTGCGGGGAGGTGGCCGGTGCCTCGCCCAAAGGAGGAGCCCCGGCCTGCCACATGACTGTTTAGGGTTTGGGGTTTAGGGTTTAGGGTTAGTTTAGGGTCTAGGGGGCCTTAGGATCTTTTGTAAGCTCCTCTTTGAGGACACGTCAGCTGCGACTGGCCCGGACTTGCTGCGTCGGTTGCGGAAACTGCGCAACCCGGAAGCCAGACCGGGCTACCCGGCCAATGCCATCGAGAATGCCCCAGGACACCACGCTACGTCAGCTCCCCAAGTGCCCTGGTAGAAAGTTCTGTGCAAGCGCCCGGCGCAGGATCGGAGGCTTCGGCCCTGGTCGAGAAGGCCCGGCAACCTGCGCAGGAGCACGAGATGAAACTCCGAAATTCGAGCTAGACATGGCCCCCGCATGGTGCCCCACATGGCCCGAGGCCGCGACGCTGCTGGCTGGCCTTCTCCAAGTCTCGGGAGAAGTCCCGGCAGAAGTGCCGGAGCCCGAAGCGGCACCTATGCAAGAGGCCGACGAGGCCGAGGAGGCTGCAGGCGCCCTGGCCAAGGCGCGGGTTCTCTCCTGGCTCGGGGGTTCCACGTCGTTTTCAGCAGCCGTTTAGCTTGCGCATCATTGCTCACGACACCTGAAGCACTCCAGCTCTTCCAGAATTTTCAAGTTGAAGGAGGACTTAAAGCAACCCCTCCCCGAAGCCTAAGTTCTTGACGCTGGCGTCATCAGCTCATCCGCAGTATCTCGGCTGTCTACTAGACCACTAGACACTGCCATCTTCTGACCGCTCTTCACATGCCATCCGTCATGAAATTCAGTCAGCCCTTCGATGATCTGCAACCTCTTAGCTTGGCTTCAAGGAAAAATAGGGCTTGTGTCACGCCGCCATGATCAAGAAACACATGCTGGGGTGACTGCGGAGCGCGGAATGGCCCCGGAGGTCACTGCCATCTGTAGCCGCTGTAGCCAGGGAAAAGTGAGTAAACGAGATGAAGCTGAGAAGTTGACGGGGTGCCTTGTGATATCTTGTGATGCCGCTGCGGAGCCGCAAGCGACGGTGTTTCGTGCGAGTGTCCGATGCCAGCAAGACTGATCCATGGACCCGCGCTGGACGCATCGCTCCGCCAGTCAGGGCAAGTAGCCCAAAGGGCGGTCGTAGCAGTTACCCGCCTTCACCAAGCGGCGAAAGCCGCGAAGCGCTCCCACGCTGCAGAGAAGTTTGACCCCAGGAAACTCGTCAAGTTCCATGAGGAGCTCACGGACCCAGACACGCTGGCAGCCATGACTCCTCGCCAGCTGTGCTTGGTAGCCTGGTCGGTGGGGAGATTGCAGCTGGGTTCCTTGACCGAAGCAGAGGAGTTACCACGCCTTGTAGCAAGCAGGGCCTCCGACATGGATGCGCAGGGCATCTCCATGACCTTGTGGTCCTTTGCTGCGCTTGCGGTGCAGGGTCCCCTCGTGGAGGTGGTTCTCGGCCATGCCGCCGTGGCCGTGCCACAGATGTCCGCCCAGGGAGTATCCAACACGCTCTGGGCGTGTGCATCGCTACGGCAGTTTCACAAACCCCTCCTGCTGGCCGTTGAAGCAGTGCCCGCCTCCATCCTGTCCGCTGGCTCCACACAGGCCGTGGCCAATGTGGTGTGGGCCACGGCGCGGCTCTCAGTGGAAAGCCCCCTGCAGCGTGCTGCGGTCGCGGTCGCGCAGCAAAGGGCTCGGGAGCTCCGAGCCGAGGAGGCCGCAGCGGTCCTCTGGGCCTTGGCCGCCTTGGCCCAAGGCAAGGCCTGCGAGGAGACGTTGGCTGTGATGTCCGTTGTGTCGGAACAGGCACTTCGGCAACGGACGCCGAAAGCCATGGCTGCATCAGCGTGGGCCTTTGCCACTCTGGCAGTGACAGGGCCATTCTGGCCTCGGATGGCAGCCGCAACTCTCACCGTCTTGGGTGCACAGGGCTTTTCGCCACAGGAGCTGGCCCACACATGCTGGGCTTTTGCCACAGTGCTGTGCTCGCGGCGAGCGATGCCTGGACTGTGGACCGCACTCGCCCGTGCGGCCCTGGGTCAGACCAAGCTGTCTCCGACGGAGCTCGCGGCCGTGTCATGGTCCATGGCCGCCGTTCGCTTTGTCTGTCCAGAGTGGTCGGCAAACCTTCCTCGGCTGTGCAAGGGATGCAGAGGCATGAACTTGCGAGCGCTGGCCTCGGTGGCGTGGTCGTGGACAACGCTTGCTTTCAGCAGCCGCTTCTTGGAAGAGGAGGTCATGCCTGCTGCGGACAAAGAGGTGCATTTTCATCTGCAGCAGCTTGGCACGGGCTCCAGCTTGGAGAGGCCCAAGCCAGAGGTGCACAGAGAGCTTTTGGATCCCTTGCTTCAGCTCGTTTGGGCCTTCTCCTTCGCAAAGGTCCGTGCGGAACCTCTGATGACGTCGGCCTCGAGCTTGGCTATTGAAATAGGACGGCGCTGGGATTCTTGCCTGCCCTTCAAGGCCCCAGGCGATGAAGCCCCCGCCGATGTCACTGAGGGGCCAGAGCCAGAAATCCTTCTAAGCGCAGATGGCATCCTGTTTCTTCACAAGCCGCCCGGGTGGGAGGTGGATGGAGGCAAGGATGCGGTGCCACGTCCTGGATCATCGCCTCCGAAGCTGTCATCCTTTCTCAGAGAGCTTTACCCTCACCCCGTGCTGAGGGACTTGGCATGTGGATTTGGCTTTTTGGGGCGCTTGGACTTGCCCTCAGAAGGGCTCGTGCTTGCGGCCACATCGTACCAGGCATACTACACACTGCGGCTGCAACAGGACTGCGAAAGAAGGGAGGCTTGAGGTTTACGGGTTCCCTGACAGAGTATGAGAGGCAATAGGTATGACGAGGTGGGGATGTTGGGGACTGCAGCAATGGTGCCTTCAGGAGACCCTGGCTCTTGAGCGGGAGTACATCGCACTCTGCCATGGTCAGATGCCATTCGGCCTGAACGTTGTTCGCGCCGCCATCCGCGGAATCCCGCTGTCTGGCAGCATTGTGTCTGATGATGGCTTTCCTGCCGAGACGCGCTTCCTGCCCTGCGCCTGGCTGCGTGGACAGGCCGGCGAGCTGTACACGCTCGTGGCGGCATCCATCGTCACGGGGCGGAAGCACCAGATCCGGGTGCACTTGGCACACTTGGGTCATCCGGTGGTGGCGGATCTACGGTACGGGACCAGTTTCCCTGCCGTGCTTGGGCCCGGTGTTGGCCGCCAGTTCCTTTTTCGATACCGGCTGGCAGTCCCCGGAAACGTAGCCGGAGGAGGCTTGGAGGTGGCGCTCCCGCTCGCAGCAGACCTCCGTGAAGCGCTGGAAGCCCTGAGCCCTCTCAACGAGGCCTCGGCACGTGCCTGGCGGCACTGGACCTCTGGAGCAACGCCCTTAGCCTTCAGTGCTCTGGAGCAAGAAGACCTGATGCGGGAAAACCTGTGACATGCTGCAATAGATGAGTGGGTTGAAGTTGGTAGTACTAAGAGCCCTAAACCCTAAACCCTAAACCCTAAACCCTAAACCCTAAACCCTAAACCCTAATCAACCCTAAACCCTAAACCCTAAACCCTAATTAACCCTAAACCCTAACCCTAAACCCTAGACCACGTTAACCTGCGAGGCCTTCCTTGCTCTTCATGGGGGAGGTGCCCGGCGGCGCTTGCTGGCGCTCTCCGCCGCCCTGAAGAACAATGAGGTCCAGGGAGCGGGGGAACTCGGAAGGAAGTGCGGGTTCCGAACTTGGGGGTACCTTATTAAATACTATTTGGGGTCTATGTTCGGGGTCCCTTATTTTCGTAAACCCCCAAGTCTTGCAGATCCTTAAGCTCGTCACCGAAGGCGCTACGGAAGGAGATCCTCGCTGCTGGCTCGGCCCGGGCTCTTGCCATTGCGCGGCAGGCGCAGGGGGGGGGGGGGGGCGAGGCTTCTGAAAACAGATGCAGAAACAGCTCAGGAGCTCAGGTCAGAAGTATTCCGCAGGCGCAGCACAAAACCTACTGCTAGCATGACCCGACAACCTCAACACAACTCCCGGGGGACCACAAACTGATGTTGCCGAATCATTTTTCGAAGAAAAGACATGGCGGGGATTCGCGCCAATCACGAGATTTCTCAAGCCAAGAATTCGACTCTGTCAGGACCCCCGGGAGTGGGCCTGCTCCGAGCTGCAGGCCAAGCGGCAGCGCTGGGCCCTGGAATCGCTCCAAGAGGCAAAGATGCCCAGTGCCTCGGCTCCTGGAGAGAGAAGGGGAGCTGACGGTGTTCCCTAATTTAGGGTTTAGGATTTAGGGTTTAGGGTTTAGAGGTTTAGGGGTTTAGGGTTTAGGGTGTTATGTGTTCCTTCCCGGGTTCGCTTTGTCAGCAGCCAGAGCCGTAGCAAGTGCGTGTAGGGGACGTTCGCCTTTTCCCTTTCAAGGTGGCCAGATGGCCCGGTGCCCCGAGCGCCGGACCCAGAGAGCTTGGACTCAGAAGCACGTGGTAAACAGCGTTTAGGGTTTAGGGCTTAGGGTTTAGGGTGTAGGGTTTAGGGTTTAAGGTTTGCGATGTAATCAGCTGCCTTGGCATTTGCAGCCTGGTCGAAGCGCGTGCTTCTTTTTGACAGGAAGCGCTCATATCTCTGTGTTTGTCGTCTCTGCCTCTTTGCCTCTCCGCCTCTCTCTGTCTCTCTCGTCGCGACTTCCAGCATGGCGCTCTGAGGTGCGGGGGCAAGGCCTTCGTGAACACAGGGCGAGCAGGAAGCGGCCGCGCTGCGTCCATCTCTTATCTGTAGATTCGTGTTCTCACAAGGAATGTCCCTTTGCGACTCATTGTGACGACATCGCGTGCCAAGGCGACTCTCCAAGCAGTACGCTCACTTCAAGTGCACTGAAGCGAACTGCGGGAAAGAGATACATCTTAAAGAAGGCTAGGAGCAAAGCCAGCCTTCACATCTGCATCTTCCATGCATTTTCCCTCGTCCAAGTAAGTCTTGGCGATTCCTGGGTTCTTGGTCCTGCCAACTAGCACACCCTGTGCAGCTGGGATTGTGGTCTGTGGCGCAGAGCCATTCAAAAGGCGAGAAGGATCTGCCTGCTGCCATGTGCTGCCCAAGTCTCGCAGAAGGAAGTCCTCTCAGGCGAGCCCTCAACAGAACGCTTTGCTCGAACTTGCGACTTCATTGTTCGAACTCTTCTCATCTTGTATCTGTACTAGTTCATCTTCGGCAGCCTGACCCGCCCTCATGACATGTTACGCCCAAGTCATGCTGCTGGCCTCCTTATCCAAACATACACGTCTCCTGCGAGTGAAAATGCTCTGATATGACCAGAACACTTCAGAACTCTGATCTTCTCGACTCAAGAAAATCCCGAACCCTAAGCCTCCACATCGCCTGACCCTGCCCCTGAAATCCCAAAGGGAGCAGTAAGCCGAAAGCCCCCCAAAGCTGCCAAGGTTATTGAGGCTCGTGAAGCACAGAAAACTCCCCCCCCCCCCTGCCCCCAGGCTCGCATAAAACACCTACAGCAACACGCCTGAAGGCTCGCAACCTGTAAAAGCGTCTAACAAGCCTCCAAGAAAAGCCAAGCAAAATGTCCTCTCAAACCTTCTTTGATGAGATTTAGGAGGTATTAGGCCCCCTGGGCACCCTTTCTAACCCTACACTAAACCCTAAACAAACCAAAGCCCAAGGTACCACCCCAAAATATCGTAAACCCCCAATATGGGGGTGGGGTGGGGTTTGAATACCCTAAACCCTAAACCCTAAACCCATTGCCCTGCTTTAGGAAATGTTTCCGGGGGGGGGGGGGGGCTGCGTCAGTTACCGATGGTTTCGTGGAAACATTTTTGGCGGTCGGAATTGTTACCAGGAGACCTCCCCCCCAGGCTTGGTAACATTTTAGCTTGTGTGTCTTGCCCACACAAAAACCTGCACATACGTGCTTTGGTTCTCTGTCTCTGTTATGTTCTTGAAATGTTACACGGATTGTGGGGTAGGTTTGCATGTTTTTCCCAGATGCCCGGCGAGAGACCTGGAAATGTTACCGGTAACTTTTCGGGGTCCCCCCCCTTTAAGGCAAGGGCCATCTAAACCCTAAACCCTAAACCCTAAACTCTAAACCCCAAACCCTAAACCCTAAACTGCCCTAAACCCCAAACCCCAAACCCTAAACCCTAAACCCTAAACCCTAAACCCCAAACCCCAAACCCTAAACCCCAAACCCTAAACCCTAAACCCTAAACCCTATTAGGATCGGGCCTCCGAGGCCGGAACAGCTCCGCGAGGCGCTGGCGCTGCTGCGGCCCCAAGGCCCGCGGCTTCAGGGCGGGTGCGCTTGGAGGTGCTGAGTGGCTGCAAGTTTAGGGGTTTAGGGTTTAATTAGGGGTTTAGGGTTTAGGGTTTTGGGTTTAGGGTTCAACTAGGGGTTGGGGTTTCGGGTTTGGGGTTTGGGGTTTGGCTGGAGGGAATAAGGAAAGGGAATTCATGGTGCTATGACGTATGGGGTTGGGCAGTAACACGCGATGATTGTATTCTGCGAGGCTCTGGATGGGCCCAATACGTGAATGCGCTGGCAGCACGCCGTTTAAATGCGGTTGCAACACACGCGTAGATATGCTGGGCAGGGATGCGATGAAGGGACGGATAATCACGCCGAGGCCCATGCGAAATTAGGTCCCAGCTGCCCAAACAAGTGGTTCGGTGGGTTGAGGGAGGGTTGTCTCCTAGCGGTTTAGCTCGGGTTCAGGTTTGGGTCGTGATTTCGGGTCCAAACTTGAGGGATTAGGGTTCCGTGTTTTAGGGAACCTCAAGAGTTCAGCGTCTTCATGGTTGAGGGTTTAGGGTTTGGGTTCGGCATTCTTGAGGGGTTTAGTGAGTGCCCCAGGTGCAACATGTTTCGGACGGACCCTGAACCCCAGACCCTAAACCCGAAACCCTAAATCCTAAACCCTCCCTAACGTGCTAGTGCCCAAGAGGCACCTGCATGGCCATCGTCTTCTGCAATGGCGAGGCCGTGGTTGAAAAGGCCAGATGCGGGCCGCTTAGGGTTGATAGAATGGAGTGTGTACATGCAGATACATAATGTGTGCGTACATATATATATATATGTATATATATATATATATGCTTCACGGGCCGCGGTGACCCCTGAACTCCGCCCCGCCCCCCCAAAAAAACCCAATCCTCTACATAACGCAAATGTATGCAATCCTTGAGATGCTGAGTCCTCTCCATCTGTCCAAACACTGGGCACAGCGACCTCCTCCCGTCCCTTCCGCTCCGCTACGCTCTCTGGTTTTTGTAAATGCTTTTTCTTTCAGGGCTTATCCTTAAAACCCTATCGGTTAAAGTTTAAGTCTTGTAAAAAGAGACGCCCCGAAACCCTATAGGGTTTAAGGCTTAAAGCCGATAGGGTTTAGGCTTAAACCTGAAACCTGAACCTTTAGATCCATAGGGTTTAAAGGTTAAGCAATCACACCTAAACCCTTAACCTTTACATCCTATAGGGTTAATAGGTTTGAAGATTTAAGATCTAGGTATTCAAACCTAAGCCCATGGAGTTTAACCCGTAAGGGTTTACGATTTAGGCATCTAAACCTGAACCCTTTAGGGTCAAGACCCGGAAAGCCTATAGGGCTCTAACAGCCTCAAAAGTTTTAACCCCATAGGCGATGAAGGTATACATGCCCAGACCTTAGGTTGTTAAGCCTTTAAACCCCATAAAGTCTAAAGGTGTAGGGATTTCAAGGTTTATCTCTAAAGCCCTCACGGGGTTAGCCCTATAGGGTTTGAACCCTCTAGGCCTAGAGGGTTCAACAGTTTAGGGCTTAAGGTTTAGGCATTGCCTATAGGATTAGAGCCTGAAAAACCCTATATGGCTACAGGCGTAAATCCCTAAACCTAAAATCCCTTCTGGTTATGCCTCTGTTTTTAGGGCTTGGTGGAAATGCAAAGAATAAGCAGGTATCGGGTTCAAAGGTTTAGGGGTCTTCAAGGTTTATAAGCCCATAGAGTTTAAACCATAAGGGCTTACGGTTTAGGCATTTAAATCTAAATCCTAAGCCCTTTAGGGTCAGAACACTGAAAGCCTCTGGGGCTCTAAAAGCCTCAAAAGTTTTAGCCATATAGGCACTGAAGGTATACATGCCCAGACCGTAGGTCTTTAAACCTTTAAACCCCATAAAGTTTAACGGTTCAAGATTTTTCAAGGTTTATCTCTAGAGCCAGCACTATAGAGTTTAAACCCTATAGGCCTAGAGGGTTCAAAGGTTTACGGTGGAGGCATTACCTAAAGGATTAGAACCTTATAGCCCTGTGTACGACTCACCTTTACGTACTATTTGATGGTTCTGTTTCCCCTTTCAAAGTTTTAAGGATTTTAAAGAATTTAAAAGGAGCCTTCAATTCTTTAAAACCCTCAAACTCCTTAAGATTTTGAAAGGCCACTGGCTTTCAAAATTGTAAGGATATTAAGGATTGTAAAAGGCCACTTAAATGCTTTAAAATCCGTAAAATCTTGAAAAATGTTAAATTCTTTTGGGAAGGGCCCGGCCCATTAGAATTTTTTTAAAATCCTGAAATTCCTTAAGTCCTTGAAATTTTGAGACAAAATAGCTATTTTGGGAAAAGGCCCGGCCCATTTAAATTTTCTAAAACCCTTGAAATCCTTAAACTTGTCGAGACACACGGGCCGGTACAAGCCGGTACACAACGGTACAAGTTGTACCGGCCCCGCCCCTGGAACCAAGAACCAAGAACCAAGATTGCAGGGAGGTCTTGCCCTGCAATCTTGGTTCTTGGTTCTTGGTTCTCTGGGGCCGGTACAACTTGTACCGATTTGTACCGGTTTGTACCGGCCCGTATGTTTCGACAACATAGAGACCGGTACAAACCGGTACAAATCGGTACAAGTTGTACCGGCCCCATGGAACCAAAAACCAGGAACCAAGATTGCAAGGCAAGACCTCCCCGCAATGTTGGTTCTTGGTTCTTGGTTCCAGGGGGCCGGGGCCGGTACAACTTGTACCGATTTGTACCGGTTTGTACCGGTCTCTACTGTTGCAATATAAACATATAGATAAGCAACCAGATATAAGGAAACAAAGAAAATCTAAATCAACACGCTGGGACAAAGAAAACAAATCACGAACGAAAAACAGAAATACGCAGTGCCCGAACAAGAAAAACACAAAAGAAGCAGAAAAGGCGTGGATAACTGGGGGGCATATATATATATATATCTGTGTTTTTTTACGTATGTACATATCGTGTGTAAGGCGTAGATAATTTTTTTGGTAACAAGATTGATGGATAAGTGCTAAAAGGGGCCACCCTCGACAAGAATCAACCCCGCGTAGGGTTTGCTTGCGTGTGTAGGGTTTATATCGTTGTCGTAAGAGGCGCTTCTAGGATGTATGCTAGGACTGCCAACTACCCCCGAACCAATCCTCAACTCTTGAGGTGGCCGAGCAGCTTGGGGAGCAAGCTTACGCTGCCGTCGCCCTGCACGATCGGATGCCTTCGGCGTCTTGGCTGAACCATCTCAGGGTTGCACAGGAGTCAATTTTGGTGCTACCTGAGATACGGACTAGAAAAGGTCTAAAGACCCCTTGTTGAGGTTCATTTGTGCTGTGGAGCCCCTTTCCGGGGGCCCCTCTCCTATTTAATCCCTGAATTTAGGATCTGCAAGGGAATGAAAGAGGCATTTTGGGGTTTATGGACTTGGGGTTTAAGGTCCGGAGTTTTTGGGTTTAAGGGCGCCAGGGCCGAGTGCCTGGTTGGAGGCCCTGGTCGCGGAGCGGTTCTTGGAGTTGCAGAAGCCCTCGGTGCTTGTCGCGCGGATCTCATGGGTTTTAGGGCTTAGATGCAAAGGGTTCATCAGGGTTTTGGGTTTAGGGGTTTAGGGGTTTAAGGGTTTAGGGGTTTAGGGGTTTACGGGTTTAGGTGTTTAGGGTTTCGGGGTTCAGGGTTTCGGGGTTTAGGGTTCAGGGTTTGGCTGTCGGGCCCACTTCAGCCGAGCAGCTTGGGTTTGGACCGCAGCCTTAGTTTCAAGAGGGCTTAGATGCAGGGTTGCTGAATTTGCAGTGGCCGGGTGTTCAAGCCAACCAAAACATGGGTCCGAACCAGGCACTTACAGCGTTCCGTCTCCGCAGCTGTCTATTTGTGAGTAAAGTCAAGGTGGGGTCAAGAAGAGATCTTAGTTGACCACATACCTTCAACTCTACCGTGCTTAAGGCCCGGCCCTGCGTTGCCAAGTGGAGCTAAGTTAGTTTCTCCTAAAGAGAGTCGCCCCGGATCGAGAGGTGGTTGCGTCATGCCCCAAGGGAGACCTGTGCCATGGCCCGTTTTCACTGCAGCTTTCTTCCAAGAGTCTACGCGGCTCGGCTGCTGCATCTGTAGTGACGTTGCAGGCTTGTTCCGTGGGCGTTCAGGGTATATATTCTTTGGTCTTTGTGGGTTTTTCAACCCTCACTCCCCGGAACCAAGCTTGTAAGGGCAGGGGGTCGCGGGTTTAGGGTTTAGGGTTTGACGTCAGCAGCGAAGGAATAGCTGTGTCTTCGTGGCTCGACCGAGGAGGATTGTGCAGCTACGGGATTCCGGGAAGGTGCAGTCATGAGCCCAATGGTCCTGGGCACGTTCTCCTAAAGTACCCTCATGGGGACCCCAGCAGCAGAACATCCCCTGTCTGTCTCTGTCTGTCTGTCTGCGTGCGTGCGTGCGTGGGTGCGTGGGTGCGTGGGTGCGTGGGTGCGTGGGTGCGTGGGTGCGTGGGTGCGTGGGTGCGTGGGTGCGTGGGTGCGTGGGTGCGTGGCTGCGTGGCTGCGTGGCTGCGTGGCTGCGTGGCTGCGTGGGTGCGTGGGTGCGTGGGTGCGTGGGTGCGTGGGTGCGTGGGTGCGTGGGTGCGTGGGTGCGTGGGTGCGTGGGTGCGTGGGTGCGTGCGGGTGCGTGGGTGCGTGGGTGCGTGGGTGCGTGGGTGCGTGGGTGCGTGGGTGCGTGGGTGCGTGGGTGCGTGGGTGCGTGGGTGCGTGGTGCGTGGGTGCGTGGTGTGCGGGCGTGCGTGCGTGCGGGCGGGCGGGCTGGCCCCCCCCCCCCCGGGGCGTGCGGCGTGCGCTTGCGGGCGTGCGGGCCGTGCGGGCGTGCGGGCTGCGGGCTTGCGGTGCGTGCGTGCTGCGGCGTGCGGCGCGTGCGGGCGTGCGGGCGGCGGGGTCTGCGGCAGTGCGGGCGGGCGGGCGGGCGTGCGGGCGGGCGTGCGGGCGTGCGCGGTGCGTGGCGCGTGCGTGCGCGTGTGTGCTTGCGCGTGTGTGCGTGCGCGTGTGTTGCGTGCGCTGTGTGCGTGCGCCCCTGTGTGCGTGTCGTGGTGTGCGTGCGGCGTGCGTGTGCGTGCGCGCGTGCGCGTGCGCGTGCGCGTGCAGCGTGCGCGGCGCGTGGGCGTGGGCGTGTGCGTGTGCGTGTTGCGTGTGCGTGTGCTTGTGCGTGGCGTGTGCGTGTGCGTGTGCGTGTGCGTTGCGTGTGGGTGTTGTGTGGTGTGTGTGTGTGTGTGTGTGTGTGTGTGTGTGTGTGTGTGTGTGTGTGTGTGTGTGTGTGTGTGGGGGTGTGTGTGTGTGTGTGTGTGTGTGTGTGTGTGTGTGTGTGTGTGTGTGTGTGTGTGTGTGTGTGTGTGTGTGTGTGTGTGTGGGTGCGTGGGTGTGTGGGTGCGTGGGTGCGTGGGTGCGTGGGTGCGTGGGTGCGTGGGTGCGTGGGTGCGTGGGTGCGTGGGTGCGTGGGTGCGTGCGTGCGTGCGTGCGTGCGTGCGTGCGTGCGTGCGTGTGTGCGTGCGTGGGTGGGTGGGTGGGTGGGTGGGTGTGTGGGTCTGTGTGTGTGTGAACCTGTGTGTGTGTGTGTGTTTGTTCGTTTTGTTTGTTTTGTTTGTTTTGTTTGGTTTGTTTGTTTTGTTTGTTTTGTTTGTTTGATTGTTTGTTTGTTTGTCTGTTCGTTTTGTTTGTTTTGTTTGTTTTGTTTGTTTTGTTTGTTTTGTTTGTTTGTTTTGTTTGTTTTGTTTGTTTTGTTTGTTTTGTTCGTTTTGTTTGTTTTGTTTGTTTTGTTTGTTTTGTTTGTTTTGTTTGTTTTGTTTGTTTTGTTTGTTTTGTTTGTTTTGTTTGTTTTTTTTGTTTGTTTGTCTGTTTTGTTTGTTTTGTTTGTTTGTTTGTTTGTTTGTTTGTTTGTTTGTTTGTTTGTTTGTTTGTTGGTTTGTTTGTTTGTTCATTAGTTCGTTTGTTTGTTTATTTGTTTATTTGTTTGTTTGTTGGTTTGTTTGTTTGTTCATTAGTTCGTTTGTTTGCTTGTTTGTTTGTTTGTTTGTTTGTTAGCTTGTTAGGTTGTTAGCTTGTTAGCTTGTTGGCTTGCTAGCTTGCTAGTTTGTTAGTTTGTTAGTTTGTTGGTTTGTTGGTTTGTTGGTTTGTTAGTTTGTTAGTTTGTTTGTGTTTGTGTGTTTCTGAGGCCCAGAAGAAGGTTGTCTTCGAGCACTGGAAGCTCAATGCGTTGTACTACTTCCTTCACCTTCCCATTCTCGGTTACGCCTCTTGTGCACGCAGTCATGTCGATAAGACCAACCGCCGCCTCTCCAGTGCGAGGGATTGGCCATGTTTCGTGCATCCCAGCAGAAGTATAGATGGCAGGCTGCCAGCTGAGGCAATCTTCATCTTCGAGTATCAGAAGCAGTACACGGAAGTCATTGGGAATGCGCCGTTCCTGATGCTTAACATTGATGTGCTAAATGCGACGCTGCGACCTCAGCAGAGCAACCAGGATCGAAGCCAAAGAGAGTTTTGCATTGAGTCGTGGAGTTTGGTGCTGTTGCCTGCACTGATTCAGGCCATTTGATGGAGTTGATCCTGCCACCGATCCGGACCCCTCGATTGCAAGTTGGTGCCAATTCATGACCGGTGGCCCTTTCTGGTGCCACAACTCCACTGCGTATATGCAGGGCCTGTGCTTGGAGCCTTGGGCCAAGCAGATCCGGTTGTGTCTCGGGGCTTCCAAAACAAACCAGGGACGCGGCTGCTGCGTCCGGTCCGTTGTTCGCCCTGACCAGAATCCGAGGAGCTGACCAATGCAGACATCCTTTCGCAGATGCACGTACAAACCATACTGGCTTGTCGCTTGGATCAATCAAAGCTTCTAAGTTCTTGATACATGAGCTGTGCTTCCCTACTATCTCGTCGGGATTTGCCCGTTGTGTTGGGTTGAGCTTGTCGTTTGAACTTCTTCAATTTCAATTTCATTTTTTAAAGTCTCTCTCTCTCTCTCTGATGTTGTGGTTGTGGTTGTGGTTGTGGTTTATGGTTTGTGGTGTGTGGTTTTGGTTCGTGGTTTGTGGTTTGGTTCGGGGTTTGTGGTTTGTCGCTTGTGGTTGTGGTTGTTGTTTGTCGTTTGTGGTTGTTAATTGTGGTTTGTTGTTTGTGGCTTGTTATTTGCGGTTAGTGGTTTGTGGTTGTGGTTGTGTGAGTGTGCGCGCATGAGATATGGTTTTGTGAAACGCTGCAATACCAAGCCAAAGCCACACCATGGATTTAGGAGCAGGTGGGAAAGCATACTGCAGGAGATCAACCAGCACGTTCAGTGTACAGCACAAAGGTATGTGTTCGAATCAATTGCACTAGATGAGTTTGCCCACGTCTCATTGTTCTTCAGTCGGACAGCACAAAGCGAGAGCAGAGTTCATTCCCGAGGCACTCGCCTGTGTCCCTTGGGTGGGGCCCTGGACCCCTCTTGCTTCATGCCACCTGCCAACTTTGAGCAGTCAGGCGGATGGTTGGAAGTCGGCCTCTCAATGCTGCCCCGATCCCTTGTATGCTGCCGTGGCAGGTAGCCGTACGCTCACCATCATTCCCTTCACGGCAATAGGGCGAGGCGCGGTAACTGGGTGTTGCAGGCTGTGTGCAGGAAAAATATCGTAATCACGGCCAATCTGTTCGGCAGGCTTGATTTCGGGCAATGTTTCTCCGATGTATATACTGCTCCACCCGATTATCCGATACGCGCGCATTGAGTTCACCTACATTTTCCAGATGACTCAGTCAGCACCGCCCCCCGGCAAGAGAACAGTAAGAATCGCGGCCCACATGGTCCAAAGCGTTCCGCTATGTGATCAAAGCACGCGTGTGTGCATACATGTAGGCGCTGAGCTTCAAGAACAATAAACAACTGCAGGCGTTTCTGAAGCACCCCTAAACCCTAAACCCTAAACCTACACCCTAAACCCTAAACCCTATAAACCCTAAACCCTAGACCCTGCTCTTCTCAGCAAATTCCCGAGGTATTTCTTCGGGCTGTACGAGTCGGCGACCGGTCGCAAGGGTCAACAGGATGCCTACACAGCCTCTCGGGAGAACTTTCGGAGGTGGTCCTCTATATGATGGGTTTAGGGTTCTGGGGTTTTAGGGTTTAGGGCTTAGGGTTTCAGGGTTCAGGGCTTAGGGTTTAGGGTTCAGTACGAAGAGACCATACATGTCATGAGGCCGTCATCAACGGAAAGGAGGAGGTGAAACACTTCTTTGCTCCGCACGAGAAGGCACCAGCATTCCGATGCGCACGACCTGGGCCGCCTTATGTAGCAGTGCTGGGCAAGACCACAGTTCATTTTGCTTTTTCTCGGGCAGGTGACAAACGGTTTTGAGTAGACACATGGCATGGCAGCAATAAATGTCCTGCGGGTAAGGCAGAGGCAGGAGGCTTCGTTCAGCTTGATCGGGTATTGACACAATTAGCAGTGCTTCTTCGGCTTTTCGCTGCTTAGTTGAAAGGTTTCGCCCGAAATTCTCCGAGATGACACCAACATTCCTGGCAGGAGGAGGAAGGGGCACATTCTACTCGATAAGAGGCTGTGTAGAGAGCATGGCATCGCTCACAGCCTGGACCAAACCTCAAAGCACTCAAACCTAAATCCTAAACCCTAAACCAGGTTAAGGTGCAAGCGAGTCTGGAGAGCACTGTCAACTCTATCTCTACCCCGATCACTCGCCCCGACGTCGAGTCGTCGAGATACTGCCATCAATCAATTACCCCAAGTACTATAATCCTTATTATAGCAACTGGCCACATGTGGAGGTCCATAGGGGACCACATGAACCCTAAAATTGGGGTCATCATATACCCTATTCTACTACAATCCCTTTTAAGAGATAAAGGAGCCACAAACCCTGCTAGGGTTCATTTCGTCCGCCAAGGTTTGCATTTCCCAACAGAGCGGCACCCTGTCTTTACCTCCAAGTGCTTTCATCCCTACTATAGGAACTCCAACAAAGAGTCCCCCATTCAAACCCCAACATATCTTGAGGGACGGATCGCAAGGTCCTGTTGACACCGCCGGACATTGTGTCTTGGTTGCAATAATTATAATAATCAGAATCATAATACAGAGTATAAAATGAGACTAAATGCTATTTAACGTCTCATGGCATGGTAAGCCTTCCGGTTCCCAAACTGCTCCCTTCAGTTGAACGTCGCTGGGCGCGAGTGGAACATGGAGACCCTCATGCGCGGAGGCGAGTTTTATGCCGAAGTTAATTGCTACAATGATGGCTCCTTGGGCGAGCAGAGAGCGAAAGTAGCACGGGCTTGAAGTCAATCAGACTGCATGTGGTTCTGGAAGTTGATTGAATTGCTTCAGGTTATGATCTTTCAAGTGCGCTCAATTGGGAGAACTTTACCTATGTCGCGCCGACGCCCGACGTTCCGCTTTGCATCATGACAGTTGAGCAGCTGCAAAGCATGGCGGTTGGCCAACAGACGGATGGCATCCTGGACACCCTCCAGTCAAAAGTGCGATTTCGCATAGACACCGGCAGAGGAAATAGTCATCACAGGATGCCTTCATTGTCTGCCATATTGCTAAACCTGGTGTCCCTTTTCGTTGCTTTGGTTGCAATGGATTGTGCGGATGCAGGTTCCTTCTCGTTTTGTGCAGATCCCTAAACCCTAAACCCTAAACCCTAAACCCTAAACCGTAAACCCTACACCGCTTTGCCTGCCCTCCCTTAGGTACTTCTCAAGGTGCCGCAGGCAGTCACACTGATGTTCGCCACCACGTGCCTCGGCCCCCTCTCTTCCGTGTACAAGCGGGCAACTGAGGAGGCCCCTGTCCTGATACGGTCGAAGATACCACCTATTTAATGCAGCTATACACACACATATATATATATATATTCTTGTTTTTGTATATATGGTACCCCCCAAAAGATTGAAAACTAGGTTTCATATACTTTGAAATGCTTTCAGACCTGACTGTAGCGTTTGGGTGGTGGCGTACGATCTATGTACTTCTCTTCGTAGTATGCAGTATGTGGTACAGACATGGTATCCAGTATGTACGATATGATATGAGATTGCACCCAAAGCTGACATGTGCTGTGCTCTGCTCAGACCTTCAAGCTCCCCACGCGGGTTGCACAGCTCGGCCTGCGGCTGATCTCGGACTCCATGGCCCTAGCGACACTTCGCAGCTCAACAAGCCAAGGCCTTTATTTGTTTTGAAGTATATATATATATATATCTATATGTATGTATGTATGTATGTATGTATGTATGTATGTATGTATGTATGTATGTATGTATGTATGTATGTGTGTGTGTATGTATAATATATAAATATATATACACATATATATATATATGCCATATTGTACGATGTATATACATATTAATATACATATATATATATAGAGTATCTTCAGAATGTACGAACAGAGGGTGCGGGCTGCAAGTCTGAACGCCTGTCCCGAGATGTGGTGTACGCTGTTGTGCAGGCATCGCCGAAGAGCGGCTGAAAGCGGAGCTGCGGAAGATAATTGCTTGCACGACTTCTGAGCCCACTCCTTACTTGGACAGCATTGGGGACGCAGGCTCAGTTGCTCGTTGTGGGTCGTGTGGCACGCGCTCGGCGGGGTTGTTGTTCTGAGCCAGCGAAGTTCAAGTCGACGCGGTCCAAGGACAAGTTCGGAGACCACGTGTACGGCATGCTCAGGTCAAGTGTTGAACATGACGCTCAGTCAGGGGCAATCTATCCAGAAACTGACCAGGCAGATGGCAGACGAAGGGCACGTCGATGCTGACGAGAATGATCCGGTACGCAGCAGCGGCCCGGTAGACCTGCAGAGAGAGAGAGAGAGAGATAGAGAGCAGAAGAAGGAGAAGAAAAAGGAGAAGAAGAAGAAGGAGAAGAATAAGACGAAGAAGAAGAAGAAGAAAGAAGAAGAAGAAGAAGAAGAAGAAGAAGAAGAAGAAGAAGAAGAAGAAGAAGAAGAAGAAGAAGAAGAAGAAGAAGAAGAAGAAGAAGAAGAAGAAGAAGAAGAAGAGAGAACCTAAACACCAAACCCCAAACCCCAGACCCCAAACCCTAAACCCCTAAACCCTAAGCTTCTAAACCCTAAACCCTAAACCCCTAAACCCTAAGCCCTAAACCCTAAACCCTAAACCCTAAACCCTGAACCCTGAACCCTGAACCCTGAACCCTGAACCCTGAACCCTGAACCCTGAACCCTGAACCCTGAACCCTGAACCCTGAACCCTGAACCCTGAACCCTGAACCCTGAACCCTGAACCCTGAACTCAAACTAGCATGCATCTTCTTGTTCTTTCTTCAGAATGCAGTTGCAATGAAGTTCGAGCACAACGTGCGGGCTATGCATTGCCAAATGAAGCAGTTGGCTTCTTCCCGAGGTCAGTTTGCAAATCTGATGGCCCTGGGACAGACGGTTCATGTCAAGGACCTCCTTGCATACTTTGACATCCGGCGACGTCGATCCTTTCTGGAGTGTCCCGCCTGTGAATCTGCGAAGGATCACGCATGATCACGCCCTGTAAGCCGCTGTAATGCCCTGAAAGCCCCTTGAAAGCCCCCCTGAAAGCCCCTTAAGCCCTAAAGCCCCCTGAAAGCCCCACTGAAAGGGCCTTGAAAGCCTCCTGCAAGTGTTCCGGAAAGGCCCCTTAAACCCTAAACCCTAAACCCTGAACCCTGAACCCTAAACCCTAAACCCTAAACCCTAAACCCTAAACCCTGAACCCTAAACTGCCTTGAGGTGGTACTTCCTCCCGAAGCCCCACAGACTCCACATCCGGAAGATGCAGGCCGAAGCCAAGGCTTGCCCTGAAAAGGGGAGATTCGCGTTGATACTTGGAGGTTCGTTTAGGGTTTAGGGTTTAGGGTTTAGGGTTTTGGGTTTAGGGCACTTACAACCCCAAATATGGCTGTACTTACATGCCCTATAAGACCTCTTAGTAGCTTATAACTAGGCTTACGATTGGGATTACAAGTTCTCATGAACCTCCAAGTAGGGGTCCTTGTTGGACTGCGCAGTGGAGAGTTGGAGTTGGGCAGTGCTGAGCAGGTGCAGAAGGCGAGCAGTTGCTTGTGACATCTGGGGGTTTCGATAGTGGGGATGCCTATTGAGGTCCTTATTCTAAGGGGATCCTACTATTTGGGGGTGCCCTATTTTCGTAAACCACCATTCCAAACTCACCCAAGCTTGCGGCGAGTGCCACGGAAGGCTCATTGGCCCTCTGATCACATGCGTTTTCTGGTTGAGGCTCTGGCTGAAAGTGCCTCGCCGAACGACGTGCGGTTGACGACCGCGGATGCTCAGGACGATGGCGGTTTCTCCAACAAGGACGGGCTTCGGAAAATCCTAAACCCTGGACCCTAAACCCTAAACCCTAACCCTTCACCCTAAACCCTAAACCCTATCAGACCTTGAACCGGAGCATCAACAAATTACCGAATCTCAGGAGGCGGAAGTCGCTCCGGTATTTGGAGACGCAGCCATTCTGATGAGTCTCCGGGCACGGATCGAAGCGCTGGAGGCTGCTCAGCCTTTAGGGTTTAGGGTTTGGGGTTTCGGGTTTCCATGCTCAAGGCAGGTGGTGTGAGAGCAGCGACAGGCTGAAAGAGAGGCCTCCGTCAAGATGCAGGACGAGGTGCAGAGGCTTTCAGCCTCTGGGCCGCACACTTTCAGAATCTGAGAAAGGGGTTTAGGGGTTTAGGGTTTAGGGCTCGGAGGGACTCCTGTTCTTGACGGAGGCTGCCCGGTTTATCTTGTTTTTGCTGAGGCAAAGATGGAAAGCCTAAGCTCCCGGCTCGATGGCATTGAATGCGCGGACGTGCCGCCCCAGGAGAGGCCACCCGCCAGTAATATGGAGGACGCGCCTCCGGCGACTCGGCGAACGCTGATCGCCCAGGGCCCGCAGGGCCTTGCTACAGAAGAGAGCGCCTGGGACGCACCATATTATAGTATATGGGTTTAATATGAAGGGGCAGGGGGGGGGTTTTAATATTAGGGGGAGGGGATTCAGGTGGATTTACATCATGTCCTTCCCAATTTTTTTCTCTGTGGGCGAGCATGGAGAGTGGCCGAGGTGTGAAGGAGTTGGCTGACAAAGCAGAGACTCTGGAGCAGCGCTGCTTTGGCTGAAGTCTACTTGCGTTGAACCTACGGACTCAGGCATGTCGAAGTCTTGAAGCATGACGCAGCACGTGCTGCCGCAGGTGGCCACATGTTGCCACAAGTTACCGCATGTTGCAGAAACCAACACCCACTTCTGAGGGCGGCGAAACAACCTGGAACATGCTGTGCAGCAACAACACAACGTTTGCAGTGTGGCCATTGGCTTTGAGGTCTCGCAAAGGTCGAGAGCGCCCAGGCCAAGGTTGCGAGCGAAGTGGGTGCGATGCGCGCGAGCGTGGCTCGTCTGGATGAAGCGGAGGAGTCGTGCCCAGCATCCCTGCCCTACTCCGCAACCCCCAGCATCGTGCATGCAGCAGCTCTGGTTCATTGCAAGCCAAGTTGTGTAAAAGCAAACGGTTCTCAAGTGGCAGCAATGGGCGGTGTGAGGTCGATCAGCGTCAGGAGACCGTCCTCCAGGAGACTTGTGAAGCCTTTAGAAGTTGGCCTTGGGGTTTTAAGTAGAGGTATAACCTGAGATGTATGTATATACACATATAGACATGTAGAAAATAGATAAAGAAACACACACACACACACACACACACACACGCACACGCACACGCACACGCACACGCACATGCACACGCACACGCACACGCACACGCACACGCACACGCACACGCACACGCACACGCACACGCACACGCACACGCACACGCACACGCACACGCACACGCACACGCACACGCACACGCACACGCACACGCACACGCACACGCACACGCACACGCACACGCACACGCACACGCACACGCACACACACACACACACACACACACACACACACACACACACACACACACACACACACACACACACACACACACACACACACACACACACACACACACACACACACACACACACACACACACACACACACACACACACACACACACATATATATACATCTATACACACATTCTAATTTCCGAATAAAAGTATGTAGTGTAATGTAATGCAGTATAATGTGATTATATATATATATATGTATATACATGTATATATACATTCTAACAAAATGACTTATAATATGCTATAGTATAAAATAATGTCATGAACATAGTACAATACAGTACAATCCAATACAATACAATACAAGACAAGAGAATACAAGACAATGCAAGACAGTACAATAGTTATGTATTATAATTATAATAATTATAATATATTGTGGTACAATATCACAGAATATATTATGATGTCATATAAGATATCTAATACAGTATAGTAGAATGTAGTATTGTACATACTGGCGGGGGGGTTATCGAGAGCGAGTGGTGCAGGGGTTTTGGGGCTGCGGCATGGGCGGAGCTGTTGTACCCACAGGAGCTGCAGACGGTGGCCAAGCAGCTGAAACGGTACCCCGCTGGTCCTGACACTTTTCCGACACCGCGGCGTCCTCCTGCAGGGGATGGTCGGGCTCTCGGAAAGAAGACTAGTTTAGGGCATGAGGGTGTAGGGGGGGTTGGGTCAGGGTGTGCAATCGCGGCAGTATGCCCGCACCTATTCCTCTGCTCGAAATCAAGACTTCGGTCTGGGACCCTGTTGTGAGATGTATGTTACTTTGCATGACTCTTCAGTGGTCTATTTGGCTTCGATTGTTAGAGATTTTTCGAGTTTGACTGCCATCGTTGTTAGACGTTGCGTTGTTAGGATCGGCGTTAGGTGTTGGCAACAGGTTGAAGTTTGGCTCTGCAAAGCAAGTAGAATGCGGGCGGAAGATTCAGGGACGCCGGCATGAGCCTTTAGCAGCCAACATGTTTGAGTCTGTGAGGTGCTGGTGCTCCATCGCCAGATGCCACGGGGGCTAAGTACCCAGGTGCGAGTGATCCATCGCCAGATGCCACGTCTGATGCGGGTGCCAGTACCAAGTACTCACCCATGGAGATGCGAACGTAGTGGAAGGCGCGCGCCCGTTGCTCTGAAATTCTGAAAGCTTCGTGCGTGATTGCTCATCCACGTTGCAAGCCCGTTTTTAAGCATCGCATGTGACACCAGCATGTATATGGGGGTTTCCGAAGTTGGGGATACCTCATTGGGGTCCTTATACTATTCAGGGATCTTTCGTGGGGGTCCCCGATTTTCGTACACCCCCATATAGTTCTCAAGCGCCGAGTCCAAAGAGTTGACGCGTGCCTTCGGCAAAGAGCCGTCCTTTGATCTCAGAAGACAAAAAGAGCTTGGCAGAGCGAGGGAGAACCTTTGACAGTGACATTGCCTCGAGTGGCGGAACGTGGGAAGAGAAGGCCACGACCATGCTCGGGCGCGGCTTCGAGTTTCCGAAGGCCGTGCGGGGTCCAGAGATGTTTCCGATTCGCTCGAATTCCAGGGATTGGGGCATGAGGGATCGTTCGAGATCCCCAGGGTTCACGCTTTGTGGCTGGGTGCGGCAGGTGAAGTGGCTGGTCAACTACGACATGCCCACATCTACTTTGGAGTACTTGCGCCTTGGCGATCACGCTTGGACTGGTGGCTGCCTTTTCGTGCACTCTGCCTGGCTTTAGCTTGCAGGTCTCTAGGCGCGGAACATGGCCCAGACCCGAAGGCATCCCACACCTGCCAAACCATCAAGGTTCTCCTAAGAATGCCAACTGATGGTTTCCTAGTAATGTTCCCCCACCACCCCTCCCTCCCTCCCCAGCCCCCTCCCAACCCCCCAAGGCAGAGAATCCGCCTTGCTGCTCGGGCAAGCGGGCCGGGATCAGCCCTGACTTTCCTCTGCCAGGAGCCCTTGGGATGGAACCTCCAAGCCTTAACCCCCCCCGCCTCCCCACACCGAGAGAATGCCACCGGCGTTTCGGAATTCTTGAGTTGCGTAGAGAGAGGGCTGAAGACTCTTAAAGGCAGCTTTAAAGGACAACAGCTTCTGCACCCCACATGACTCATGCAAGCAGAGATAATACTGTTGCCCCGCTTCCGCAAGGAGGATTTGCTTCAGGCGCCGGGAGGGTCGCGGCTCGAAACTGCTTGGCTGAATCGCCTGCATGGTGAATTCTAGCTCCCGAGCATGGGTGCGGTTTGCACTGAACCCTGAACCCTAAACTGGGAAGTTGCTGCCTTGTTTTGAAGGGCTGCCTGTATAGCCCTACCTAGAACCCCCCCAGACCTTGTTTGGGTAGGTTACTTAACAATCCTGGAATCAGTTTTTGGAGTCCCTGAGACCCTAAACCCCAAACTCCCAAACCCTAAGTCCCACCGGGAAAGCAGTTGTCAGCCAGGCACAGGAATTGTCCACCCTGCTCAAGCTCCTGGGTCAGGACGCATGCACTATTCCCAAGCCTCTTCTTGGAAAAGAATGTCCCTTTGGGTACTCCTGCTCTCAACCTGTGTGGTAGGTTATTGGCCGGGGTTCCAATTCGCGAAATCTTGCTTGTTTGAGACTCCTGACCAAAATGCTGCGAGCAAGAATCATTCAAAACTCAAGCATCGACCCGCGAGTAGCCATGTAAATGACACAGAAAATTCGAATCTTGCAGGCTGCTTCGCTTGTTCAGGATGTTCCGGAGACCATCAACAAAGCTGCTGCCAATCGCCTTGCTTTGCTTCAGAGACCCCTGTTTGCAGCTAGCTGGTGAGATTTGGCCCAGCCATCCAGATCCAGTATTCTAGAAACGCTAAACCGGCCCTACGTCCTAAATCCTAGACCTTGAATCCTGAGCCCTAAACCCAAAACACCAAGTTGGACTTTAAGGAACGGATCCTGAAGAGGCGCTGAAAGACGAGAGGAGGACGGTTTAGGGTAGTTTAGGGTTTAGAGTTTAGGGTTTAGGGTTGAGGGTGTAGGGTTGAGGAGGAGGACTCTTGGTGGGTTTTGCGCCAGCAATTCCGGCAGCTCGAGACAGAATGACGAAGTTTTCTCATATTGAATGGGGTTTCGGGTTTCGGGTTTCGGGTTTAGGGTTTAGGGTTTAGGTTGACCATCTTCCCAGGCATGAATTGTGTGGAGATTGTGCTGCGGGGATGAGATGAGACTCCTCTTGTAGGGCAACCAGAACCTCTTGTGTCAAGCAGCACCCGAACAGGAATCGACACAGCGGCTTCTTCGCGCGAAGTGCCGCGGCTGCAAACGAAGACTTCACTTGGCGCATCTTCGCACCGGTTCAGTTCTTCAGTGTGTGCACGGGCTCTGCTGATCCTTGTTTGCTCAAACCACGATACACCTACCTGTCTGTGTGGGAACCTCCATCAAGAGTTGATGTCTGCAGGAGGAGGAAATTGGAATGGTGGGAGACGAGGAGTTGGCATAGGCCCGAGGATGGACAACGTCCCAATGAACCTCGATGGGAGCTGGAAGGACAGGGATTCCTGCTGGGGATTCGTGGAGTCTGCGGTCTTGGTATGTGCCGTGTCCAGTGAGATTGCCGTTGCGAAGGACTACCACCCGCTGACAGTGGAAGAAGCAGCCGACACCACTGATCTGCAGAACAGGCGCGCTCACGAGCCAGATCGCCTGCCGGTTTAGCAAAGGCTAAGGGCCAATCCCAGCATCTCCGGGGGTTGTTTCAGGCGGAGCAGCGTTTGTGTTAGCTGACGTAGTCTGTGATAGAAGACAACTACCTTCCCGACAGTTCTTGAACTTGTTCTGCGTTGCTTAACGAGGCAGGCAGCTCCTGCGCCAGCGCTTGCCATCGACCTCGTCGAGGCATCACGTCCCTATGCAGTAGGGCCTGTAGGGAGCTGCACAGTGCGATTGTGCAATGTTAGCATCTGTGTCCGGATCTAGAGCTAGTTGTTAGCTGTTAGCTTCGTGAGCTGCAAGGATCTGATCTGCCTCGACTAAAGGCGCTGGAGGTCAGGGGCTGAGGGTTCTTCTGAAGCGGGCTCTCCAAGAATCTCCATGACATCTTCACATGACTTCATTTACACGGTCTTCCGAATGTGGCTCTTATGCAAGCAGCTCAGGCGCCGCGACACTCGCGAACATGATGCCGAAGTTCCTGTCGATGAGATGAGTTTCGCAAGACACCATTGGCGAAAGATCCACCTGCGGTTGCAAGTTGCAGACGACCATCGAAGATTCGGTCAGGCAGGCTGAGCTTTCAGAGCTCACTTAGCAGAAGGATAGCGTTCATTATACCTAGCAGCCTGGCATTTGCCGAAAGAATTGCGAAATGTGCGGGATGCGTGGTGCGTCCTGGCATAGTGCTGGGCCGACGCGTTCTCCAGGTCTCTCCAAAGACCAGCGCATTTCTGAAGTTGCAGCGATGAAAGTCGGCGGCAAGCTCATATGCCATGAGCCGAGCGATTCCGAGCCAGGCATGATTCAATGGTCGAAGAAACTAGCGTCTTGCTATGCCTTGCTGACCCGAGGCCGCAACAACCGCTGCCTCTGGAGTTTGAAGGAACACCGGAAACACGGCGACGAACTCAGGGCTTGTTCGCGGCATGGGCTGTTGTGCCGACTGGTCAGGAGTGGGTCAAGCTAGTGCTTCGATGCATCAGGTGACTGTCGAGAAAGATCCGAACATCGAGGAGTTCATCCACGCACGAAAAAACGAGAGGAGTCATCACCTCAGAACTAAATGTTCTCGTCATCCTTCGGTCGTACAACAAGCAAGTTGCGCCTTGCAACCCTCAAGCAGGTAGACCGAGTTCTGGAGTTCGAGAATGCGCCTGCGACGCTCCACATGGCCGTCGGTGCAAAGCTCGGCTGCATCATGGGCAAGTGGCCCTCAACTGCCCAGGCGGGAGGGGGGTGGTTGGGTTCCTGAAGCCTCAACGCCCCAACTTTGGATCCTTGAAGTCCTTCATCATGCGGCGCAAAAGGCTCCAAGCTTAAACCCATGGGTTGAGGTGGTGGTGGCGTGGTGGGTGCCGTGCTCCAGACGTCTGGTGGAATCTGACTTCTTCAGAGGATGCACGGCGTGGTGCTGGCAGCTGGTACCTTGAAGGCTTTAGGGTTTAGGGACAAGGGTTTAGGGTTGAGGGACGAGGGTTTAGGGTTTATGGATGATTATCCGCAACCTAAACCCGGAAATCCTAGACCCTAAAGGGTGACCAGGAGCCCCAACCCGGGGTGCAACAAGACCCTGCGAAGCCCTGAGTCCCCAGTGGCCCATCAAAACCTGCAGAGCCTGAGACTAGAGTATCTGCATATTGCATTTTGCAGAATGACAATAAATATCGATAGATACCCATAAGAACTAGTTGTTTAAATGCTGAGCTGAGGCTTCTGGTGCAACCCTAAACCCTAAACCCTAAACCCTAAACCCTAAACCCTAAACCCTAAACCCTAAACCCTAAACCCTAAACCCTAAACCCCAAACCCTAAACCCTAAACCCTAAGCCTTAAACCCTAAACCCTAAACCCTAAACTACCGCCATGCGCGCTTTTGAGGACGAGTTCCGATCGCTGGCCAGGGAGGGGCCTACCTGGCTCGGGCTGGACAAGGGCTTCAAGAAAGTTACTGGAACCAGGGCTTAGGGTTTAGGGTTTAGGTTTAGGTTTAGGGCGCTGGTTCCAGTAACCTTCAGCTGGTTCTGCAGCCTTTCACGTCGAAGCAGCAGTCGGGCAAGCTCATGGGCGCCGTAAAGCGGGGCGCGGTACAACAGGTTGAAGCAATACTGCAGAGGCCACAGAATCCAGACCTGAAAGACCGAGTGGGGCTGCCCTTAAAGGTCGCGGCGAGATTGTCGAGCTGCTCTTAGAAGCCCGGGCCACCGCGACGGCCTGGGAATCGCAAGAAGCGGAAGCAGCGGATGGTGAGCTAGTATGCTTCGGAAGCACTAGCCATGTCCAGTTCGGCCCGGTCATCTGGAAGTCGTCCGCCTGCTCCTACAGGCAGGCTCCGAACGAAGCCTTCCTGCGTTGGCCTGAGCGAAAGGCAGGCTTACAGCGCCATTCCTGCAGTTGCCGTGCGTGGAGACCAGCGCTGGCCTGTCTCCTTGAACAACCGCCGGCTCCTTGTCCTGAAGGAAGAAGACAGTCCTGGCAACTTCCCTGTGAGGGCCCAGTGCAAGGTCCAGGCCTCGACCCCAGTCGAGTGCCTCTCTGACACCTCCGAAAGATGATTTCGAGCGGATTTTGCAATGACAATTTTTATTCATGTTGCTCACACTGCACCCAGACAAGACTGGTCCAATGGCAGAAGCCGCCGGTGGTGAACAAGGCTGCGGAGAGGCTTTCAGAATCGCATTCGCAGCTTACGAGGCAGCCAAGGCTGGTGGATTGCAAGTTTTGGGACACAGCCTCCACCCTGCGAAAGAGCACCTTCGGCTGCAGCATGGCATTCTGCGGTTGCGTTCTGTGCCCTTGCAACTGCAAGCCCACCCCCAGACTGCATGAAACTCCCCCAAGATGCCAAGGCCCGCAGTCCTGATTATTGGATATTATTAGACCCTCAGACCCCAAGCCCTAAACCCTACTCGTATATCCTAAACCCTAAACCCCGAAAGTCCCCCCCCAAAATCTAGCGTGAACCCAAGGCATCCCGCCCTCCGCAAGGGAAACGAGGTCCAGCTCAAGGGCTTTCAGGCGTGGGTGGGGCTGGGGGTGGGGTTTAGGGTTTAGGGTTTAGGGTTTAGGTTTAGGTTCTAGGGTCTAGCGTCTAGGGTTTAGGGTCTAGGGTCTAGGGATTAGAATGGGTTTAGAATGTAGAGTTTAGGGTTTCGGGAAGCGCTGGAGGTTGGAGGAACTCGGCGTGTATTCGTAGAGAGCTCTGGATGTTGGATGGCTTCGGGTTGTGAAGAGCGACCTGCGCAGCCCCTGCGCAGCGCGGGGCTTGGAGGCTCCTCCCTCAACTGATGAAGCTTCGACAATTCTGAGGCGCTGCGTTTGGAAACTCCTACACCCTAAGCCGCAGAGTCCTTAAAATCCACAAGATGCCCAAAGAGCACGCCAGGCCTTCCAGCCAAACTCCACAGGCCTCGAACCCTGAGCGCCCATTAGCCCAGCAAACTGTGCCCTCCAGGAGCCGGAAGCTGGACCAGAGAATGCCACCCTAAACCCACCCTGAACCCCAAACCCCCCCAACCCGTAAACCCAACAGCCCTAGACCCCTAAACCCTCAAACCTGAAGCCCTAAAACCCTAAACCCCAAAACCTCCCAACCCCGCACCCATGCGCACACCCAAGCACGCACAGAGGTCGCCTGACGGGCAAAAGCCTGGACTTCCACCCTCTGAAGGTGGATCGGTATGATGAGATTGTTGTCTGATGTTTTTTTGTTGTTCGTCGTTTTTTTTTGGTGCCGCTTTTCCATTTTTTATTTTTAAATCTTCTGGTGGGTGGAGCAGGGTTGCAGGGGTTCAGAGATTTGGCCTTTTTTAGTGGAGGGTTTTGGGGCGAAGGGCTTCGCTTTTCTTGGTCGTTTGAACAAAAAGGTTGTTGCTTGAAGGGTCTTCAGTTGAGCAAGAGCTTTTACCTTCCGTCTTGACCGAGGGCGTTGACTTGGACGGTGCAGCGGGTTTTGCAATCCCAGGGAGAGATTGGGCCTTCGAGGCCGCATTCTTGAGTCGCAGGCCCGAAGCATGCGGCACTGGACGGGACGGCGGAGCTGGCAGTGACTGGGCTGAATTTACGATGCAGCTTGCTAGTTCGGCGCGGCCCTCGCCCTCCGGTGACAGTGGATCTGCTCCGCACAGCAACACCAATCGATGATCTCCAGTCTCCTCTTACGGCATGAATTTTGGAACAGATATTTAGAGTTTATCACTTTGTTCTTGAGGACGCCACACCACCAGAGCAAGGAATGAGACAAAACGAGTTCGCGGACTTGGTGACTGCTCGCAACGAGCAGGTATGACACGTTTAAAAGCAGACGGCCTCTTTTTTGCTGTTGTGAGTTTGCAATATGGACACCTTTGGACATCTACTCGTGACTTTTCCTGTCAACTCCTCGGCCGCAGCAGTACTTGTTTCGTCAAGGAGGTCAGGGACAAGCTGCATCAACAGTGAGGTTGAGAGGCAGGTCTTAGCAGACGCAGTCACGATGCTTGACGAGTACTAGTTTACTAGTGCCAGGAAGTGCTCTGCAGGTTTAAAGAAGGCCTTCCTTGAGGCGGCAAGCACCTATTTCTTCATTGGGTTCCTGTAGCTCATGTACTACTCATAGTGGTGGACTGTCAAGCGTGAGAGCGAGAACATGTCGCTTTCCCCTCGACCAGCGCTTGCCTCGCTGTCTGCAACAGAGATTCTTGCCGCAATCTTACCTCATATCCGCAGCTGGAGAAGCCGGTGTTCAGTCCCAACCGATGCAAGCCTGCACTGGGGTTTTTGTTAACCTGCAGGGTCCTTTTTTTGGAGCTCGTGCATGCAGTGTTTGACCAGGCCCGAGACAAAGAAGGATTCCCGCGGAAGAGCTCCGTCACCTTCGGCGAGGCCTCCATGTGACAGCTGCAACAGAGCAAGTTGCCAACGGGGGGTAGGGCAGCAACAAAGAGAACAGTGGCGAGCAGGGGGGGCGGGTGGGGGGCTTGTGCAAGGCTAGGCTTCCTTCTTGGGGCTGCTTGTTCAGGAATCCTACTATGAAACAGGTAGCTACAAGGGGCCCCCAAGTCAAGACACATTCCCGTCCCCACCCCCTCCAGACCCTAAACCCTAAACCCTAAACCCCTAAACCCCCCCCCCCCACCAATCAGTGCGACAGGTTGTGTCCACCTTTAGCAAGTACGGCAGCGTCGCCTCCAGGAGACAGCCCGAAGCCAAGCCTCCACAGATCACCGGTCGCTCTGGATCTCGGGATGATCCCCCTTATGCTAACAGTCCTTAATAGGGATTGTAGTACCCCTATCATAATCCCTATGAAGAACTGTTAGGACAAGGGGAACATCCCGGGGCTTATAATATATTAGATTTGCTCCTGAACTATTAATAGGATTTCTGTGTTACCTTTAGGACGTATTACTAATGCATCAAGAATTACCACCCTTAACAGTATTACCGCGGTCATGTAATTCACGGGTCCTGTAGATCGCTCCTAACAAAACCCCCTTTCCTAATAATAAAGGTGTAGTGAGTGCAATGAACACGACGCTATAATAATATTGTAAGTTAACGCACGAATATGATTGTTGGCGTGTGAATGCAAGAACGAAACGAGAGAACGAAATAGAAGCATGAATGTAGTGAATTAGCTTCGTATTTCGTGAAGGAAGTGAATTGGCGCACAGAAGTTCTTTTAAGGGTGCGCATTGGCATCTGTACTGGGCACATGCATTGAAGCTGTGGCATGCTCCTGACCTCCTCAGTGGTGGCATCTACATCTCGAAGTCGTTGAAGATCCCGCCGCTTGACAAAGGAATGCAAAGGCGTGTGGACTCTGCAGGTTCTCTAGCCTCAGTGACTCTTGACATCTCTTGACTGTCTACCCAAGGAATCGCTTCTCCACCATCAGTGTACGCCCTCAGCTACATGCCTACTGCCGGAGAGCTGTCTGCCCCACCATTGAGTTCTGGCCAGAAAGTCCTGCAACCTCTGATGTCCAATCTCAAGTCCGGAGCATGGGAACCTCGTAGCGAGTTTCGGGCATTGGACATACAGGGGACGTGCCGGGAGATGTCATCAGAGGCTTGCCATCATGGCCTCTAGGGGTTTCGAAATTAGGGGGTGCTTTGTTGGGGTCCTTAATATAAAGGGATCCTACCATTTGGGGATCTACATCGGGGGCGCCCTATTTTCGTAAACACTCATAGGAGTTCTAGACACATAGGCGGGGCTGCGGCCATGGCTTGACCATGCCGAGTCGGTCCATGGCTCCGGCTGGCCATGTCTCTGTCTGCATGGCTCCTTCCCTTTGCTGTGCCTGCAGCAGCATGTGGAGGCTCTTACATGCTGCATGTACATGGTCATCTTGCAGGCCCATGGAATTGGAGCCCCAGGGTAGGACGAACAGCGGAGGTATCATCTGTGCCTTTGTGTGCCTTTGTGTGCCTTTGGCAGGGAGCTGCCAGGCCATTGCCGTAGGAGACGACCTCCCAAAGGTTCCTCGGCGCAGTGATGATGAAAACCCCTACTTCCCACCTTGGATGAGTCGGGTTAGGGTTTAGGGCAAGTTTAGGGTTTTTCTAGGGTGTAGGGTTTAGGGTTTTCATGACCCAAGAGGCAAACGCTGCTGAGATCTGCCGAGGTCAAATGGGCCCTGCGAGTGTGGACCTTCTGGCCCAGCGTCGCCGAGCTGGAGATCAGACCGCAGGCACCTGTGCCAGCAAACTGCCTGCACATGCACATGCACAAAGTGCTCTGTGTCTGGTAGGGTTTAGGGTTGAGGGTTTAGGGTTTGGGGTTTCGGGTTTAGGGTTTGGCAATCTTGGGGTGTAGTTGCAAGCAAGCGAGGACTTGATGCCAGCCGCCGAGCGGGCGTTGTCTGCGACGGATGGGCGGGAGCCTGAGCCATCTGGAGCCACTCTACCTCCAAGACTTCGCCTTCGAGCTCCTTCAGCAGTCACATGTGAGAAAATCATCTGAGACACCCTAAATCCCTGAACCCCAAATCCCCTTAGAATCCCAGACAATCCTAGAACAAGGTCCCTACCATGTCGCCTTGCCCGCCTGGCCTTGCAACTGGGCATGCGCTTCTGTGCCCGTGTTGAGATGCGTGGGGGTGCGGTGGAGATACGGAGATTGGTCCGAGGCAACTCTTCGTTCTCTGTGGCATGGGCCGCGAAGAGCAGCAGCAAGCTGTGGAGGTTCGGAGAGAGCATGAGGGATCATTGCGGGGGAATGTTTAGGTATGGTCGCCATGCTGTGCTTCCGGCTCCCATCAGGTAAACGGAGGGGCCGTGCTGGCAGAGATCACCGCGCTCCTTTCGGAGTGCGGGATTGCCAAGCTCATCGGCTCCGGATGGCCTTTGTTCTCCCTCCTGGCACTCCTCCGGGCAGGAGGCGTGCCCGCGCCTTGCCTTACCGCAGCATCCGTTTTGTCATGCGCTTGCATGATGATGTCCGCGATGCCGGTTTCGGGTGGATTTGCAGACGCCTTTTGAGGTCAGCGCCAGGCCATCTGGCATCACCTGGCAAGCCTCCGACTGGGTTCGGCATGTGCGAGCGGCTTGGAGAATGTCTCCTCAGGCAAGGAGCTTGCGCTGGATGCCGAGCAGCTCCGGAAAGTTCGCTCCGCATAGATTCCGCCGCAGGTGGGGCCACCGCCACCCGATGACGACGTCGTCTACGCGCGGCCGCGCTGGCGGGGAGGGCCTCTACCAGGGAAGCGCCGGCCTCGCCGCAGCCCGGTCCCAGGTGTGTGTTCATGGCAAATTTCGGGTGTCATTCGCTTCTGACAGCTTCACTCAGCTTCCACTCTCCCCTCCCACCCAGTTCAACTTCTATTCGAAGGTGTTTCATACGCTGTTTGCATTTAGAGGATCCGGCCGGTGGCTCCAGACGGCGGCGGCCAGCGCTGGCAGGGCCGCAACCGGCGAGGCCTTGGATCACATCTAGCCAAGAGGAAACATCATAGGGCTTATAGCGGCTTATAGGGGGAGGTTTACAGGGGTTTCTGGGGGTTAGGGTTGGAGTGCCACTTCCGATTGCTGGTGAGGAGCCGCGCGTTCGGCGTCGGTACTTGAGAGCTGCGGAGGCGGCGCTGCGCCTCCATGCGATTTCTCCAAGCCCCTGTGTGGCAGAGAGGGGCACATCGTGAACACTCAGTGGGTGCCCTGACCCTAAACCCTAAACCCTAAACCCTAAACCCTAATCCCTAAGTCTCAGAGTGCTGGGCCAAGGGGGAGCCCGAGAAGCCCTTGGAGCCGAAGGCAGTCTTCTGACCACATCTTGGCCGATCTGCGAGTCGCTGTCGTTGTTGGAGATGGGGGTCATAGCACTGCCGAAGGGAAGCCCACCAGGCCAAGGCCCCGCACCCGGGGACACCTTGAGGCAATTTCGGCAGGGTTTTTCCTCTCGGGTGCTGAGTGTTCTTGTTTTTGGACAATGTCCTGTAATTGTTCTGTTTTCTGCTGGAGTATGCTCCCTGGTGGCTTGATGTTGACTTGAGCTCTCAGGTGCGTTCGGAGTTTCTTGCGAAGCTGTGGAGCCGGCTTGGGGTCGCACGTTGGGACCCTGAGCCGAGTGTGCTTGCCACGCTGCCGGGCTCCGTCTTGCCATCAGAAGCCTTGCTCTTTCACACCCTGGCCGACATGGAAGGAGTCTTAGAATCTAAGACAATCTAAGACCGAGTCTAGTTCTGGTTAAAGCATGCCTCCCTAAGCCCTAAACCCTAAACCCTAGACCCTAGACCCTAAGCCCTAAACCTTAAACCCGAAATCCTAAACTCTAAACCCTAAACCTTAAACCCTAAACCCCAAAGCTACGGCCATCCAATGCTTGCAGGAGTGCAGGTCATCGTGGAATCTGGGGTGGGCCAGGGAGGCTCCACACGCGCAGCTTGCTCTTGGGCTCACGCAATGCCGGGCAGGCCACGATCTTGCAATGTGGAAGCGCCCTAAACTTTCTCCGAAGCGCCAATATTATGTTGTACTATAATCTACTAGAGTGAACGAATGAAGGAATGAATGAAGCGAAAGGAAAGGAAACAAAACGAGTGAATCAGTGAATGAGTGAATGAGTGAATGAGTGAATGAGTGAATGAGTGACTGAGTGAATGAGTGAATGAGTGACTGAGTGAATGAGTGAATGAGTGAATGAGTGAGTGAGTGAATGAATGAATGAATGGGTTGATGGATGAATGAATGAATGAATCAATCTATATTTCATGTATATTGTTTTATGTATGTTTGAATTTTGTTTATATTTATCATCATATTCACATTTATATTTATATTTATGCAAAGACTGAAGCGGACACATAAGCACAAGAACGAATCGGTATCTATTTCTATATAGATACACATATATACATACATGTATGTCTATGTATGTATACGTGCACATACACATAGGCATTTGGCAGGCGGGTCTTGGCCCTGGAGCGCTCCGTGTCGCCGGCTGTTGCTGCGCAGCTGCGAGGCTGGTGTGGGGAGGTTCTGACACTGTGACTTGGCTGAGAGAGGCTTTAGGGGTTAGGGGTTTAGGGTTTAGGGGTTTAGGGTTTGGGGTTTAGGGTAGGGTTTAGGGGAGCTGCGCTTGAAACGGTTGTCATGGAAATGCAGCGCAGGCCCTGTGCAGTTTCCGGTTCGGGTGCATCTGCACATTGGAGCACAGCTCAGGAAGGAAGGTGATGCTTTCCAGATGCTGGATTCGGCTGCTCGTGTGCAGTCCTACATGAGACATGAATGTACTTCCCCGGCACGTCTGCTCTCGTAGCTGTGCTTTGAATGCTTCGAGGCTTTAGCCGCTGGGGGCAATTCCACAGCCCTGCTCCTGGACGGCCCCAAAGGCAGGGTGGCGGTGCGCCTTGCCGAGGAGTCCTCAGCGTTGTTAGGTCGTATGTCGTGTATGTTGCCACTCGCACTAAACACTAAGGGTTTAGGGTTTAGGGAGTTACTACTGTAATGCATCAGCTGTGAGGACGCGATGAGACGTTTTCCCGGACTGCGCGTGGCCGCCGTGCATGATGTTCCCCGCCTGGACTCGCGCTACAGAGACCAGGAAGGAAGGCCAGGCTCAACCTGGGTTTACGCAATGGCAGCTGCTCTGAGAAGTGTTTTGTGGTTGTGTATACTTTTTCAAGAAGTCTATACACTTTTGCAATGCGTGTATACACTTTTCAATAATGTCTCCGGCTCGTAGTCGGCTGCTTTTTGAGCACTGTGGGCCCCAGAGGTCTTAACAGTGACATCCATCAGCCGCTAGGACCCGAAGACATGGGGGTTTCCGAAAATAGGGGTACCCTTTTTGGGGGTCCCTTTTAAGGGGATCCGAGTCTAGTTGGGGTGTTAAAAGGGGTGCTCCAATTTTAGGACCCTGAGACACAACTTCCACCATCCTCAAACCTTGGCAAGCTGCCGATACCAATGGTGAATACGTCGTTGCTACAGGTCTGCTAGGAGCAAGTCCATGAAGCAGTGTAAGTTAACCGCCTCATCATACGGGAACTGGTGCCACAGCCCTCAAAGCATACCAACGTGACGGAAGCCAAAGCTGAGCCCAAGGCTAGCTAGCATTGCTGCGTCTGATGGTAGGCACCTGACGCGGGTGGCAATGGAAGCTTCACCGTGCCTGCACATATTCAGCGATGAGCCTTGGCGACTCGGAGGCAACTGTAAGGTTTAAGAAGCGACCGTCATCATGAACCATACGAGCTATAGTGAAAGAGTCGAGTGGTGACTTAGGTATGTGGCGAACTTTGCGCGAAGGGTAGATGTTGGAACGAGCTGGAGTGATACCTCGCATGCGACAGGCAGAGCTGTGGCTGTTGGTTCAGCACGAGCCTAGTTTTTTCTTGTCACCAACGCCAAAGTTCTCCACGACATGGGTGTGTTCAACACTGTTTTGCCGCAACTTTGGCTCATCAGCTGTCTTGTTTCATTGCCTCTGACGTCTTTCGTTGAATCAGGCGAGGCTGATGCCATTGCATTCCAGTCAGCCTGCATTGACGTTTGACTGGCATTTGACCCACACGATTGACTGAGGTTTCTGAAGATTGAAGGGTCCTTATCTGAAGGTCCCTTTAAGCTGGAAATCTGCTATTTTGATTGGGGGTATACTTTACAGAGGGGACTTGGGATGTTTCCCTTATAGTAACAGCCCTTAGAATAGGGATTCTCATAAGGGGGTACTGGAATCCCTCTTGCTGTAAGGGGGGAACATCCTGCTCCAAGCTTGGCACAGTCGACCTCCAGGTCGCTGCCATGGATCCCGTTCGGCAGGCCAATCTCAGTGCCTACGTGGCGGACTCATTTCAGAGGGGGGCGGAGTCAGGTTCAAGTTTGGGTTTAGGGTTTAGGTAAAGTTTAGGGTTTTAGGGTTTTAGGGTTTCAGGGTTTTAGGGTTTCAGGGTTTTAGGGTTTTAGGGTTTTAGGGTTTTAGGGTTTTAGGGTTTTAGGGTTTTAGGGTTTTAGGGTTTAGGGTTTAGGCGGTGTAGGGTTCAGGGGGCTTCTGTTGGGGCTGTAAAGCGCCTCTGCAAGCTTGGGCCCCAGTCACGGGCGCCTGAGGTGGCGAGTGCGCCTAAGACGGGCAGCGCATGCACCTTCACCGCGCTCTTCGAGAAGAAACAGCTCCTTGAGGCGCAACCCTGAAACCCTTAAGGGCGCCCCAAGCACCTTCAACTGACCCTCAACCCTAAACCCTCATGTAACCCCCTAAGCCGCAGCTCAGTGGCTTTGAGCCGGTTTTTTTTTAGCTTTGAGGCCCGGCGCAAGAGGAGTACCATGACCTTCATGGAGAGGATGGAGGTGGACTCCGAACATCGGCAGGCACTGGCGCAGGTGCGCGCCATGTTCTCTGTAGCTGCTTCCATAACTGACCGCGGGGAGGGCTGGGAGAACTGAGGTGACTGAGATGCGACGAAATGAGGATCACCGCAAGGCTTGGTGACGGCTTCACGCTGCTTCCCACAGCCAGGGCGCATTTCTGCTGTCATGCGCAAGCCTTGCGACACGGAGAAGCCTTTTTTTTTTAGTGTGCAAGCCAAACACTCTCCCACCCCCCCCCCCCCCCCCCCCCCCCCAAAAAAAAACACAAAAAATGAACACAAAAGGAAAAACAATCTCAAGTTCAAAGCCAAAATGCCGAGTCTTCTCTGCAGGCTTTAGACCGCCTCATCGAGGGCATGCGCCCAGAGCCTCAGGCGCAGCGGGGCATCGGGGAAATAGCTCCTGTGTTTCGCTTTTCGGTTTGGACGTGTGAGGGCATGTAGATTAAGGGAATATATGTATATATATATATTTACATATATATATATATATATATATAGAGAACTTCCGTGTATCTGGACAGGTCGGAGGTCCCAAGATCGTGACGTGCTCAGCTGCCCAGCACCGGCATGGCAGTTGCCAGCTGATCAAGTCTCCAATCTGCCTCCGTGTGAAGGTGAAGCACAACGGCAAAGCGCTCCATCAGGGCCACCGCCTGAGCTTTTTTTCGGCATGCTGGGGCTGGGGACAGGGACAGGCCGAAGCGCGGACAAAACCTGCCAGCGCCAGGTCATGATCGCAAGCTGAAGCTCGGCAGAGGTGCTGGAGTCCTGTGTCAGACCATGTCAGGTCCACCGTGCCTTTGCCCAGGGATTCCAATACCCTCGAATGAAGGAGTATTCCTTAATTTATAGTAGGGTTCCTTGTATGATTGAAGGACTATTCCTTAATTAAGGGGTATTGGAGTCTCTGGGTGCATGCTGCACAGTCAAAGGAGTCTTCTCTGCCTTCTAAGGAATTGGGCGCCACTGGAGTGCTACTGAGGGAGCTCGACAGCCGGATTGCACTGATGTTTTGCTGGTTTTGATTCCACGCTAAGACGCCATCTTGACGAGAGTCGCTTTGTGTTTCGATTTTGGTTGGAATCTGAATATAAGAACTGAGAAGCGCGATCGGATGTTGCGGCCTGGAAATTGTGGAATCGTGGACGCTAATGTTAGGTCAGAGAACGCGCTGCAAGCTTCTAACTCTGGGCACTGCAGTGCAAGCACGCCTTGCTTTCGAATTCGCACCAATCTCATCTTTGGGAAGCCGCAAGAAGCTGCTTGTTTCTAGCTCCGAAAGAGTCGCGGTGCATCTTGCAGGTTGTTATTGTGTCCGTGCTGCTTCCTGTGTCCTGCCTGACTCACCAATGCTTTAAATGCAGCCTCGAAAGAGAGTGAGTCAATGCAGCTGAAAAATGGCATTTGCCCATTCGCACTTTTGGAAGGTCAGTTTATGTGGAGTCCAGGGAGTTAGATGTTGGTAGAGCGGCGCCTGGGAGGCAGCTATGGCCCTGTGCTGGGGGCCCTGGTTCGCAGAGGCTCTGGCTTCTGCGCAGAACGGCCGGGAGCCGAGGAAGAGTGAAATGTTGGCCAAGTGTAGCGGTAGGGCTTAGCAGACGTGCCCGGCCAAAGTACATTTGGCAAACCTGCGGTCGAAAAAAGAGCTGCGATGGTGCGCGGCCCCCCGAATTGCAACCTGCAACCGGGCCTGCTGATCCGGGAGAAGTGGAAGTGATCCTGGATGCCACGCAGGATAACACCCTGAAGCTGGAGCAGACCAACTTGCGGGATTCTCGAGATTCACTCTGCAGGCAGGTGAAAAGCCAGAAGTACTCACTGCAGCGGATTCATGAATTGATAGCTTCTTCCTGATGCCGATTCATGTGTGCACGGCACCTACTCCCTTGGCAACACGAAAGCACATGCAGGCCGTCCCCAAGAAGTTCTTACTCCGGGCTTCTGGGAAGGCCCACAAAGAATACGTATATATATATATATATGTATATATGTGTATATCCAGAGGCACCTCGAAACAACGCTCACATGTGTGCCCCGAGTGTGAGGTCCTCCCGTACTCCGTCGCCATGCTCCAGACGGCCTAGGCCGCCTCTCTTTTGATGTCGAGGACGAGCTCTCTGACAGATCCCAATGGTGTGCAAAGGAGCTTGCCTGTGACTCCTCGATCGGGTGCCCAAACTCAGAGGCACCTCGGCGACGTGCAAGTTGTGGCCCAAGAGAAGTTATAGAAAGCTTCACGATGTGCTTCCAGGTCTTCTTGGGAGCCTCGCCGAAAGGAGTGGTCAGATTTTAGCCATCGCCTGAACGAGGTCTACGGCACAGGAGCATCGACAGGGGAAACCTTGGCACCCGCTAGTTGACCCTAAGCCCTAAACCCTAAACCCCAAACCCTAAACCCTAAACCGGATGCGACATATCATGGTAGGAGCAGGAGGCTTCGCTGACGTCATCGAGGCTGGGCTGACGGGTCCAGGGCCAGGGTGTGTTCTGTCAGTTCTTAGAACCTCGGTAGGCCCTTGGGATATTGTGTATTTTCTCTAGTTTACAGAGCTGTGGGAGCATGCAGCTCGCATCAGTTGCTAAACAGCTCTTCCCAACTGAGCAGAGCTGGGAAAGCTACCGGCTTTTTTGCTGACTCGGCGTGGCCAGGGGGTGTCCTCCCGGCCGCGACTTCCGGCTGAACCTGTTGCTACAACATCCAGCCTGGCGCACGGTAGTTATTCAGTGACTCAACTTTAGTCTGTCTGCTGTTGGCAGCTGCTACTGGCAGCCTCTGTTTCTTCTCTCCTCTTTTCTCTGACCATGTAGCTCATTGATGATTCTCCCTGGTGCAGCAATCAGAATCTGCATCTGTCATGCGATTGAAGATTTGGGACCAAGCACAACTTAAATTTTCGACCGCCATTGCATCTATGGCGACCCGCGCGCGGCTCTTGGCCAAGGAGGGCAAGGCCCAGGCCCACAGCAAGGCCTCGATCTTCTATGGCGCGGACGAGTACCTCGAGGAGCTCAAGCGCAAGTATGAGCATGACCACGACACTTGGTTTTAAGCACACTACGGTAACAGTTCATAGCACGATCTTTTCTGAGATAATGATATTGTACCGTTCTTGTTCAGTCCTTAACTACTTGTAGGTCAATCGATCTTCACGAAAGAGATCAACATGACAGGCCTGCTTTGGTCTACTTTCTTCGCACTAAGAAAACAACAGCCTGAGCTTCCGAGTTAAAGGACTGCTTAGGCTGATGAGGTTCATGAATGAGACTCGTTACGGAGTTGAAGGCTCTTTGGAGAATTACTTTGAGAAGGGGCTTTCGGGCTAGGCCAGAAGTGTCACTTTTGCTCGTATCGGTGGCGCTCAGGTAAGTTCTTCTGCGTGGGGCATTGCCCTTGCCAGAGGCCATAAATTCATGAGATGGGTCGGATCCTTGTAAACCTGGTCTCGGTGAGGAAACCGAGTTCCTCCGAAATGCGGAAGGGTCGGGTCACAGCGCCTTCGATTCTTAACACAAAAGTAAAGTCTGTTACGGAGTTGGCGGGTTGTAACGGAAACTGCCGGCTTGAAACCGTTGCAGAAACCTTGCCGGGGCGTAGCAGAAACCAACACGTGTTCTTTGTTTCAGGGTTTAGGGGTTAGGGTTTAGGGTCTAGGCTTTAGGGTTTAGGCTTGCGGGCGTGATTTCCGTTACCATTTTTCTTGCTTTCCGTTTCGGTTTTCGGTTTAATTTCGTTGCATTCCCTTCGGTTTCCGTTACACACCTTACCCTGAACACAATGCAGGGGTGGAGAGAGACCGGACTGAGGAGGGAACATTGGTGCCCTCTCGGATCCCTGGGGGGCCAAAGCCGAGGTCCATGTTATTGTTTGTTGGTATTCTTTTCGTTGTTATATATAAATTCTTCTCCGTCTTTGCACTCGAATTCTTCTTCTTGATGTCCAAATAGTTTTAAATGAGAGTCCTACTGATTTTCATAGGATCCTTAATTGGGGCACATTCCGGGGGCTTGTAGCAATCCCGTTCCTTCGTGTCTTTTCGCGCTCCGAGGCTAAATCCGTGGTAAGTAATCGGAGCCTTATCAAACTAACCATAAGAATCCATAAAATGAGTAAAACTATATTCGAGTCTTTTGGCGTTAGACGCAAGACGTTGCTTGTACTTGTACAAGCCTATGTGTCCTTGAACTCGTGCCATTTTGGTTCTAGTGCCAAAAACTTTCAGCGACTTTGGGTCTTGTCATCAAGTAGCTCCCTGTGCAGCTGATTTCGAGGGCCTGTCTCAGGCGGAGCAGGAAGCAGGGCAGGCAATTCCCGCGGCCTCACCTACCGTCAGTGGCCCGCCAGTCTCCAGGTCCAGGTTAGCAAAGTGACGGGCCTATGAGGAATCAGCCCCTTGGACTATGCCCGCCTCCGCCTTGTCTTGGCCCGTTTGCAGGTCACCGGACTGGTTGGCCAGTTGGGCTACGCGACGCAGATCGCACCAGCGATCCCTGCCAAGATGCCCCCCAGTCAGTCCGTGCCGGCAGTGGATGCTGCAAGCGCCTCGCCTTCAGCCAAAATGTTCAGCTTGTCGGTGGTTGTGGCAAAGCTCCCTCCACCCGGCATTTCCCTAAATTCCTCGCATCTTGGGACCTTCCGAGCCTTGCAGCGCTCCCCGTTTCGTGGCCGGGGGCCTGGTTGTCGAGCCAAGTTGTTGAGCTTGCCTTCGTTTAAGGCTTAAGGTCAACCGTTTCTGGATGACAGATAGCCAGGGGACCATCGCCTGCAGAAGCACCGACAGAACGATCACTGTTCTTCGGAACCGCAGCTTTGCGTCGACGCACCAGACATTCGTAGCAGACGGAACCAAGCACGAAGTTTGGTAGGACTGAGGTCAATGACAACGCAATCATAAGTATCATAAGTTCATAAGCGCTAGCACAAGATAGGCTTGAGTTGTAGTTGCTTTGGCATTGTAGTTGGAGCAGGCTCAAGTAGTGAGCTGCGCAGTTATTTTGCTGTTTAGGGGGGATATTGATCCTTCTCACAGCAAAGTGAGCTCTTCCCGATTCATGCGTATGGTGTGCTGGCAAATTTGCAAGCGTCGTTACTTTGCATCCGCGTCATCAACATTCTTCAATGTCCTGGAACCAGCCTTATCCTCAACATCGTTACTGTCAGCATCATCATCGTTTTGAGCCGGAGATCAACATTGAGAGATCGATATTTGGTTCCTTCATTCATGCCTGTTTCACTGAACAACATCATTGTCATTATCATCCGCATAGTTTGCGCCTGCACGTCATCATCAGCCCGTCATCGTCGTCGTCATTGCTAGTATTATCACTTACGAACTTAATCAACGTTGTCAATATCAGCAGCATCGTCACCATCAGCGCTATTGTCGGTTTCGGCGGGGGGGGGGAGGGGAGGGAGGCGGGGGGAGGGGGGGGGGAGGGCGGGGGGGGGGGGGGGGGGGGGGGGGGGGGGAGGGGTATCATTTTAGGCATTCTACTGAAATGTGACAGAAATCCTATTTCGACCAATAAGAGCACATTCAAAATAATCAGAACTCTACCTACCTAAAGTACACTACATCCCGGAGCCCAAAGCGCAAAAAAACACAAAACCAACGGAAGAATTACCATAAACATTTTCCAGCCAAGCCAAAACGACAGGACCCTCAAACCCTGCCAGCAATGTTCAAAGGTTCGCTTCTCTAATTCGCAGCCTTGCGGAGCCAAGAGCCGGTTTTTTTGATTAAGGATTCTTCACAGGATCTTAACCGGTGGTCTTGGCATCTAAGGAGATCGCCGCTCTCAAGAACGCACTGCCTGGTGAAGGAGACCCAAATGCAGCAGGCGTTGCGCAGAGCAGCGACAAGATGCTTTCGGTTCAGAAAAACAACGAGAACAGCAGTCTGAAGACCAATCGGCTTTTCCAGACCCCGAACAAGCCAGACCCATGCCGCAAAACTTGGCGTTCCTCTTCACCAAGACACTCCCCTGAACCATTAAGCAAGCTGTTTTTTCTTTAGTTTGTTGCCCACATCTTGAGCATCTTCGGTCAAAGTTTGAGTTAGCTTTTAAAGATTTCTGAGGATTACGCCTGAGCAAATGATTTACATGTGGAACGTGCTCACAGCGATCTTTTGCAGCCAAGTATTGATGGTAGTCGCCTATTGCGCAGCCTTGGCTTGCTTCCCAGACTTTTGGTGGACTTGCACGCTGTGCTTCGGCATCCCGTTTTCGTACATCGCCATCCAGCAGAGCCTCGTCAACACCTCGACATGTCCACTGCTTTTTGGAAGTGTTCAGCATGTTGGTTTAGCTCTTGTATGAAATGCTCTCAGCGAGGATCTACATCGATCATGATGTCATGCACGGTGTAACCTTCCCCGTGTACGAATGGCAGCGCTTCTTGACCCACCCTTTTGCAATGATGCAGCACAGCGGGCCTTAGGCCCGCGCCATGCTGCCGTATGGAAGCACCTGCGGCAGTTGAACCGAACAGTGACCCACCCTTTTGCGGACTTTTTCAGCCTTCCGTAGGAGGAGCTAGTGCTGGAGCACAACAGGATTCGACAGACCAAACATTGTTTAGCTTAAGTTTACTTGGTGGTCTCGTAGTTGTAATGATTTTGATCACTTGAAATGGGGCGTGGTGTGTGAGGCATCACGCGTCCACTGTGGATTTGCTCATCCAGGGCGAGTTCGGCTGGGACCCTGAGGAGTTTCACTATGCCTTGCAGGTGGGCAGGGCCATGGAGCTCCAACTGGTACAAGTACCTGCTCACCGTGCCGTTTATTCCTGTGATTCACTTCTTTGGCCTGAACGACACCGGCTCCCTTTTCGCCCTGGAGTGGTGGATGCACTTCCCGGATGAGGGCGCAGGCGGCAAGTGCAACAAGGAGCTTTCCAGCTGCAAGAAGACACGCAATGTGCACTGGAGGCTGCTTCAGGTGGGGTCTGTGGAGTAGGAATTGTGAGATTCCCGTCCAAGTACTTACCATTCAAGGCTTACGGGTGTCGGGGTGGGTATGAACCCAGTCGTCCTCGTAAGCTTGATTTGTTGTGGCTGATAAGGTTCTGGAGCAAGTGGGTTCCTCGCCGCATCAAACACAATGCTTTTGTCCTGTCCCTGTGGGCCTTCGTGTGGCTGCTCGGCACCTACCCTTTGGGACGCCCCTTGAGCAAGGGCTGGCGCTTCATGTTCACCGTGTCGTTCTTTGCCCGCATTGGGTTCTCGGCGGCCTGGATGTTCATCACCAACTTCACGTGCCTTTGCGGGTCAACAGAGGTTCTTCTGCCATTTGCACGTGGTCAGGGCAATGGTTTCCGCAGTGTAGCGTCGGCGTCGACGTAATAGAGGTTTGTGCACGCGCGCGCGCGCGCGCGCGCGCGCATGTCCAGCCAAGGCATTCCCTTCCTTGGAACGAGTTCCTCGCGCAGGATCCGGGCCGTACCTGGCCAGTGCTGCACAATGCCATGGCCATGGTTCTGGGTCCGAGATAGAAACTCTTTGTGCAAAGGTAAAAAAAGAAGCCAAGTCAGTTTTTTCTATACCAACAGCGATACTCTTCATCCCATCCTACGGTGTAGGTTCTGGGTGGCAAGGGGTGTAGGGTTTAGGGTTGCATCCTGTCCAGTCCGTGGTGAATTGCAACACCGTGCTTACACCCAACGCTGGTTGCGCCTCAAGTGCCCAGTGAAGTGAGGTTCACCATGCGTTCCCCAACGCTGTCGGCACTCTGAGCCAGCGCGGACGCTTCCATGGCTGGGAGAAGGTGCATGATGCAGCGGCCGAGGTTCTTCACCGCGGCTTGTGGAAGGCAAATGGCGATGAGGATTCTTCGCCAAAGTTCATATTGATTTTTTCCTTGTGGTCAACTCGTGGTTTTTACGTTCGGGGATCTGGATACTTGACGCAGTCTTGACACTATACAGTCCACAAACAATCAACAGCAATTTCGGCCAAGGAGACCCAGATGCAGAAAACTCAGAGGAAGCGCTCCCTGATGATGAAGCAGGGCAAGTAGACTCGCGTACTCATCAGATTGTCGTGCCCCCCAAAAGGCTGTCGGCTTGTACAGCACTCTGGGGGCCTCCTCCCTTCTAGAGGGATTTACCTGTACAGCCGCACAAGCGCGGACCACTGCACTCTGCACCTGAAGGTGCAAGGAGGGCAACCCATCGTCATATGGAGATTCGCTGAATGTTGGTTGCCTGTTGGGTTGTTGTTGTGATTTCCATTCGTTGGCTTTGAGTACGTATAGCATGACGAGTCGAAAGATCTGAGGTCACAGCCGTGACCCGACTCCACGCGGCACAGCGTCGTTGATGCCTGGTGCCGTCCACAGCTGGAAGACTTTGTCGGCTCGTGAAAGTCGATTTGGCGCATGAAGCTGCACGCATTGAAAGCTGCGATCTCAGAAGGACTGTGATTCACACAACAGATCATGTCATGCAGCAAGCGTGAACGGACACACAGCTTTAAAGTCAAAGCCGAAGCAGGACTCCGAACCTGAGAAGTTGCAGAATGTAGATTAGTGGAGCCTGCTTAGCCTTGAGGTTGCTAGATGCAGGAGGTTGACGAAAGGCTGTTGAGCCTTTTCAGTCTACTTCTTCAGCTCTACAAGAAGCTACCCCACCCCTCCCCCCCACCCTACCCCCACTCCCACTCCATACATTCGGCCCCCCAAAAGCACTCGGCACTCGTAGCGCGCAGCGCGCTGTGGAGCTGCTGCCATGGCGTGCGCTGGAGCTTTGCTGATGCGGCGCGCCCCATGGCTCATCGCACGGAGGCTCCGCGTGGCACGGCGTGGCGTGCACAAGTGCAGACACATTGTGGCGACACGGATTCGGAACAGGCACCGGAAGGGGCTTATTGCCACGATTGAGCAGTCCGCTGTCCAGGTGCCTCCGTCAGATGCCCATATGGAGGGTCGACCAACGCTGCTGCAGGGCATTGGCCAGCGGCACTCCTCCATTCGTGTCCCTTCGCAAACAGCAGTTTGAAGCTTGGTTTCAGCATGTGTCAGCCAAGTCCGAGTTGCATCCTCCGCCGTCCTTGCAAGATCGTACTGGGCACGATCATGTATGATCCTGTCGACATTGCATGTGCCAGCAAGGAAGTTGGCACAGCAACGCTGATCGAGGGCCTCGACCTGACCGTCCAAAGTGGCGAGCGGTGGGCCCTTGTAGGGCCCAACGGGTCAGGGAAGAGCAGGGTGGCCCAAGCTCTGTCGCAGAAATGGGCGTCGTCCTCAGAACTATGTTCGTTGTTATTTCTTGTATATCCCAGAGGTTAGAATTTACAATATATATATATATGTATATCTATGTATATATATATATGGATATATATATATATAGATATATATATGTATATGTATATAAAAAACCTGCATTCTATGTGTGTTGGCGTGCCGTGCCCAGACTCCTCAGGTCGCAGCCGGGGGGCCTACATCTGCAGGCCACGTGTCCTTTGATGACCAGCGGCGAATGCTGCAGGACCCCAGGTTTAGGGTTTAGGGTTTAGGGTTTAGGGTTTAGGGTTTAGGGTTTAGGGTTTAGGGTAGGGATTAGGGTTTAAATAGGGTTTAGGGTTTAGGGTTTAGGGTTATTGAGCCCTAAATTGCAACTGAAGACCCAAACAGGGCTTAGGACTTGGAAGTCGATAAGCCCTCAACATCTTCAAACCCTAGACCCACAGAGTGCGCAAAAGCTTAATCTAAGCAGCTGCAGAGACAGGGCGAGAATGTCACTAGGGTGTGGTTGTACAAGTGCTATGTAGGGGACTCTACAAGGAGGTAAATTAGACTTGTAACTCATTAGGAATCCGCCACAGGATGAGCGCAGGGACTTTCAGGAGAGCCGCTACGAGTCGCAGCACCTGCGCGCAACAGCCGCTCAGACTCCTTTGGCTTCTCTCGACATCAGCATTCCCTAAAAGCCACCCTAGACCCCAAACCCTAAGGGCCATGGCCGGATGTATATTCCCATAGCCCGTATAAACGTTTGCACCAAAGAGGATTTTGAATCCTGAGCGCTCAGGTTGCATCCTATCTCTTTCCCGACCGCTACCCTCAGGATCCTAACTACGACCCTGCTACCTGGGGAGACTCTGATGAAAGCTCGACTTGGCATAATTTTGCAATGTAGGGGTTTAGGGTTCGCTGGAGGGTTGCTGTAAACTTCCAAACGCCTCAACCCCTCAACCCCTCAACCCCTCAACCCCTCAACCCCTCAACCCTAAACCCTAAACCCTAAACCCTATAACCCTAAATCCTAAACCCTAAACCCTTGCAAACGTGTCCAAGGATACCGGCCGCCCCGGACACGCGTGTCACCACTTCCGGCGCCGTACGACGCCACCGGCTCCCACCCCCTGCTGCACGAGCTCGAAGCAGCGTCGACCACAGGCTGGGCCAGGATTCTGTAAGTTGAAAGATGCCACCTCTGCTCAGGCCGACCATCTTTTACCCTGTCACCGGGGTTTCGTACGTGCCATGTGTTGCATGTCACGGCCTGCTTCCAAAGGTGGTTCTTTCATTCTGGGGTTTGGAGTTTGGGTCATAGGCCAGCAACCTTGTAATTCCAAACTCAGCCCTAAACCCTAAACCCGAAACCCTAAACCCTAAACCCTAAACCCTGAACCCCTGGGAGGTGAGGCCGCTCGGCTGCTGAAGCTGTTCGGACTCTACGACCTGCGCCACCGGCCACTGTTCGCACTTTCCACCGGGGAGGCGGGGCCAAAGAGCGCCTGCCAACGGTTCTTGGAAGATGTATTTGGGCGGTTGTCAAAATTATGATCCCTTTGGGGGTACCCTATAGGGATGCAAAAAGGAACCATAATGTTGACAACCACGCAGTTAGTATCTCCCCCGTCATGACCTCAGGCTTCATGTCACACTCCTCAAAACCTCAGGCAGACCACTCAGCGAGCTCGCAGATGAGTATATTGGGTAGTTGAGTCATGATGTAAATGCTAGCAAGATGCAGAATAGAAGCTGCATCAAACAGCTCTCTCTTGGCCTTCTGCTGTTCGGGGGCAGGGCCGGAAGCTGTTGCTTGTGGACGCTCTTCTGAAAGAGCCGGGGCCTTTGTACTGTCAGGCTGCCTCCATGTGCTTCTCCGTCGTGCAATCGTGTTGTAAGATGGGGACTGGGGGGCTATTCTGGCCCCCAAGAACCCCAAGAACCCTAAACCCTAACCCAAGAACCCTAAAAAGACCTTGAGGTCCAGCCTTTTGGTGCTGGATGAGGCCTTTGACGGCTTGGACAAAGACTCCCGAGCCGAGCTGGAGAGCGTGCTGCAGGCGGTTTTTGAGGATGGAAGCAAGACCCTGGCGACCTGGAAGCAGTTTAGGGTTTAGGGTTTATAGGCTTTAGGGTTTAGGGTTTAGGGTTTATAGGCTTTAGGGTTTAGGGTTTAGGGTTTAAGGTTTAGGGGGAAGCAGTCATGAGCAGGAGGCGCGGAACACGCCCCCCCAACCGTAAGCTTCCCCAGGTTCCTTTCCCTTCTTTCGCTTCAGGACCTGAAGGGCCGCCGAGGGCATAGGTGGATCCAAGGTGATGATTGCGCACCGGGTGGAAGACCTGACGCCGGTGCCCACGCACGCGCTGCTCCTGGGCCAAGGGCCAAGCGGCACCGGCTGCAGTGCCTGGGATTATGGTGCTTACAGAGGTTTTGAGTCGGGGGCTCCTCCAGACTCCAACTTGCTTTCGTTGCCCTGCCTGTGCAGAATTGACGTGCCCTCTGCGGACGACAAAAGGTGCTGGCAGATGGGAGGACATGAAGGACCAGATCGGCAGCTTCTTGCAGGCCAACACATACAGAGACATGCTGGAAGTAGGAAGATGGAAAGTGGAGGATGTGGACACTGCGTTGCGTGCTCAGGCAGACAAGATAGCTGCGGAGATGTCAGGCTCAAGCCAGCCGTCGTCACCTGGACCTTGCATCCCCAAGGACACCCTCGCCTTGCCTTGTTCGGGCCTGCCGCTTTCAAGGCAGTCATTTGACTGGTACTAGGACCTGGTACCAGAAAGGGCCGTAAAAGCCCCCAGTGAGGCAAACCAAGATTCTGACCACCTCCGTAGCAGGAAACTGACGTAAGGATCAACCAGCTACGAGAAACACAAGCCACAGGAGGGTCAAGAGCCCCTGGTGGAGTTCAGGAATGTAACCATCCAGCTCCTGGCTTGCACTAGGGTTCCCTGAAAGCCAGCCCCTAGTGGCCTTCCTGCTTGACATACGCCATGCCGCTATGCGAATCTGTCCCGTAAGGTACGGCCCGATACGTGTCTTCAACAAGCTGAGCTGGACCGTCCGTCAGTCTGAAAAATGGATTGTGGTCGGCGGCAATGGCACGGGCAAGACTACTTTGGTGGATCTTATCACGGGAGAGAACGTGCAAGGCTACCAGCAAGACATTCACTTGTTCGGCCGGCAAAAGGGAAGCGGGGAGAGCGTCTGGGACATTAAGAAGCAGCTTGGTGTTATCTCGAGCGAGCTTCACATGGAATACGTGATTTTTTCAGACCCGCGCTTCGACCGCAAAGTGACTGCCTGGGACGTTGTGTGTTCCGGGCTCTTCGACAGCGTTGGCTTGTACGTCGAACCAACCTCTGTACAAACGGCAGCCGTGCTTCAATGGGTTGACAGACTTGGCACCTCGGTTGCAACCTCGATGGGCTAGCGACTTGAAAGCAATGCATATTAGTAAAACTCAATGAAAGCGTTCCATAATGATACGACTAACAATGCCAACAACAAAAGCACTGTGTCGCCCCAGCTATTCAACTGGCCGCATTAGGCCTACAGCAGCTGGTGATCGCTCCAAGCTGTGACACGGCTTTGGCTAGCTTGGCGCCTTTCTCTTCGAGCCCCCATTTCTTCGACCTCTCGCATGGGTAGCTCTTCTTTGTTGGCGTGCAGAATCAAGCATCATGCATCACTGTGAGTATGTGAGTCTGTGAGTTGGGAAGCATATTATGGAAACATGTTGCAACATTCCAGCCAAGGCAGCAGAAGTTGGTGCTGCTTTGTCGAGCGATGGTCGCCGAGCTCAAAGCAGCTAGGGGAAGCAACAGCTTTAAGAGGAAAAGGGGATGAAAGGAGGGCCTGAAATCGGCAGCTAAGTATGACTGGTCGACGCGGTCGCAAGACTCGGATTGAGAAGCTTCAGGTGAAGGAACCTCGGTTGCTGCTTCTCGATGAGCCGACGCATGGGCTGTCAGGCAGGAACCGCATGAAGTTCTTGTCGCTTCTCCAGCCGCCTGTCGAGGAACTTCAGAAAGTTTCAGAATTTTGGGTTTCGGGCGTCCGCTCCCCCTTGGGTGCCGAAGACAGCCTGACGTGTGATGCTTGCTTTCTACAGATCCAAGGCGGCTGGCGCACACTTCGGATGTGGCAATTATCCTCGTCACCCACAGAGAGGACGAGATTGAGACGTTGGGCTTTCCCAACGTCCTACGGCTTCGGAAGGAGGGCCACTCCATTTCGAGCAGCGCTGCTCTGTGACAAAACGCCGCGTGTCCGCCTCACCTACCTGGTAGTCAATGACAGCCGAGCCTTGCTGGATGCATTGTCCTCAAGCCCAAAGCCGCCTAACCGAACCGAGCCAAGGCGGCACGTTCTGCGGTGGCAGTGCGGCGCGCTCCTCACGGCTTTCCACTTGGTGTGGTGTCCGATCTTGTAGTTTCTGATCTGCCTCTGTCTTGTCCCTTTTTGGGAACGCTTGTTCATGATGGTTAACAACATTCTCCTTGCAGTCTGCTGCTTCTCTTGCTTTTTGTCTCCTGGTCTACACTGCATGCCATCTTCCACGTATTCCGTGGGTCTCCTCTGACTCTCTGAAGGATGTCTCCACGCCAAGAAGCATCATGGTACTACCTTTTGCTGTTTGTCCAGAATATGAATGTCCTTTATTTTTTTTGCACCCAAACAGGGATCTGATTTAGAGAACTGACCAAACATGCGTTCGGACGCTGGCGAGGAACACTCGGTTCAGCAAACTCTCGCACACATTCTTGTGTCTCATTGCTACCAGGTCCCCATGTTCGTAGCTGGGCCTCGTGTATGGTACGTCTTCTCTTGTGGGGTATGCGGGCAACCCAAACTAAGCCAGCCACGTACAAACCACACTTCCCTGAAATCATTTGTCGCTGTCGTTCTTGGTCCTTCCATTTCTCACTGCTGACATCGCTGACGGTGGCCGTAAACAGCTTCAGAACATGTAGATGGGGAGATCATGAGCACTGACATTTGGAGACGAAGAGAACCCGCATCCAGGTTCCCACATGAGCCGCTTTCACGCAGAGACATTGTGCGAGCTCTGCACCCTGCCAAAAAAAAGTGACGCCACTACGAACCCCAGCGCCCCACCCTGCAGCCCACCGTGCAGCCCACCGTGTACCACACCTTAGCTAGATCACTTTTTTTGGGTGCCTTTTGCGGTGCAAGAAAACACGATGCGACCCGGCCTTGGCCTCGCGTGAAATGCGACGCCGAGCCCACAGCCATGGGGGCCAAATGCAGCGAGATGGCCATGGGCACGCCCTCCCAGGTGAAGACTTCGGAGGCAAGAATGTGATCCAAGTGAGGGGGAGTCTGAGCTTTTGGCTGTGTCCAGGCTTTAGTAGACGAGGAGGAGGACGACGGAGAGGCCAGGGGGCGGCAAGGGGAACATGGCGCCAGGGGCCTCGCGGACCAGAGAGCTTGCAAGCTGCATGTCGCAGGACGAGGAGGGTGAAGAGGAGGAGGATGAAGAGGATGCAGCTTCCTCACTCTTTGTGGCAAATGACCGCCTGACAGTATTCGGATGTGCACACAGCGCCACCTGAGGAAGAGGCGTCTGTGAAGGCGGACGCAGAGAAAGCGTTGAAGGCAACATGGGCAGTTTTCAGCTTGGCTTCATGGATCCTGGATAGGGCTGGCGTGATTTGCTCGTCGCTACACGAAGGGGTCGCTAGCCCTGAAACCAAAACCCTAATCAAGCCTCCCATGTCAGGCAGCAAATCGGAAAGTCGACCCGTGCTTGTGCATACCCGCAGCCGCAGGGCCACCTCGTGCGCGGCAAGACCGCTGCCTTTGAGGAGGTGTGAGGGGGATTCAGGGTTCAGCGGTCCGCGAGAACGATGACTTGGCACTTTTGCGCTGTCGCTCCCATGGACTGGAAAGGCAATCGAGCATGCCACTTCGGTGGGCATCGACGAGGACATGATCGCACAGGCAGAGAGCAAGCTGAAGCAGCACAAGGCCAGAGCGTTGCAGAGTAGAGTAGAGGAGCGTCTAGCCCACAGATGCCGGCACAAGCCTTTGAAGCAACAGTACTGCATTCCAGGTGCTGCGGGAGCGGGAAGTGTTCATAGAGGACGGGCTGACTGTCACATAGGGACACGACCGGGAGATCACAATGCTCTCTCGGAGCCATGTGCCAAACGAACAGGGCCGAAGTCCAACTTCCGGAAGTGCTGAGCCCTTCCTCAGCAGGAGCTCCCCAAGTTCCTCAAATCCGAAGATGCAGATGACGAGACGAAGTGCCAGGAGCCGTGTTCACGCCGGGAGCTTCCCTGGGGGTCTTTTGTAGCGCTTTGTGGCCTTGTGGGGTGTTGAGCCTGTGGAGGGGACCACTTGGGCAAACTGGACAGACTGTGATCACAACATGTCGCATCATTCCTCTCAGCCAGCCTGCCATCAAGTTATCACGAAAGTTACGGTCATAGAATCGGAAGAGAACTTGCATCACAGAGAAGGCTGGGAGGCGCGACTCAAGGGACAAAGGCAGCAGCGGCAGACTGAGAGCGCCGCAGAAGTTGTGCGCCGCATTTGGTCAGATCCTGCCAGGAGCAGATTGAAGTGGGCAAGAAGCATGGGGCTCTCCTCTCGGATGCCCTTTCCCGATCTCCCCCCCCGCCCTCCTGGGTGGACCCCTTCTTCGTCCCTGAGCTCAGGTTCCTGAGACTCACTTGCAGCAGCTCCGGGAGCGCATCGAGGCTACTCGGCTCTGAAGCCCCAAAGCAAAGTACAGGGGTGGGGGGGCCCTCGGTCCTTGGTCAGTTTCGTGAGGGTCCGTGGGCTTGTAGCATCGTTTCCACGGTCGTTGCCAAGCGCTTTGTCTGCCCAGTTCATCAAGCTCGGTCGCGACTTGGAGGAGGAGGAGGTGCAGAAGGTGGGCGCGCAATGCACGCATGCCTTTGCTGCTGTAGGAAAGGATAGTATCAACCGCTTTGCTCAGGCGAACGAGATGACGACCGAGTCGACGCGCCGCTTTGTCACCTCCTGCTTTGCAGGCTCTTCCACGGTCCTTCAGTCATCGTGGGCATCTGCAAAGCAGCTCTTTGAGGCCGCGCCCTCACACACGTGGATGAGAAGGGCAAGAAAGTCAAGGCACGGCATTTTGAATGCCAAGGGCCTCCTTACGAGCTCGTTTTGAACATTGTTGAACTGTTTGCCTCCGTGATGCTGACAAACCTTCCCCCCCAGCCCCCCTCCTGTCTCAGCTGCAAGCCTCCACCATTACCACAGCCGGCCGGCACGCGCCTGCAATCGGAGCAAGCTCCCGCCACGCGATGCTGCGCTTGCAGGTCCTTTGCAAGCTTGACCCTGCCATGCGCAAGCTGCGCATCGAAGAGGCGGGCGCTTGCAAGAGAGTCCCGTGATGCCACGACGCATGCTTGGCTCGTCTTCCGGCATCTCCCAGTCCCAGCCTGTCACAGCTCAGGAGGCAGGAGGCGAGGTGTGCACCGCAGACCTGGCCAGCGTTCAGGTGGGAGATGTCCGAATCACGATAGTGGGGTTCAGGATAAGAGGGGACCACTAGTAATATATAGACCCCCAAGTATAGACCGTAGGATCCCCTTTATACTCAGGACCCCAATAAAGTACCCCTAACAGGCCCTAACATCGTAAACCCCCGCATGAACAATCACCCGACTTCGGAGCTGCGTCGTGTTTCGACCTTCCTGCGCAGGCTTGTGCAGGGACGCTGGCGGGACTGGGTGAAACGAGCCGCTGGCTTAGAGCCCTGCACAAAAGCCGCCGGTTTTCGGAAGAAAGACTGTTTCCCCACCTCCCCACCCCAAGGCCCTTTGACGTCGCTCTCCGACGAGGAGCAGGTGACGTGGGTTGAGGGTCGCGAGTCCCCCCCCAAAATCCCCAAGCCCCGTTCATATTCTTCCCTGGCACTTCATTTTTGCATCCAGACCCTAAACCCTAAACCTTAAACCCTAAACCTTAAACTTCCCAGTAACCTTCGGCCAGGACCGCTCCATTGCACTGAGAGCAGCCGGTGAAGGTCCTTGGCTCCTCCTGGAGTGCCCTGACATACCTTGACTAAGTCCCAACACTCATTTGGGGGTTTACGATGTTAGGGGTACCTCTTTCAGGTCCTTATGATAAGGGGATCTTACTTTTTTTCGTTTCATATTTTCTGACAGGGGTCCCTTATTCTCGTAAACCCCCATATTTACGCCCTCTCCAGTTTTTCTTAGACCTGCACGGAAACTCCACCGAACCAAGAGACTCAGCTCTGTACGTACCATTCTGGTCATGGTTGTTGTCATCATTCTTGTCATTGTCGTTGTAATCGTTGCCTTTATATTAACAGTCCTTAATCGGGAATATAATGGGGGGGGGGGGGGGTACTATAATCCCTAGTAAGGATTGTTAGTATAAGGGGGAACATCCCAAGTTGTTTTGTTGGTCACTCTAGAGAGACAATGCGCCTCAACCCTAAGACCAAAGGAATGAAGCCACGGGCTGCCCTAAACCCTGGAACCTCCAAAAATCAGCCCTGCCGCAAAGCCCCAACATCTTTGAAACCCCTCAAGCCCCCTAAGCCCTACACCTCAAGACCCTTAAAGCCTTAAAACCTTGAAGCTATTACACATTACACATAACACATTTCATTTTACCTGTTATATACTTTATACTATATTATAGATTATAGATTGTAGGTTGTAGATTGTAGATTATATATTACAGATTATATATTGTATATTGTATGTTATATATTATATGTTATGTATTTTATATTATATATTATATATTATATATTATATATTATATATTATACATTATACATTATATATTATATATATATTATATATATTATATATATATTATATATATTATATATATTATAACATTAAACATTATATATTATAGATTATATATAATATATAATATATAATATATATATATATAATTTATAATATATAATATATAATATATATATATAATATATAATATATAATATATATATATAATTAATAATATATAATATATAATGTATATTATATATTATATATTATATATTATATATTATATATTATATATTGTATATTGTATATTGTATATTGTATATTGTATATGGTAGATTATACATTATATATTATATATTAAATATTACACATTATTTATTGTATATTACATATTATACATTATATATTGTTGATTATATATTACATATTCCATGGAAACATAGAGATAATAGAGGGCTTCCTATGAACACGTGAAGAAAATAGAGGGTTTCTTGTGGGAATATGAAGAAATAGAGGTTTCCCTTTTAAAGGATCGAGAAAATAGAAGGTTCTCCAACCACTACCACCACTACTACGAGGGGTGTTCTTCTTGATCCTTATTAGTTTTTTTGATCCGTCAGCCATGAAGTCTTGGCAGTCCGAGGCAACGCCCTGAGCTGCACGCCGAGTTCCTCTTGGCCCTAGCGGCCACGGGGCCCAGAAGGGTTTGGGGTTTAGGTTTTAGGGTTTCGGATTTCGGGTAGGGTTTTGGGAAGGGTTGAGGGCTCATTTCATGGGGTTTTGGGACCTATAGGGTTTTCGGGGTAGGGGCTTATGGGGTGTTGAGGGCTGTGATGTTTCATGACCTTCATGGTTTTGGGGTTTAAAGGTTTCAGGGTGAGTTGGGCATTGCGATCCTCAGCCCTAAACCCTGAACCCTAAACCCTGAAGCTGAACTGCCGTCTTCGAAGGCAGACCTGGCCACACCGAAGAGGGACCATAGCCAACTACTACAGGGCGGCGCGAAAACAAACCTGAGCAGAAGAGAGTACAGAGAGCTGAAAGGACATCCACCCTAAGCCCTAAGCCCTGAAACCCCAAACCCCAAACCTTCAACCCTAAACCCCAAACCCTAAGCCCTTGCACCCTAAACCCGGAGCCTACGGGAACCGATCCCGTTGGGCGCAGCTGAGGTTCTCGGAAGTGGCAATGGCCCCGACCCCAGGGATGCCCCCGAAGATCGGAATTCGGAGAGTCTCTGTATATGTTTGCGATATATATATATGTTTATAGGTGATAGTTGTATAACTGGTAAACCATGTTATAGATGTTCATTCGATACATTCGCATTCATCTATATAGTACAACAGTACATTGTACTCATACTCGAATATACGCATAGAATAACAATGTATGTATGTGTGTGTATATGTATATGTGTATCTTGTATAGCATCAAGACATGGCGAAGGTGAGGAGAAGCTTGCGTCAACGACAAGCATGAGGTCCAGGTCTGCCCCCCTACTGGCAAGCCATGCCTTGTTTGGGTTCCAGGCTGCTGGAGAGGCAGTAGTCGCCTTCCTGAGGCCAGGCGCTTCTTCACCAACTGCTGCTGCCGGGAATGTTGGCTTCTTGCTTAGGTAGTCTGGGTTGCTGCGAAGGAACTTCGCAAGCAAACAAGCAACATCAGGAAGACATACTATTTACGATATACAACTAACATGGTCATTGAATCCAAGTTCCTTTGCGATGGGCGAACCAGTCGTTGCTGTTCGCTGCTGTCGATGACCTCCCTTGTCCCTTCCCGCGATAAGGTGAGATTAGCGTCATGCTGGAGTCGATGGAGGTGCCCCTTGTGCAGATGGATCTGCGCAAGACGTTCATGCAAAGATTCAAATCTTGTGTGTGCCCAGGAGATGGATGAGCCGACACAAGATTCCAAGGCTGTCCGGGCAGTCTCTTGGCAAGCCATGCCGGCTGTACACTGTCCCAGCACAGCCAGGAGAAGAAGGACAAGAAAGATAAGAAGGACAAGAAGGATAAGAAGGACGATGGATGTGCGAGCCATGTCTCTGCCTGAAGCTGATACGGACACTTCTTTCTTCAAAGTGCTTCCCCTGACAGGAGGAGAAGGAGAAGAAGGAAAAGAAGGACAAAGAGGAGGCGCGCCGATGCTTGGCCATTCTTTATCTTGAAAGAGCACCTTGTGCTGTGCATGTGCAGGATGGCGACAAGAAGGATAAGAAAGACAAGAAGGCCGCCGGCTCCATCGAGCAGCCGAGCAGTGCTTCCATCCTCTGCCTCGTCACTCTCTTCTGCTCTTCCTGCGCCTCACCCAGGACAAGAAAGCCAAGAAATGAGGTGGAGTAACTGTCTGCTACTCACATCGGTTTGTTTGCTGAGTAACGCTGATCACGGTTCGTTAAGAAGTCGCAAGCCGAGGTTGTCTCGTGTTCATCTTCATCTTCAGATAGCTTCAGCCTTCTGGAACTAGTGCCGCCTTTGTGGATCATACTGAATGATGGCAGGCTGCATCGTAGGCCTAAATCTCGGTTTAGGGTTTAGGGTTTGGGGTTTAGGGTTAAACAGTTAACACAGCAACAATAGTGGGCTTTGATGGACAGTTGTCTCTCTGAAGCCCCGCATCCACAAGAAGGCGTGCCCTTGTTTGCCCTCGTTCACCCAGGCTGCTTGGCAGCAGATAATGAACCCACGAGGCTGATCTGCCCGAACCGCTTTTCCAGACACCGCTGTGAAGCGACATGCATCGGTCAGCCCAAGTTTGGGCTTAAGAGGGGGGTCACATCTTCTGCCCCCATAACCCTACACCACAAAACCTAAACCCCAAACCATAAACCATATCTGACCTGGGTTTCATGACTTGAGAGCGGCGCAGGATCCCAATTTGTAGCGTGGCACAAATGTGCCCGCATCCAGACCTGACGGCGCTGCAACTGCCAAGTCCAAAATTTGGGATACTGGGAGGGGGGGGGGGTGGGTCGTCGGTAGAGAATGTGGGCCTTTCTCGAAATCTACTAGAAAAGAGATCCAGGAAGGGCCCTCAAGACCGTAAGACTCTGTGCGTGCTTCTCCTGCTTAATCTGCTTGCCTGATTGCTACGCCCATCTAGCTGCGGGTCTCTGTGCATGGGGTTCGGGCACTCAACAACCACCCCTGCAACGTCCCCGTTAGGGGATGCGGGTGCGGGTACGGTCCATCCCCTAGCTCCTCGTGAGTTTCATGAGTTTCTGAGCTGACAAAACAGCTCCCAACGCTTAAGAAGCACCCCACGCGCAGGGCTACAGCGGAGGAGGAACTGGAGGCAGCAGCGGCCGACATGCCCTGAAGGCTGGTTTCGGGTTTAGGGTTCAGGGTTCAGGGTTCAGGGTTTAGGGTTTAGGGTTTAGGGTTTAGGGTTTAGGGAGCCTTCATATCTTGACTGCTTGTACCAAACTTCGGCCAAAATGCCAGGGTCCAGGACTTCGCAGCCTCTTGGGGCTCTTGGGGAGAAGGTTTTAAGAGTTCAACACGGTAGGGTTTAGGGTTTAGGGTTTTAGGGTTTAGGGTTTAGGGCAGTCAGGCCAGGGCCTCGACGTCCAATCGCTGTTTCGCATTGGTCAGGCAAAGCCCTCGCTCACCTGCTTCAGCTGCGGCAACGGCGTGACGCCTCCTGGCTGCAACGTCCGCGTGCGTTTAGGGTTGAGCTTATAGGGTGTAGGGTTATAGGGGTTTAGGGTTATAGTTAGGGTTAGGAGTTTAGGGTTAAGGGTTTGGGGTGGCTGTTTGTGACGGTTCGGCCATTCGACCCCACCAATTCAAGGGCAGATGCTGCCTATTGCCGCCATTGTGGAGCCAAGCGAGTGACCAATCAGGCGAGGAGGGCAATGTGCGTTGTGTTGCATGTCCTCCGATAGTGTGGGTTGCTGTGGTTAGAGACAATGGGTGTTCACGATTGAATTGTGGAACTACTCGTAGTTACACAGCTGGCCTCGACACAGGCTGACAGCTCATCCCCGGCTCTCTCGCCATCGAGCCAGGTGGCTGTGTGGTGCACGGGAGATCTTCAGACATGTTAGCTTGCTTCGCTGTACGTGCTGCATGCCTTGATCTCAGCCATACAGGTCATTGGCTACGCTGCAGGACCGTCTGCCGTCGGCAGGCGGCCGCAATCTGCGCACATCTATGCGCACAGCCTGCACATGCTGCTTGTTAAGCTCAAGGCCCTAGACCTTGAATCCAAGCCCCTGAGTCCCGGGTTTGGGATTTAGAGTTCATGGCCCAACCCTGAACCTGGCCTCAGAAAGTAGACGGGCGTCACTGGGGCTCGCAGGTCCTTTCCCGTGTTGTCCAGCACCGGCTGCGACCCTACATCGCATCATCGGGCGTCGGGTCTGTGGGAACCAAGTCGCTTGGGGGTGGAGCGTCTAGAGGGATTCGGGCTCAGGAAGGCTACCAGGGCTTAGGACCCAAAGATGGCTCCACCCTAAACTTTTTTAAACCCGAAGCTCTAAACTTTTATAAGCCCTGAACACTAAACCCTCAACTAAGGCAGGGGCTCTGAGGGATCTTTAAGACAAGGCCGTGATTTGTGTTGCGAGGTCCGCAGCCTCGAGATGGAGAAGCCATGGGCGAGAAATGGCACGCCGCCCGGTGTGTCCCGGAAGATGCAGTTGTATACTTATACTATTTCATATATCAATGTGCTTCCAGTGATATATTCAAAATGTTTAGGGTTTTGCATGAATACGTATACACTCATCATGGGAAGCCGTTTGCGTATCCTGTTCTCTGTGGTCCAGGTCCACAGATTTCGGCCGAATCGTTGGATCACCAAAGGCCGGACAAAGCAAACATGAGACCACTTTGCAGTGCTTCAATGGGAGACCAAACCCGAAACCCTACACCCTAAAACCCTAAAACCCTAAACCCTAAACCCTGACCTAGACCCTAAAACCCTAAACCCGAAGCCTCAAACTCGGGCCGAGGGAAATCCTCGAGTGGCCTCATTCGTGCGACTCAACGGCTTCCTCCTGAGGTGCAGCTTTAGATGCTTGATGAAAAGGTTTGGCAGCTTTAGGAGTTTCTAAGGGTTTAGGGTTTAGGGTTTCTTTCGACGTAGACCCAAGAGACCACGTCTTTTTGCCGGCCTGATTGGGTCTGATGCCAGAGCTGAGAGGACTCACATTACAAGCCTGCTCGCTGCGCTGGCAGAAGATGGGTGGCTTGAGGCTGGGACAGCGCAGTAGAGTGTCACTGGCGTAGCGCCTCCATGTCTCTTTCATGGGTCAAAAGCGGGGGTCCCGAATAGTGAAAGGGCTTGTATTCCTTGTCCCCCCCTTCCCTTCTTCAGTGATGTTTTCAATTCAACGGCCCACCCGCCCTTCCCGCCTTGAAGCTCTAAAGGCTGGCAATAATTTGAAAGCCCCCCCTCTCCCCCGCCCCACCCTGCCCCTTTTTAGACCCCCCCCCGGCCCTGGCCCCCGTTAGGCGCAGGCGTTACTCAACACAGGTAAGAGCGTTCCAGCAGCAAGTGCTAAAAGTAAGAAGAGCGCGACGCAGCACAGCTCTCGCACGATCGCGAGCACACACGCAAGTGGTCAAAAGCTAGAAAAGCAAGCAGCAGGAACAAAAAGATAGGCTGAGATCCTCTAGACCGATTCTCAGGTTCAGAGTGCCGTTTCTGGGGGATGTTCTAGACGATGAATTTCTTGGAGGGGGTCTCTTACTTGTTGCAGAGGCTTTAGCCACAAACCCTACCCCAAAGAACGGCCCATATTTCGGTCATAAAACCCACACAAACCCCAAGCCCTAGACCCTAAACCCTCAAAGCCCCAAAACCCTAAAACCCACCCTGAAACCCTAAACCCCTAAAGCCCTAAACCCAAACCCTCGACCCTAAACCCTAAACCCTAAGCCCAAGAAAGGCCTGGGAGAAGGAGCGGCTCTGTAGCTCGGTTCGGGACGCCGAGTCACGCTGGGCACAGAGTTTCCTCCAGGCGCCCTTTCAAGGGGCTTGGTGGCTTCCAAGGGGCTTAAAGGCAGGGATTTTGCGGGGATTTTGGGGGTTTGTTGGGGGGGTCTTGGGGGTTGTGAACGAAACGATCACGGAAAGATGAGACCAAACGGTTTAAACGCACAAAATGTCTCACGTAGTGGTCACGAAGAGATGATTTGTGTGCAGAGCATTGGCTTGAACGGTCTGACGAAAGTGTCTCTGAGCCAAATTGTCATGAGAAACGAAATTGTCATGAGAAGATTGAGAAGATGGTTTGTGTGAAGAACAATGGTTGGATCAGTTAAACCAGTGTCTCACCCAACGAAACTGTCACGAAAAGACGGTTGGACAAAAAGTGTCGCAGGCAACGAAACTGTCACGCAAAAAAGGTTTGTGTGAAGAGCAGAGGCTTGAACAGTTTAACGAAAAATGTCCCATGCAACGAAACTGTCACGAAAAGATGGTTTGTGTGCAGAGCGTCAGCTTGAACAGCTTGACAAAAAGTGTATCATGTCACGAAACTGTCACGAGAAGATGGTTTGCGTGCAGATCGTTGGCTTTTGTTGTCTTGAGCTGTTCAGGGGTAGTTGTGGGCGCACCGTGTTGGAACCAAGCCCTTCTTCGTAGGTCCTCCGGTTCCTCTGGTTTGCAGTGTTTGCAGAGTTGCATAGACGCGGTGTCGACCGACCGTGTTGAGATCTACATGCGCTTCGTTGAGACTGACGATGTTGCCACCTTCGTTGCAGCTCTGAAAGCTCAGATTTCCTGAACTTGTCAATGCATTACCTTTTCAGAAACTGCCGTGAAAGCGGCGTACTTGGTAAAGTCCACAGCCAGCCAGGCTATGTACCACATACCGAATGCGCGGAGATAAGAGGCACAACTTGAGCTATGACCTTCGGAGACCTTGTGGTTAGCTTCCCCGACATCTTCTAGCTTCAGCACAAAGGGAGACATGCAACATGTGCCTTTTTTGGACGATGAGCATCTGCCCGTATACCGAGCATGTGCTCATCCCGCATAATTTGCGACAACGAGCTCTTACCAGGAACTCCAGCCCACGCATTTGGGTTGCTGTGCACGAAACGGCAGTGTGCACCCGCTGCCAACAAGGGTCCTTACCGCTCTGTATAGACACTGCCAAGGACCGATTGTCAGATGAATGAAGCATGCCTCCGCTTCGGGATAACACTGCGCAGAACGAATTCTACGAGCTGATTCTAAGCCGGTTATGGACGTCTCCTATCCTATAACTTCTAAGCTGGGCTTCATTGTCGTCGTCACAAGAATAGCATCATAGGCCCATGTTGCCGCAATGGCGCTTCATGATATCCAACGAATACCGCTGACATGTTGCGTTTCGCACCTGGTCATGGCTGCGCAGAAAATGGATTTTGCCATTGGATATGCGTGTGGCGATATTCTGCTTTCATTCATCTACCCTACACCCTACACCCTAAACCCTAAACCCTCAACCCTAAACCCTCAACCCTGAACTGCTTTCATTCGTCTACCCTACACCCTATCACCCTGAACCCTAAACCCAAAACCCTAGCATCTGCCTTTTGAAGGAGGAGGTCGGCCCTCGGCTCAAAACAGGCGAAAGCCTCAAGCCCTTCCACGATCTATCCGGTACCCGACTGGCCAGTTGCTCGCCTGCGATTGTGACTTGAGGGGCTGCGCTGCGCTGTACAGCCTTTGAGAAACCTCACGTCCCAAACCCAAAGCCCTAGAAAGCCTAAGCACCCAATCACTAGAAAGCCTAAACCCTGGAGCCCCAAGCCCAAAACCCAAATGTAACCATGCTCCCAAGCAGCCCACCGAGATGACACGCTCTTGCAGATCAGCCGGCAGCGGCGTCGTGCTGCCCTGAGATTGAGATGGGAAGCAGGGTTCTGAAGCCCTTAGCTGCTCGTCCCCAGAGCCATCCCTGCAACTTGCCCATCAATTGTCCTGTCGCAGTTTGGATGTTTTACGGGTATTAGGGTTGCAAGTCATCACCATGCAGGCCATCGCTGATCCTCTTGGCCTGCGCTACGTGCTGCTGCTTTTGCCGCTGCTGTTTACGAGGTGGGCCGGATGCTGGAGCGTCGAGCTGGTGGGGTGGTGATGTTCCGAATAAGGGGCCCCCAATATTGATTATTGCTGGATAGTTTTTGCTACCGACAGAGCCCACGGAAAGCCTTTTCATGGTGTGAGAAGAGCGATTGTGAGCAAACCTGTGAGGTCGCTGGCGGGCTTCGCAGCGTCAAAGAACTCTGCCAAGCTGGCCGCAGCCGGTGGCAGGGGCCTCTGTTGACCGCAAGAGGGCTTCCTGCACAGCCTGGAGTGAAATGGCCCAGTAGTATGGGGGTTGGGCCCTTTTCAAAGGGATTCCACTATATTTAAGGGGTTAAAGGGGTACCCCTGTTATAGGAAACCCCCCTATTGAGATGCAGCCACGTCTGCCACATGTCGATGGACCGCAGAGAGGGAGGGCTTCGAGACATTTGGGCCAGGCACGTTTGGCCCACCAGGTCTTGCAGAGCCAACAGAGGCCAGGGTTTAGGGTTTAGGGTTTAGGGTTTAGGGGGCTGTTTCCCTACTTTTAGTTCCCCTCGGAACAAGTATGGGCAGGTGGATCTGCTGGATGACTCCGACCCTCCGAAGGACATGCCCTCCATCCTGCCAAGAGTGCAGGCCTGGGAGATCCAAACCAACGAGGTTTAGGGCTTATAGGGTTTCTAGGGTTTCTAGGGTTTATGGGGTTTATAGGGTTTATAGGGTTTATACCTCCGCGAAGCCTTAGAAAGACTGCCCGACACCCTGATGAGTCCTGAAACCCCTAACCACCTTAAACCTGCGAGCCTGGACCAAAAAGCCTGATGATTCCGTAACGCCTACCAGCTCTCGAAGCCCCCAAGACCTAAACCCTAAACCCTTAACCCTAAACCCTAAACCCTTTCCCCTTAACCCTTATAAACCCGAAACCCTAAACCCTAAAGCTTCCGAGGCTCCGGAACCCGAGCGAGAACCGGAGGCCCGGAGATGGAGTGGAGCGCCAGCGTCCAGCTTCGATCCCTGTTGGGGTGGTTCTTCTGTTAGGGCTTTTGAGGGTTCTGAGGGGTTTTGAGGGTTCGGGGAGTTTTGAGGGCTTTGGGAGTTCTGCGGGTTTTGGGGGTTTTGGGAGGTTCTGTGGGGAGTTTTGGGTTTTGGAGGTTCTGGGGTTTTGGGGGCTTTTGGGGGCTTTTGGGGGCTTTTGGGGGCCTTGGGTGCTTTGGGGCTTTTGGGGGTTTCGGGGCTTTGGGGGTCTTTGAGGGTGTGGGGTTTAGGGTTAAGACCGGGTTAAGAGCTGAAGCAGGCTCCCAGTTCATGTACCCTCAATGGTAGTTTGCGCCGCAATGCGCAGCAGCTCGTATGGGACCCAGAGAGGGAACCCTGAGACTACTGAGCATCGCAGGTAGGATATGTGAAAACAGGCTGTGTGCGGAGGAGGGACCCGAGCTCCTGTAGTCCTGCTATGTGCCTGCTTTGTACGCAGGAATCCTGGGATCCCATCCCCTCTGTGAATTTCGATCAGGAGGCCGGGCTGTTCTTGTCCGTCCTGACGGGCGAGAGAGCCTGGATGGTGCTCTCCTTCGGGGTGGGCTACGGCCTGGTGCAGTGCGCCCTCAAAAGGCGCCCTTGGAACTCAGGGTGCGGCGAGTGCGCAGGTACTTCCTCTCCAAGGGTGACACGGCAGAGTGCGTGGCCGCCAAGAAGGAGTGAGCATGCACAAGGACATGCAAGGACGATGCATTTCTCCAGCTGCAGAGACAGCGCCACACTTGGGCTACGTTTGGATTCCGCGCACGCTGGCCCCGCACAGTTTCGCGACATGTAGCGGCGAACATGTTGACCTCCGAGAAGCCGGGCTGGAGTGCGCATACAGATTTGTCTCTCTCCGAGCTTTGTAAACAGAAAGCAAGGCCGGTCTCGTTTCGCACGCCACAAGTAGCTGCTCTTCCCTGTGTTGTGCAGCGGTCTGCCTTTGCAGACTGCTGCAGAAACCCATCGGGGAATGCCCTCACTGGCCAGAGGCCTCGTGAAACGCGGGTTGTTCTAAATTAGGGTCCCCCTTTCGAATACATTATTCAGTACAATCGGGCCCTAATACAGAGCAAGCCCTTCGTGTTACCATGTCGGATGCTTGTCCGACTGCGGTGGGTTCTCCCGACACTGCCGCAGCTGAGGCGGAGTGCGGGTGATCGGCCGCAGTTCGATGCGAAAGGACAGACACTACCATCCTAACTGCCGGTATATAATCCGATACTTTTTGGTTGTCGGCTTTCTTCATTTGTTCTGTGCTTTCCGGGCTAATCCGCCTCATTCAGCTGCTGTCAGGCTCCAGCTCACAAAGGCGACACCACAGCGGATGCACAGGTCTCACATGTTTTCCCAAACTTGTCCCCTAGCCTGAACTTGCCCCCCCCCCCCCCCCCCCCCCCCCCCCCCCCCCCAAAAAAAAAAAAAAACACACACACACACACAAGAAAAAAAAACACCAGAAACCTTGGCTACTGCTGTGTGCAGGTTTATGCTGAAAAAAACCTCTCCTGAACCAGGAGCGGCCAAGCCCAGGGCATAAGAGGCACCCTCTCAGGAGCGGTTCCCGTATTTTAAGATCCCCCCCCCTCCGCAAAGCGAGCGAAGCTAAGTGCCATGGCGATCGAAAGCAAGGCCGAGCAAACCTCGCCCGCAAACTTGCAGGAAAACCTCAATCCCTTAAACCCTTTGAGCGGGCAAACCCTTAAGCCTAAACCCTTAAGCCTCAACCCTAAACCCTAAGCCTGAAGCCCTAAACCCTAAAGCCGTCTGCTCTCCAGGCAGAAGTGAAGGTTGACAGCCTGTCGAACGACGAGGCGGCTTGGACGGAACAGGAAATGATAGCCGACCGCAGGTCTTTTCGCAAGCATCATCCCAGGTCCCTTTCAGGGCCTTGGGGGGTCTAAGGTTTAGGGTTTCGGGGGCTTTGGGCCTGTAACCCCGCAACTCAATCCTACAGAAGCCCTGACCCTCTAGAAGCCCTCAAACCCAAGTGCCCTTTCTCAGAGTTCCCAATCCCCCAAAAGCTTGACCAGTACCCCTAAACCCTGAACCCCACACCCTAAACCCTAAACCCTAAACCCTAAACCCTAAACCCTAAACCCTAAACCCTAAACCCTAAAACCCTAAACCCTAAAACCCTAACCCTCAACCCTCAACCCTCAAACCTCAACCCTCAACCCTCAACCCTCAACCCTCAACCCTCAACCCTCAACCCTCAACCCTCAACCCTAACCCTAAACCCTAAACCCTAAACCCTAAACCCTAAACCCTAAACCCTAAACCCGAACCAGTGGGCAGCTGCGGAAGGCCACAGAGCTTCTTCGGGCCTTCGGCGCCGAGCCTGTGAGTGAGCGCGGGCCCTTAGGCCCTGGGGCCGTGACAAGGGGGGCTTTTGGGGTTTCAGCTTTTTTTTGTTTTTCTTTTGGGTTTGAGGGGGCTTTTGGGGTTTCAGTTTTTTTTAATTATTTGGGGGGGGGGGGGGGTTTGGGGGCTTTGGGGCTTTCAGGGTTTCAGTTTTTTTTTTTTTTTAAATGTTTTAGGGGGCTTTGGGGTTTTCAGGGTTTCAGTCTTTTACGTTGTTTTTTTGGGTTGTCCAGGGCTTGGGAGGTTCAGGGTCTTAGGGGTTTAAGTCTTGTTTTTTCAGTGTTCGAGGGTCAGGTTCACGCGGCCAGAGGAGGCTGTACACTCAAGCTCTCAAGATACAGTCCATAAAGTTCGGGCATCTAAGCCCTGAACCTTAGGGTTTAGGGTTTAGGGCTTACAGTAGGGCTTAGGGCATAGGGTTAGGTATCCCTGAACTTTTTGCCCCCGATCCCAACGCCCTTGCATTTGAGGCCCCAGAAAAGACCCCTGTGCCCCGTCGCCCAGGCCTACGCGACTTTTTGGGGGTTACGCCTCCTCGAACTTCAAGGTGGGGCGGCAGCTTTCTCATGCATTCTCTCTTTCAGTTTAGAAGGTTGGAAGTTCCAGCTAAATGCTAGAGAGCATCGATGCCCAAGGTGCTAGGGCTTTGAGGGATACGTCTTGGCGCAGCTCTTTCGGTGGTCCACCACGTCAACACCTCCAGACGTCTGCATGCCTGGCAGGTTCTTGCAAAGTTGGATGGAGGCCTCGAGCAAATTGTGCGCAACCGGCCGCGGGCATCTCGACATTCTTGTAGGTGAGAGCCGGACATACTTGCTCAAAGTCAATTACTACGGCTTGAACATTGAGGATCGGCCAGTGGCGGAACCATCTTGCTTGAAACATAGAAGATCCTGCACATGCTGTTTTGCTTCAAGCAGGACATAGAGCACCAGCTCTACGTCATGAACCATCTGAGGACTGACCACGGGCAAGTTGAGACAAGGCTGTTGGATTTAGCTGACAGCCCGCCAGGACCACGTCCTTCCCAACGAACTACCCTTATCAGGCCAAATCCGGCGGCTTCTACGTGAGCCAGGGGGGTCGGCGGGGGCCCCATTGTGTCCTTGTCATGGCTCGGAGAGGGGATGCGTAGGTTGCTGGCAGCCTAGCAGGACAGCAATACTCCTGGACTTCATCACTGGCAAGCGCGGAGACGAAGTGCTAGCCGCAGATGAGGCCCTCCGCCCCAGAGCCACTTTTCTAACCTGCACCGGGCATGCGCTTGCAAGTTGCAAGACAGGGAAAGACGGACAAGCTTCTCAGCGAGCTGGCCATGGCTCTTGCGCAGCTTCATCAGGCCCGTGCCCAGACACGCCCTGCACTTGCACAAGGCACACATGGGTATTTCCCAAATTAGAGGTACCCCTTTTATACCCCAAATAGAATAGAAGCCCCTTCAAGGAACCCCCAAAACGCATAACCCTAGTTTCGGAATCCACCACATGTTCTACAAATTGGCTCCGTTTGCTGCATTGTCCGTATTATTGGCCAATCAGAGAGCTTCATTCGTCTCAGTTTGTCAACATATGAAAATTTTCTGCTTCACTTTGCATTGCATATCACCTCATTTCCAATGGAACCCGCATGTCCAGGTCTCCTGGCCGAGTGATAGGAAGTTGCGTGGGAAGCTTACGGAAAGCCCTCCCCACCGTGTTGAGAGTCCATTCCTCAAGCCCTCAAGCACTTCTTTGTTTTGGCTGCGCTTCGCTCTTCAGGCGACATCCGTTCTGGATACCCGCGTCCTGGCTCGCAACATCGGGTCTGCCTCACGTAGCCTTCTGCTTCGGAGAGAAGCTCAGGCTGTGCAATACTGGCGACCTCCTTCGTGGTGAGGACAACATGAGTATGTCAGTGGTGTACACAGGGATTCAGATGCAGCGCTTGCCCAAGAATGCGATGCCCGAGTCACGAGTTTACTCGGCAGCCTCTTTAGCTGTAGCCTGGAGTTCGATCCGTTCTTTCCCCAGCTGACGATCAGAGCATAGCATCATCAGCCCACTCCAGTATGAGCATTCAACGTACACAGGTCAGCTTGTTTCAGTAGAGACTGTATGCGATCTCCCCTGCTGGCAGCTGACATCGCTGCTTTGTGCAGGGCGAGGGCCTTGAGAGGTGCACCCGTGCCACTTCTGCCCCGCACGATGGCCAGCGCAGCCATCCCCACCTGGGAGAAGGTGTACATCAACGGCCAGCACTCCTGGCGCCATTCTGATCCCATGCTTCTCAGACATCATGCCGTGCGGGTCGAAGTGCGAGCTGCTTCGCGTTGCTGCTTCGCGTTGCGGACGGATGATGTCGGATGAGCGGCTCTAGGTATCTTTGCTCCTCCACGGTTTTCTGGAGCGATCCTGCCTTGTGCCAGATGGAGTCGCCCGTCTTCGGCTAACCTTTTTGACGTGATCGACTCCAACACGGGTAAGGCCACTGAATTGGAACAAACAAGTAACGCTTTAGCTACCAGCACAGGGATTTTCCTGACAGCTGTTCAGTTGGTCAATTTCTGGAAGTTAGGTTGCATCTGCATTCCTGTACTCAAAGCCATTCCAGCTCTGCGCGCAAGGTTTGCGCACGTGTTCCTGCTGCCGGCGAGCATCTCAGCATCCGCAATAGCCTTCCACAGCTGAGCCTTGCACATTCAGCTCTGAACCCTAAACCCTAAACTCCAAACCCAACAAAGGGGACTCAAAACCCTGAACCCCAATTTCCCTCCTAAGCCCTCCTTTGGCCCTAAACCCTGAACTCTACTAAGCGCTGAACTCCAGCTCCGTCGAGCGCAGAGGCGTGGCGGATGTGGACAAGGCAGTGGCGGCGGCGCGCGAGGCATTTGTGTCCTGGGCCTGGGCCCTGGAGAATCCTTGAGTTCAGGGTTCAGGGTTTAGGGTTGGGGGGGGGGGGGAGTAGGTTGGGGGGTTTAGGGGGTTAAATTGCCTGAAATCGCCCAAACAGAACCCGACTGGCCACGTGGATGCCAATCTTTCGTCTGGGAACTGGGAGACTTTCCGGAGGTTTCCGTAGGCATTCGAAGCACACTGATTTAGAGCTGCCCACCTTGCTGGGCACGTGCACGTGGCTCCATGTGGGAGTTTCCGAAGTTAAGGGTACCTTATTGGCAATTATTGGGGTCCTTGTTAAAAAGGAATCCTACCATTTGGGGTCTGTTTTTGGGGTCCCCTCTTTTCGTCAACCCCCATTTCTACTTCGTAGAGAGTCAAAGCAAGGCCGAGAAGTCCCTGGACGAACGCAAGGCCGGCAACATGCGCGGTGCGCGTCGCGCGCGTCGTAAAGGCAGCACAAGTTGAGATAAGCCATGGACATGACTCTTGCTGTGCCACGATTCCCTTAGCTGCAAATAGCAGGAGCAGGTCAGGGTTCCGCCACCCTCTTGTGAGGCAGTCTTGCAGAAAGTCCTGGAGACATGGCAGGGCAAGAAGGCGCCTACCAATCCCGAGCTCCAAAGCCTCGCATCCCCCAAATCACTGCAGACCCGAAAGGCATTTTATGGTCTTAGGTCAAGGTCTTCTCTCGGACGTCCGGAGATGGATGAATTTCGACCGTGTAGCTTAGACACGCGGCACCGTCTCAGAAGGATCGACTAGGGGCAACAACACAGTTCCATATATGGTTTTATGATACTACCATATCATATTGCTATTGTGATATCATTGTAAGATTTTATTATTCTGAATGTTTTTGTTGTAAACATCAAACATATGGGAATCAAAATGTTCGAAGACTTATATGTATGTTAAATATATTGGAATATACTAAACACTAAACATAGCTGTTGTAATTTATTGATACCTTCATATACTAGCATATTGATGCAGTACTGTATTCTGATATTTTGGTATTGTGTATTATATGAATACACTACTATCATACTATACTATTGCATGTTTACCCGCAGGTTTACCTTGTATTTGTTCCCGTGGTATATTAGTATATTCTCGTACGATGAATTTATTGCACTATTACATGACATGATTACATCATTACATTGATACATTACCCCATTTTTATTACCTCATATTCTTGTTTTTTGTTTCATTGTCATTCTTGTTATTGTGTTTTAATACCATGATACGAGGTTACTATTTATCATTATATATGATGGTGTTGTTATATCATTATATTGTTAAATGCGTATATGGTTCCATTTGTACATTCTTGTATTAGTTCATTATGATGTTATTGCTTTTTTGTATTTTCATATTTTCTATAATCTCATGTTATGCTACTATATCGTTTGAGACACTATTCTATTCCTGCCTTATTCTTCTATTGCATTATTGCATCATAACTTCCTCTTTTTTTATCACTATATCGTTGAATCACTTTAACAGTATATCTTTACACATCATGGTGATGGGGAGATTCCCAGTAAACCCCAAACCCTAAACCCTAAACCCTAAACCCTAAACCCTAAACCCTAAACCCTAAACCCTAAACCCTAAACCCTAAACCCTAAACCCTAAACCCTAAACCCTCACCCCTAACCCCTAACCCCTAACCCCTAACCCCTAAACCCTAAACCCTAAACCCTAAACCCTAAACCCTAAACCCTAAACCCTAAACCCTAAACCCTAAACCCTAAACCCTAAACCCTAAACCCTAAACCCTAGCCTCAAACAGCTCCCAAGCGAGGCGCAAGCTGCTGAGTGGCTCTGCAAGGAGCTTGGCTGCACGGCGACCTTTGCGAAGACGGTGCAGGTGCGTGGAACATCAACTTTTTTGGGTTCTTTTTTTTCGGGTTTTTATTGTAGGTTTTTTTGGGTTTTTAGGTTTTTTTTTTGGGGGGGGGGGGGTGGGTTTTCGTTTCCTTTTTTTTTTTTTTTGGGGGGGGGGGGGGGTCTTGGGGATTTTGGTTTTTCAGGGTTTTTGTGGTTTTGGGTTTTTTGGGGCTTTAGGGGTTTTAGGGTTTTAGGGGTTGTAGGGGTTTTAGGGGTTTTAGCTTAGGGTCAGGGTCCTTTGCGTAGTAGGGTTCGCCTCAGGGTCTGACATTCAAGCTTTGTGTGGGAGTTCGAGCAAGTTCCAATAAGGGGTTATTGTGGGGTTGAGGTTTAAGGGTTGAGGGTTGAGGGCCCCTGAACCCGAAAAAAGAGCAGGTCAACATGGTGGACTTCCATCTCGGAACCAGCCCCGCCCTTTCTTCTCTGGGAAGCATGGGCATCCCTGTGAGCCCCAGATCAAGGGACGAAGACCCGTGCCCCTAAGATTGTGCCTCTAAAGGTTCCCCTTAGTCTACTCCTAACATGGCCCTTATATTCCACGAGGGATCTTTAGAAAGGGTCCCCAAAATCCCTTAAGGGCACAACCTTAAGGGTCCAAGGTGTAACCCCTAGACCCGAGGTCTGAAGCTCGTTGACATGGTCAAATTTGAGGAGAAGATGGCATTCGGATCGCTGGCTTGGCTCGTAGATTTGTCTTGGTGTAGGGACTGCGGGAATGAGGTACCCCGTATAGTTAAAGGGTATATATATATATATATGTATATAAGGGAGCATAAGGTGCCTAATTCCCTCCTTCCCCACCAAGAGCCAGAGTTTTCTTTTTTTGTTCCCCTTGAAGTTCTCTTGATGTTCTGCTGAGGTGGTGCGAGAGCCTATCGGTGTCGTTGGCTGCCCCCGGGCGGCATCTCGGTGCTGTAGTCCACCTCAACCCCAAACCTTGGGATGTTCCCGCTTATGCTAACAGTCCGTAATAGGTATTATAGTACCCCTATCATGACCCCTACAAAGGAAAGATAGAAATAAGGCGGAACATCCCAACCCAAACCTCCCGAATCCCCCCCCAACAGCGAGGCATCACGCCGTGGAACTACCCGCTGAATCAGATTGCTTGCTGCTGAGCGTACCTTTGCACGCGGGCGCGGCACGGTCATCGCTGCTCGCCCAGTCCAGGCGGCCAAAGTCTTCCCTGCCATGCTCGTGGGTTGCACCATCGTTCTGAAGCCCAGTGAGGCGCTGCTCTGAGAGATTTTTGTTAGAGAGGTCATGTGAGGAGTTGGATGTGAGTCGGATGCCATGTTCGCTGCTTTTGCTATGACAGGTCACCCCTGTTTGTGCATACCTTCTTGCGGAGGCTGTGCATGAGGCCATAAGCGGCTGAGCAAAGATGAGAGAGCGGCCCCTTTGCATCAGTCGTGTGAGGCCGGAGTACCTCCTGGAGTTTTCAACATGTTGATGGGTGACGGACCAAACTGTGGAGAGGCATCTCGTTCGCTGCTTATATGGATTTTGCGCTTGGCCGATGCGTGGTGTAAGAGTAGGAGATGCCTCCGAAGTCCGAAACCCTCGGAGTGTTCTCGCAGGCCGTTGCAGCCCATCCTGGTGTTGACATGGCACCACGCCAAGTCTTAAGATTCGCGCCATGGACACATGCTGGGATTCAAGTCCCAGGTTAGCTTCACGGGCTCCACGCGAGCAGGCGCCTGCAAAGCCCTTGACAGCTGGTAGCTGGTTGGAAACATGCGAGCCCTGAATCTTGACCCTAAAACTAGACCCCAAGCGCCAATAGCCCGTGGAGCCTGACTGATGTTGCCAGGTCGCCGAATCTCCGAGGTGGGTGCGCAGACGTTGAAAGTGGCCCGGTTCCTAGAACTTTATGCGTGCGCGCTGAGAGCTGTTTGGTTCAGAGATGTTCAAAGTCAGCGAGGTCCGCACAGAGCTTGGTGGCAAGAGTGCTGCGCTGCTGCTGGAGGCGATCTCTTTTGGGGGGGCCTTTTGAAGGGTCCAGTAAGGGGGAAAAGTCCGAGCACCCTTAGGACGCGGACCTGCCCAAGCTGGTCCCTAAGTTCATGCAGACGTTGATGTGGCCGGCTGAGAATGATGAACCGAAGCATCTCGCATCTCACTGCCCTGCATTGCCAGTATGCTGCCACCGCTGTGGGATGCGGAGTTGTTCTCCCAGGAACAACAGTGGCCAATCCTGCAATGCACTGAGCCGGATGCTGGTTCCGAAAACTCGTCTGGGCCCTTTCAGAACTGAGAGATCTTGCTTCTAAATCAACGTTGGCTAAGCTGGGAGTCCGTATTGCAGATGTGCAGCACTGTTGTCAGCTGAAGGCTATGATGAGGCTGTTGAGCTTGCAAAGAAGGCATGCCTTCCCCTGCCAGGGAGTTAGCGTGTCGCAGCCAGTTCCCGCCGAGAATGCAGAAGAGTCTTTCCACGCTGCAGGTTGCTGAGAAGACCGTTGTCAGCTTTGCGCAAGATGAGAAGGCCTCCAACGGCAGTGTCAGGTACTGTAGGCCATCATCCTTCCTCCCCGTTGCATCCGTTTCAGCATCCTTGCGCCCGAGCTTGGCACTGCAGCCGTGCCCAAGGCCTCGATAGGCCCGCTTTCCTCCCAAGCGTGCACCACTCGGCAGAGTCGTCCCCAAGCTGCCAGAGAGGAGGGTTGACTTCTGTAAGCTGAGGCAATGGGAGAAGGTGCAGGGCTACATCCAAACCGGAATCAAGGCACAAATGGGTTGTGCTATGTTGAACAATGTTGTGCTCGAAATGGCTGTAGTGAGTAGGAATTCTCCTGGCAAGCTGAAGGAGGGTGCCCGGTTGGTCACCGGGGGATCTGGCAAGCCAGATGGCCTGTCGGACGGCTTTTTTGCGCGAACCCTACGCTCACCAAGGGGAAATTTGAGTTGCACACTCAGACCCTAACTGTTAATTCACACCCAGACCCTAACCGTTATATAACCCGAAGCCCTTAGCCACAGCAGTGGGATACCAATCAACGCTACCTGAGTTGACTTCAAACTCGTCGCGTTTCGCTGTGTTGACGAGGTCAAGCCTACAGTCTTTGCAGACGTGCCTGCCCTGGCATGCCTGGCACACACACAGACCATCTTAGTGCTATGAGGGCTCACACGTTTACAAGGGCTTAACGGTGAATATTGCTGTAGCCCTCGGTTGCATGCCGAGGTTGACAACAAAATGACAATCGCGCAAGAGGAGATCTTTGGCCCCGTTCTGTCCATCATCCCCTATACGACTGAGGAGGACATGTGGGCGATTCCACGGGTACCCTTTTGGGGGGTTTCTTTAAGGGGGTTCTATTCTATTTGGGGTTTTAACAGGGTACCCCTATTTTGGGAATTGCGCATTTGGATGCCAGCATGGCCCCAATTGACCAATGGGGTGTTAGGGCTTGGGTCTGGGGGTGCTAGGGCCGCAAGCCTTTAACCCCTCCCCCCCAAAACCCCAAACCCTAAACCCCAAATCCTGGAAATCCGCAAGCCCTAAACCCATAAACCCTAAACCCCAAACCCTAAACCCCAAACCCCTCCAAAAGAAAGCCGAAGCCTGGGAAGCTCTACTCGTAAGGGGGTTGCAGCCTCGCCGTCAGGAGGCCGTCCGCATCGCCAATGACACGGCCGCCCCCTGAGATTGGAACTGGAGGATCCAGGTTAAAAATTCTAAGCCCTACTAAGCCCTAATAAACCCTAATAAACCCCAAGAAACCCTAATAAGCCCTTATAAGCCCTCATAAACCCTAATAAGCCCTAAGAAACCCCAAGCCTAAGCCCTGAACCTGGGATGCCCAATCCCTAAACAGGCATCCCTCAGTCCTAAATTTCGGGTTTGGGGTGTTGTTTGTTTTGAAGGGGAAACCCTAAACCCTAAATCCTAAACCCTAAACCCTACACCCTCCACCGGGAGAAAGAAAGGTCTACGGCTTGAACAACGCCGTGGGCAGCGCCTCTCCGGAGAAGGCTGTAGCAGTGGCGGCCGCCTCAGGGAAGGAGAGCATGTAGAGTTTAGGGTTTAGGGTTTAGGGCTTCGAGTCTAAGTCAGGACTCAAGATTCCGTCAGGATGTAGGTCTTTCGGGCGGTTTATTGGTGCATTTCAGTTTTTTCGGGCTCGTCGTATTGTAGCAGGCTTCGGAGTTTATGGGGGCTTGTAGGGCTTGAGGGCTTAGGGTTTATTGGGCTTGCAGGGCGTTTGGCGTGTTTTATCTATTGCTTTTCAAGCAAAAGAACAAGAAGTTCATCCTGTCGTTGGTTGAGTAGTTTGTTTGGCTTCTAGAGCTTTCGGCTTTATCACATTTAGGGTTGGATGTGCATGGGTTTGCAGGGCTTTGAGCCGGGGAAGGTGAGATCTCAACACTTTTGGTGGCTAGACTGGTTTGCTGTTTAAACGAAAGTAAGGTGCCACAATGATGATACCTTAGTAAGTAGCATGGCTTCATTCTTGTCATTGAGTTAGGCTGAAGGAATAGGCAGATTAGTATCGCTCCCTCACTCCCGTCCTAACAAGCAGCCTATTCGTATATACATAATTATATATATACACATATATTATAAACATACACATGCTCTGTATATAGTTATATATGTTTTCAATTCATATGTGTGTTCTATGATGTAGGTAGGTCTAGGGGCTAGCTGCTCCCGAGGCCCGGAAGCTTCGCTCAGGCATGGCTTGGGCCCCAGAGCGAACCGCAGAGTAGGAGGGATGTAAGGAGGTTTAGGGTTTCGGGTTTACGGTTTCGGGTTTAGGGTTTAGAGCTTAGGGTTTAGAGTTTAGGGTTTAGGGTTTAGGGGAACCCCTCAGCCCTCTAAGCCCTAAATCCACGTGCCAGCATGGCTCCAGAAGGTTATGATCAACGACACGTCCGGCCCTGGCCTTGGACCTGCCATGAAAACCCTCCGGGAGGGGGGGTTTCTTGATTTGGCAAGTGCCCCAAAAACACACACATTGTCAAAGCACGAATCCTGCCATGATCTCGCCCAGTCATGCCGGATGCGCCCTTCGGGGGCTACAAGCAAAGCGGCCAGGAGCTGAGAGAGTATGGCAAGCCTGGCTCGATGGGGGAGGGGGTTGTCCTGAGACGTCCTCAGGAAACGCGCGTGAGTGGGGACTGATGGGGCTTGAGGAATACCTGGTCACGAAGACGCTGGCTGGAAAGCCTCCTTCGAAACTTTAAAAGCCAGGAGCGTTCCTGGCACAGGTTTTGAAATCCTCGCTGGAAGGATCAGAAGTAGTGGTTGGCATCTAAGGGTGCCTCAAGCGCACTTAGACGTGAACCTGAGTTTGGAGGGATTCTCCAAGCACTTTCTGCTCTCAGAAGGATGGGCATGCAGTCTTTTGCTTGATGTACAGCGCGTGTGAGACCGGATGTCCTGCACCAGCTCAGCGCCGACCTGTTTTGAAGGTGTTGTCAAGCCAGGGTAAGAGCACCACTGCGCCAAAGCCCACATAACCTACTTAGCCCTTCCACGATTGGGCTTTCAGCCATCTTCCAGGAGCTCGAAACCTTGAAGGCCTGCTTTTGTTTTTGCCCGCCTCTTTTTTTGGGGGTGTGGCCTTATGCTATCAGAGAGAGCAGCTCTGCAGGCCAACGAGAGCTTCAAGGACCACCCCTACATTGCGTTTGTGGACAAGCAGACGCCATGGCTCAGGGAGCTTTACGCCAAGGATGCACCTCGGGGGCAAGAAGCTCTCAGGGGAATCTCTGCCCCGAGTGCGTAGTGCGAACCGTGTGAGCTGTGTCGGTTGTTCAGGTTCCCTGGGGCCTGATTCATGGTGCTATCCCCAGTTTGGGGGACGATTTGAGGCTGAAAGTTCTGCGTCCTGCATCTGATGAACGCCGAATGCTTCCTAGGTGATGCCTTCCTGGACAACACCCTCTACGAGGCTTGAAAAACCAGCATCCGAAGCATCCAACCCTAACCCTAAATCCTAAACCCTAAAACCCCTGAACCCCTAAACCCCCAAACCCCTAAACCCCTAAACCCCTAAACCCCTAAACCCCTAAACCCCTAAACCCCCAAACCCCCAAACCCCTAAACCCCTAAACCCCTAAATCCCTAAACCCCTAAACCCCTAAACCCCGAAACCCCTAAACCCCTAAACCCCTAAACCCATACCTTAAATCTTTCGCTCCAGGAGGGGCCGGCCGGCAGTGGCGACTGCAAGCTCCTGGCCTTGGTGGATTGGGAGGACAAAACTTGGAACCTGCTGTTTTTTTGGTTGAGGGTTTAGGGTTTAGGGTTTAGGGTGGGGGGTGGGGGGCAACTCAGGATCACGAAACAGACTGTACACTTGTGACCGCTTTTGATACCATGACTCCTCTTACTTGCTATGACTCTGATTCTCACTGCGGCAGAGAAGTTGACCTGATTCATGCAGCTTCTGGCTGAGCATGGTAGCTGCAAGCATGAAGCAAGCTAGAATTCTTGAGCATCCCAACTCAGCTCACCTTGCAGAGCAAAGCAGCATACAAGGACCGCACAGAGATGAAGTTTGTAAGCAGAGAAGCAGAGAGCGCCCATGCTTATGGACCACCTCTTTCAAATAACCTGGTTGCTGAGTGCTGTCGCCGGGCTGGAGACAAGGTGGTTTCAGCAACCTCTTGATCACGACAGCCACTTGGCTACAACTTGCGTGAGGCCCAATTGTGCAAGAGCGTCCTCGTTCGTTGCCCTCGCACGCGCTCGTGCGCCAAATCAGTAAGGCAATTCCTCTGCTACGTTTGCGCAGCAGCTGAGCTTGCATTACTCTTGTCCACCCGCATGTAGTGTAGTACACTTGCGTAGTAGAAGAGAGCATAGTACAGCAACAACTGTAGCACAGTCACAAGTCAGTATAGTAGCCACAGATATGTACCCAGAATAGATGGTTGCCTGTGAAATGTGGCTTCTCTTCAAGGCGATACTTGGTGGATGACTCGGAGGTCGGCCCGGATGTTCGCAAAGACCACGTCCGCTGTCGACCTTGATGTCCTTGTCTACTTAAGATGGGGACAGTACTTTAACCATCTATCGGTAGTCACATAAAGGAATCTGTGTCTTCACCTCATGTTGGTTGTTGATGCCCTTGTAGGCTGATGACGATGGCCCCGTGCTTTTCTTCTGCGGCAACGAAGGTGACGTGGAGGTGGGTAGGGGAATGTCATGGACCAAATCCGAACCCGCTTGAACCCCGAAGATTTTGAGGTCTTCGCAGACTTCAGCAAGTTCCTGAAAGAGGCTGCAGCACCTCGGCAAATCAGCAAAGCATCGAAGGGCCAAGTGGTTTCCATTGACCAGGAAGGTGCATGATTTGAGCCACATGCGTGTGTTGGATCTGGGTGCTCTGGGGCTGTTAGTCCATCGGGGAGCCCAAAACGTCCCCAAAAGTCGAAGCCCCCCCAACGTTCCCAGCCTGCGTAACGAGGCCTCCTTGCGGGGCAAGCTGGTCTTTGCAGAGCACCGCTTCTACGGCAAGAGCCTGCCCTTTGGCACCGCCGCCTTGCCTATCAGCCGAGTGGTCGGTCCTTAAAGGGTTCATAGGGTTTTAGGGTTTAGGGATGGGGTTAGGGAACGGACAGGTCTGATGAGCTTTTCGACTGCAGCTCAGGATTTCGACAAGGAGCACGTCAGGTTCCTGACGGTTGAGCAAACCCTGGCGGACTATGCTCAACTGATTACGCAACTCGTCGCACACAGCCAGTCGCGGCTCGTGACTTCGTAGATTGCGCCTTCTGGTCTTTGGGTACGAAGGTCCCTGAACGCCGACATGCAGCGCAAAGTCGTTGTCTTTGGTGGATCCTATGGCGGAATGCTGAGCAGCTGGATGAGAGCCAAGCACCTTGGACAGAATCATGGCTGGTGATCCATGGTTGGGGCTAGGTTATGTAACCATCTCTGCCTATTTGCCTGCGGTGCAGGTACCCGTCTCTCGTCTTCGCCGCCGCATCTTTGGCATGCAAGCAAAGACGAGACACTAGACTTGGCCATGTATGCATATATTATATATATATACACATATAGATACACATATGAATATCAAGTGTATGTATATACATACATATGAGTATCAAAATGTACATTGTGCATATTTATGCAGTCTGCTTGGGATCCCGGTGCCTCTGCAGGTAGCGTCCTCAGCACCTCTGCACTTCGACCGCGTCGGATCCTTCTTCAGATTGGTGACAGATGCTGCGGAGGTCAGGTCGCCGTGGTTTAGGGTTTAGGGTTTAGGGTTTAGGGGTTAGGGTATGCACGCAAGAAGCTGTCCGATGTTTTTAACTGCAACCAGTGCACGAGGGAGCTGTTTGTGTTGTTGCATTCTACTGACAAGCACCGTCTGATGTTCGGAGTCGCCACCTCATTCTCTCGTCAAGCAAAGTCTTCCTAGCAGAAAACCCACACGAAACCCCAAACGCTGTCTCTCTCAGTCTGCCCTTCTGCACAAGGCCACCCTCAAAGCCACAAGCACATCAGAACGCGATGGTGCGGTTTCACGAGTGGTTTGCTTCTACTCCTAAGGTCACCGGTAAAATAACAATATATGAGTTCGTATACTATTGTATCATAGTATGATCATATAAGTCAGAATTTCGGCAGGCAACGCAGGCACCAGAAGCAGGTACTGGTAGCGTAGCTAGACATAAACCCGAAACCCTAAACCCTATACCCTAAACCCTAAACCCTATAACCTTGTACCCCCAAACCCGAAGCCCCACACCCCAAGAGAGAGCCGCAGGAAATGGACCCAGGCTGTGCTGGCCGGGTGCGCACGGGCTTTGCTGCCCTCAAGGCAGCGACACCCGGCTCCAGGGTTTACGTAGGGTTAGAGGCCTTAGGCTTCGATCTTTTTCTCTTGACACCTTAACCCCTAACGGTCTCTCTAAAACACGAAACTTGTAAACTCGGAATCATAAGCCTAAACCCTAAACCGACAGCAGCCGAGAAACAAACCGAGGAGTCCTCGATCGCTGCAGCGTGCGTTTGGGCTGTGTCGCCCACCTTTGGACTTGGACGAGCTCGTTCTCTGGGCTCGGAACGCCTTTGTAACCGATTCTTACCTGCATGATCTGGCCGTCAGGGATCCTGCATAATGGTATTAAGCAGCAACTTAAGATAATCATATACTAGTAGAGCAGCATCGTAATTTAGTATAAGGTTCTAATTTAGTATAAGGCTCCTTTGGGGTTCAGGGGCAGCCATGGCAAGTTCGTGTGATCCTGTGACCCATAGGGCCATCTCAGGTCGCCATGGGCAACTACCCTTACGCAGGGGACCTCTTTGGAAAAGGCAGGGTTTAGGGTTTAGGGCTTAGGGTTTGGGGTTTAGGGTTTGGGGTTTGGGGTTTAGGGAGTTTAGGGTTTAGGGTTCAGGGTTTAGGGTTTAGGGTCCGGGGTTTGGGGTTTAGGGGGTTTAGGGGGTTTAGGGGGTTTAGGGTTTAGGGTTTAGGGTTCAGGGTTTAGGGTTTAGGGTTTAGGGTTTAGGGGACCTCTTTGAGCAAGGCTTGGAGGCCTGGCCGCTCCGCGCGGCCTGCCGAAGCCTCCGCGAGCCCCTGGAGCCCCTGGAGTCGCTGGCAGCGGCCGTGGGCTCCTACTACAACGCCACAGGCTTCCCAGAGACTAGAGTTTGGGGTTTAGGGTTTAGGGTTTATAGCTTTTTATAGGATTTAGGATTTCGGGTTTAGGGATGAGGGAGGGATATCCCTTAATTTATAATCGGAACCCTAATATGATGTAAGGTATATTCCTTAATTAAGGGGTTTTGGAGTCTCTGGCTTCTCCTTGGGACCCTATTTTTTGGGTCCCTATTTTAAGGGGATCCTACTACTTGGGGTCTAGTTTAGGGGTCCCCCATTTTCGTAAACCCCTATTTAGGCTTCTCCCGGAGCCCTCTTTTTACCTGAAGAGTATTCGTAAGTGCCCTATTTGTAGGTTCTAACCCTTAAACCTGTAGGTAAACAGGGTCCCAGGCTAGCATGCTTTTAGCCATGTAGGTAGTCTCGGGCTACTCACTGTAGCTACTTGTAGGAGGACACTGTTGCTGAACACCGGCCGACCAGTACTGCAGCTGCATGTCAGGCGATGTTCACTGCCACAACATCAGCCATGAGTACCGGGACTGCGCCGATCAGACCGGCTGTGGTACAGCCGACTCCCCATGGGGCCGATCGTGGGACATTGAAGCATGCCGGCAGATCGTGTATTATACGCCTACCGACAATGTGAGCGACATGTTTCCGCCTAGAGCCTGGGGCCTGGCAGAGCTCTCGCGCTACTGCCAGAGAACGTGGGGACTGCAGCCGCAGCCGAACTGGTTCTTGCCATGGATGCGACCTTGTCCGAATTTGCCCACCTCTGGATCTGATATGTGTTGCGAGCATGGCATACCCTCTGCTAGTCTCCTCAAGACGAGAGACGCGCAAGTTTGCTGATGCTGCAAGGTCATCTGTGAGCAACAGCAGCCGCATCGTCTTCACCAACGGCCTGCTTGATCCGTGGCGTGGCGGCGGGGTGCGTGGCTCTGAGTTGCCTCTGCTGTTCTGCGAGACTAGTCCCGCCACGTGCTGCCTCAGCACTTGCTAGGAGAGCGGGATGCAGAGAGATTGGCCTGAATCAGGTTGCACTCTCTTTCCAGCACGCTGGTGTCGCTGCAGATACCAGGGGCTGCCCACATCTACGATTTGGCCGGCAGCCACAAGGACGATGTTCCTGCCGTCCGGATCGCCAGGCGACTGCCTCACTCCACTTTAAACCCGCTGCCTTGTCTCTGCCTCTATGCAGTTACTCGGCCGAATGTTCGGGAGAGCAGCTAGTTGCGGTTTTGACCGGATGGCTGGCAGGCAGACCGTGCTGAATCTGCTCCGGATGTGGTTGGACACCCCTCAGACTCGTCCTGAGCACTGGGTGGTGTAAACGTGGAACGCCAAACCATGCAGGTTGCATCGGTCATGTTGACTAATTGCCAGCATGTATTGTCACATACCGGATATTGCGGTCATCTCGGGAGTCGTTGCTTTCCTTTTGCTTTGCTGAAGCTTTACGTGCCCCGAGCTTTGAGGTTCTGAGGACAGGTGGCAGGAGACTGACCCTCCATCCCCACACAGGTCTGCAACCTCCACGCATGTCGGGTTAGTTTCTCCGTCCTGTGACATAGCCGAGCTCACATCATTCGCAGGGCTTTGCCCGCAGCTTCGCAGCCATGGCGACCGGCAGCTTCGAGGTATCTCGGTCTCGGTCCAGGAGGTGGGACCAGGAGGTCAAGAGCATCAGCCGGGATGGCTCGGACTGCATCGGCAGCTGCCATTGGGTGTTTCGGTCGACCTCTCGGTCGATCCCAACAGAGTTTGAGAGCCGCGTCGTGCCTTTGGATCCTGTGGCGCTCTGGAGCAAAACCAGGAGTGTGGATGTGGACTCCCGGCCAAGTTGGTCCATTCCCTCGGCGCGGCCCTGCTCAATGGAGCAGTGGAGGGCCAAAGCCCCAGCCAAGCTGGCATCCAAGCAGCTGGTGCCTGGACCCAGCTTCTGGCACTCGCATGGCAGCGGCAAGGGCCGATACGGCTTCTCTGAGGGGCTGATCGGGGCAGCCCCGATGCGTGCGCAGACCGCTGGCCCTTCACAACCTTCAAGATCGGTGCGTAAGGCTGATCGACAAGATCTCGACTCCAGCTTGAGAGCTTCGAGCTTGCCACTCAGATAGCACATAGTGAGAGACTTTTGCTGTCCTTCTCTGATCTTCCAAGTCCACTTAAGGTTCATCGGGACCTTGGACGAGGAGCAAATCCGTGGGCGGCACAGTGGACCAAAGTTCAGTCCACCGGCGGCCAAGAAGTTGAGTGCCCTCACAACCGCCGTCCTGACCCCCCGCTAGATCAGTTAGGGATAGTTAGGGTGCACCATGGTGCACTTCATCCTGCAGTCCATAGACGCTGCCAGAAGGCACTGTCACGTGATCGGCTGCGGGCAAAGATCTTGAAAGCCGCTTCTTGGGCCATCAAGCTTGGGTGCCTGAAGATCCATGTCATGTCTGTGCCTCATGAGCATGTGATCGTGCTGTCACGTGATGTCATGTGCTCATGCAACAAGTCACGACGATCAAGTCTGTGACGTTGACGACAGGAATCGAGCAAGCAGTAGATACACCACGTTGCCTATTTTGTCGGCAGTGAGGTAACGTCAAAACCGCAACCCTACCTAAACCGTAAGCTTCGTAAACCCTCTTAGCATGCACCATTGGATTGCAACCCTGCCATGGCGGCAGATACTGGAGATTCGGGCGCCCCTGACACAGAGAATCTCTCTGTGTCGGAGGTGGAGGTGGCAAACGGGATGCTACGAGGGTTTAGGGCTTCATAGAGTTTATGGTGATATTGTGTCCTCAGATGTTGTTCAGCAGCTGGCGCTCGAATGCCCTGGATTCCGCAGGAGTTGTACAATGCGGCCCTGGCCGACGTGCAAGCCTCTGCATCCTTGACCGCAGAACAGCGGAAGCAGCGGGGTCAACGACTGGCCGCGCTGTCCAAGGCTTCCCGGCACCCTTCAACCCCTAAACCATCCTAAGCCGAAACCTTATGAGTAGAACCCATGAAGAATCACAGCAGCAACAGTAATCACATGAATCATCACAGTAAACAACAGTAATCATGACAACAAGCCCTCAAAGCTAGAAAGTGGGGGCGACGCTGAGAGACGAGCGTGCGCGCCGCCTTGGAGGCGCTGCGTGCTGCCAAGCGCAAGCCGCCGGAGAAGACGAAGAGCCTCTGAGGGTTGAAGCGTCGGTTGAACCTTTGTTGGTCTACGACTTTAACCCAAAACTGTTTGGGTGTAGGATGTCTGGTGAATCTTTAAAAGGGGCTTGAAAGACCAAGGCCCAGAAAGAACATGGGTCTTGGGATGTTGAGGTAGGACACAGGGTTTGAAGTTGCCGGTGTTAGAGCTTCAGCTAGAACGGTTCATTTTGCAGGCCTTGGGGTTTACGGGGGTGTCTACTCGCCTGCCGACTACAGACCGTAGCTTTCCCGCTGAGGAGGCCCGAGTGGCAAAGCTACCCGGAGCCAACTGCGCTTCCAAAATGCTCCGACGACCCAAGGTACGCCAAGTGCTCAGTGGCTTCGTACACCTCACAAAGTGTAGGAGAGCACCTGTTGTGATGACATTTCTGAATTAGTAGAGGTATGTCCTAAAGACATGTAGCAGCATGAAACAAGCAGAACTGTATTCAAAAAAGGAAAGCTGTGCACTTCGGGGTTGTTGTACAGTTCAGGCCTTGAAAGTTCAACTCCAGGTCCGGAGCTTCAGCATTGACGACGCACAGAGGGCCAAAGAGTTCTTCGAGCGTTATGGCTTCGTGGTGTTCAACGATGTCCTCGAGCCAGGGGAGTGCCAGAAGCTGAGAGCTTGCCTTGCTACGCTGCAGGGTTTAGGGTTTAGGGTTTAGGGGTGTGTCCTGGGACCTGAACCTTCTCCGCAATCCTAAGCCCCTAGCCTGGAAGCCTACGACATCTACATAGGGGTTTCCATAAAATAGGGATACCCGTTTATGGGGATTCTCCCCATTTTGGGAAATGCATCCAAAGTGCCGACACCCCCAAAAGGCCTGAAGAAGTGCACGCCAAGCGACGGAATTGAGGTGAAGCCACGGTGTCTGAAATCTGGACATCACTCGAAGAGCGCACCCCAGGACCCGGGTTTGGGGTTTAGGGTTTTGGGGTTTAGGGTTGAGGGTTTGTGGTTTATGGTTTCCCTCTATTAAAGCCTTTAAAACCCCATAAAACCCCAGAAGCCCGAAAACCCTACAAACCCCATAAACCCCATAAAACCCTATAAAACCCCATAAACCCTATAAACCCTACAAATCCTGTAAACCCCATAAAATCTCATAAAACCCCATAAACCCGATAAACCCCATAAACCCTACAAACCCTACGAACCCTATAAAACCCGTTAAAAACCTATAAGCCCTACAAACCCTAAATCAAATGAACCCTATTATAAACCCTATGAGCCCTATGAACCCTAAACCAGACCCCAGGCCTTCGGCGCGACGGGCCGGAGACGTGGTCCCTGCTCTCTTCGGAGCGTTACGGGCTTCCCGAAGAGCAGGCCCGAACCAAGCAGGGTTAGAGGGTTCAGGGGGTTTAGACAGGGTTTATAGAGGGTTTGTAATATAGGGTTTTTAGGTTTAAAGTTGAAAGGGTTTGGAGGGCTTAGAGGGTTTAGAGGGCTCAGAGGGTTAAGAGGGGTTCAGGGTTTCAAGCTTAGGGCCGCCCACAAATGGTCACCGGATCCTGTACTGCTGGGGGTTTAGGATCTACGGTTCAGTATGTAACCCTCCTCGCCCTCTCACCCCCCCCCCCCTCAAAAAAAAAGTTGCCGCTCATTTTCCTAAAAAAGCTCTGTGTGTGTGTGTGACTGAGAGCGTGAGCCTGCTCCGGGGTAGGGTTAGGGTGGCGGAATTGCATGAGTATACAGAACCCTAAACCCTAAACCCCTAAACCCTAAACCCAGCTTCCGGTCTTCAGCTTCCAGGCAGTTTTTACTCCCCAGATGGTGGCCAATCGGCAAAATCCTCGAGTCTATGCCGCGCTCGACGCTGTGCTGCCTCGCATCGGACACCTGGAGGACACTGGGCAGCCACAATGTTTACGGTTTAAGGTTTAGGACCCTACTAGTACGCCCCCCTCAAAAAGCCCTACAAGCCCTATTTTGATGGGAAGGCCCCTTCAATCCATGGAAGGACTTCGACAGTCCGCATCCCGAGCCCGACAGCGTGGTGGTAACGCAAGACAGGCTCCTGGGGCTGTTGTTCTGAACTGGCGGCTCACGATATTCGGGGTACCCTATTATAGTCCTTATCATGAGGGATCCTGCCATTTGGGGGGTCTATATTCGGGCCGCTTAGTATCGTAAACCCCCAACTAAGAAGGGCCTCATCTACAGTCTCCTTGGGACATTGTGTGTTGTTTTTGTTTAAGTTTATACGCAACCCAGAGGAATATGTAAGAGAAACATCTTCTGCCATGGTGGGCAGGGGCGTATCGTCATAAACTCTCCGCTAGATTAACAATCCCCAGTTTGGCACACCTTCCGTGGGAAACTTTGCCTCGTCTGCTGCGCCCTGAGCCTGGGCCTCCAGCTTCAGGTGGTGCATCTATCGCCCTGCCGCTGACGATGAGACTTGGAGAACGGCTGAAAACCTTCACCTGGATGTCAATCCTTGGACTTATGCTGGTCTGAAAGCAACCGAGATTGAAAGCCTCAGGCTCGGCACCATAAACACACACGGCTTCTGTAGCCCCGTGGAGCCTTTTTTAAAGCCGGGTCAGCCTGGAGGTATGGCTCCGAAGATTTCAGCGATCATCGGTTCCCCTTGCAGGACACCCGTGCCACATTCAGGGCAAACTGCTCCAGAGAGCTTGCATGTGAACCCAAAAGACACCATTGCAGTGTGAATTGAGAACTGGCGCCACTTCTCAGGACTTCCGAGCAGAGCTCACGGCTGTGCAGGGCCGTGGGTGCCCCACCGGAGAGCACGTGCAAGGCGTCCTCAACCTCCTTGACAACCTCGAAGAGGCGCGACGGGTCGTGCGTTTGCAAAGTGTGAGCATGTGCACGTCTGTGCGCGAAGCGTCGCAGAGCAGGATGGTGGAACCCGAGTTGTGCCGGGCTTCCATCGAAGCTTCATGCCATGGCTGGAGAGTCTAGGCCCGATCAGAGTCCCTCTGGAGATGTGAAGGGGTACACCATCGGTACCATGATAGTACCATGGCTACGTCTGGGTGCAGAGCTTCAGAGCTTCCCCCCTGGCAGGAGCTATGGAGGACAACTTGTCGCAGTGCGGGCAGCATGACAACTGGGTTCTCCGGCGTGCAGCGGGCGGCGGAAGCTTCAAGTTCTCCAATCTGGACCCACTCCATGGCCTGTCCAGGCACTGGTCTTGCAATTACTTCAGACGATGTTGGCACTGCATGCCAGATACACGTGCCAGCCTCGTCAGTGTGCACGCCTGTGCCAGGCGGATACCTCTGCGCGCAGGCAGCTTCCTTTTGTGGAACCAGCTCGTCGTGCACGGCAGTTGCGCCAACCGATCGCACAACTTCAGAATGGCGCAATTCATCACCGGATTCCGGGCAGGCGCTGAGCTCCGGTGATACTTCGGATTTTGCCGTGAGAAGTCCCACATGACCAAAATTTAAAAGCCACATACTGAGGACTGCTATCGGATGTACTGAAAAGCCGTGATTCTGTTCGGAGGCAGCTTTGCACGTAACCACCGTGTTTTGCATGTTGTGCGTGTGGAGGTGAGATGACCCCGGGGCGCGCATGGGCGCGAGCGGCTGCTGTGCAGCGGCTGTGCTCGGGTTTGCCGCTGTCTCCCCTGGCCCCGCATGTCTTCGGCATCTCTGAGCAAAGCTGCGAGGCACCCAGGCCCGTGAGTGGACGGCGGAGGGGCTGAGGTAAGTAGGTACCAACCCGATCGATGCTTTTTCTTTTAATTAGTTCAAACGTCACATTACCTATGCTTTCATAAGATTGGCTGGTTCGTAGCAGGGAATGATGGAATGAGGTACCGTACATTGACATCCCCCTATATATACCCTTTAAGGGAGTATGTAGCGCACCTCATTCCCCTATTCCCTACTAATAACCAAGGGAAGACTCCTCGATTCGCCTTCTTGCAGGCCTCAGCCTGTGACTCGTGGGACTTCTCGCGAGCGGATGGCCTGCGACCACGTGCTTGGCACTGTGCCTCAGGGCGATGCAGAGGGCTTACTGAAGGCGCAGAAGACCAGGGGTTCAGGGGCTTTCCGAAAATCGGGGTACCCTTTTTGGGGGTTCCTGTGTAGCATTTTGGGGCACGTACACTAGGGGGTACCCCTATTCTGGGAAATGCCCACCAGATTCCGAGCGGGCGCTTTGGGCTTTCCATTTGTAAGGTGCGAGAATGTTTTTTTGTTTTTTTTTTTTGGGGGGGGGGGGGGGGGTGGGGGCCGGGGGGGGCATGGCCGTGTCTGAAAGGCCTTCGAGGATTTTCACCTGCACTGCCGCTCGGATTGGATGCTGTTTGGCAAACGTTGCAGGCCTGATCCGCCTCCAAAGTCTATTTTGCTTGACTTCGGTTTCTACTCAGCTTGCAACGTGCCGCAGATGTCAGGAAGCGCAGGGACAAGCAAGAACAAATGCAAAGCAAAACGCGCTAGTTCTCCACACAAGTGGCCAACCAACGACCTCTACAGATTATATATATATATATATTTATGGTACGTTTCTATTTGGCGTATAAATTATATAGATGTTTAATTTTACGTGTACAAGCCCAGCCATAAGGCCGGCCTTTGATCCACGTGGGCGGGCAAAAAGGGGAACACCTCGATGCTGCGGTTCGCGAGCGGAAGCCCAAACGTGCCCTGGAGCTGGGGACCTATCTGGGCTACTCGGCCGTGGGGCCCCCAGCTTTGGGGTCTATTTTTGGGCTGTCTTTGAGTTCAATTCTGGGAGTACTTTGGGTTTAGATTTGGGATGACTTTGGGGTTGAATTTTGGACTACGTTGGGTCTTTGGGCTTGGGGTTGCTTCGGACTGGAACCATGAGATGAACAAAGGTCCGCATAGCTCGCTGCTTGCCGGCTGCTTGGCAGTCAGATCGCTTCGCTACACACGTCACGCAAGTTCATGGGCGACTGTTGTGTATGTCTTGTGCCGTCAAGCTTGCGCAAGCATAGCATGTCGAGGATGGGGCCACCCTTTATACAGTGGAGGAGGACGCGCAGAACGCTACTCTTGCGGAAGCATCAATTGCGCAGCTGCCACAGCATATTTGGCACAGTGCCGTTCACGCAGATACAAGTACCGGTACCAGGAATGTAGATATAGAGTGCCATGGCTCGCACCCCCACGCTCAGGCACGCTGGCCTGTCTGCCAAGATAGTCGTTCTGCTGGGTACGGTAGAAACGCTGAAGCTCCCAAGCTGCAAAAGAGGATTATTTACTGCTCAGAGTGAGGATGCCCCCCGAGATGATATTTCAAGCTAAAATGTACGCTCGGGGTGCCTGCAAAAAAAGGCCAAAGTTGCTGGAGCTGGCACCTTTCGACTTCGTCTTCCTGGATCATCAAAAAGCTCTCTATCTCGAGGACATCCGTTTTCGAAAGGGTTTCAGAGATGTCTGATCTCAAAACATCTTGGTTCGCGACGTCGCCTCATTGTTACCTAGGTGTCGTGTGCGCGTTAAGTTAAGACTTCAGCTGTTTAGTAGCTGTGGTAGGTAGATGGTGCCTCGAGCTACACTGAAATCCTAGGGACGAGGATGCAGGAGATGGCTCAAAGGGATGTCGTCAACCCAGCTTCAGGATAGCCAAAACCCAATATCAAGAACCCGACGATCTCAGGAGATCCAGCGCCTGGAGGCAGACTTTCTGATAGCTCTGACGATTCAGACAAGTTGTGCATGAGAGCGTGTGAGCCGGGCTCTCTGAGACAGGCTTGGAGGCTTGTGCGACACGGGACCACAGTGGTGGCAGACAACATCGGAGGATGCAATCGGGCAGACTGCCGCGTGGAGCTGAGAAGCGTTGCATGAGAACATGCAATTTGTGCCCTCAAGTCCCACAATTCGGCTCTATCAGGTCGTGTGACATGCGGCTGCGCCTACGCCAGATACGTCCGATCATCGGGCAGCTACTGCTCTCGCTTCTTCTGGGGCTCGCGGGACGCTCGCCCAGTATCATGGTAACTCTGAGCCTCCTCGGGCGCCACGTCAAGACTGAAACATGATGGGGTTTCCCCTTCTTCTCATCAGACTGTTTTCGTTGTTTCAAATGGGCTTGCATCCTTGACGAACTCAAGGGGTTTAGCAGCACATGCAGGTGGTTTGGTGGGCTCATCATTGCATCATGCTTGATGCTGTGCAGCTGTGCAGGATGGCATAGAGGTCTCCTCCGCCATCAAGCCGGAGATCCCGGATCACTGTGTGGCGCCTTGCCTGAGACGGCTTTCGACCTGAACCGGGTTTCAGATTTTTTGTTCGATTCTCTCGCTTTCACAGCACACGTTGGGCAGAAGAGTGCCTCAGAAAAGTGGCTGAATAAACCCAAGGAAGTGGCGACGTCAGAAGCAGGAGCTGGCCTTGGGGACTGCCCGCGAAGCGCGCGGAGTCGCTCGGAGGGATTTTGCTTCCAGTGATTTTATGTGGCAATACGATCTCAGAATATGATGACATGAAGATGTATCATAACAATGTAATTAAAAGGATGAGCCTGCTCTGCAAACAAGGCAACCCCAGCACGTCTGCGGAGGGGTGCCACACTGTTCCAAGGCGCCTACTGAGCTGGGCAAGCTGGTGTCAGGATTGTCAGGCCAATGAGTGCGCGACAAGTCTCACCGGCCTGAATCTCTGGCTTCGGAGAAGTCTCTACGAAGCTCCTGTTGCTGCGAGAGAGACGCCTAAAACATTGCTTAGCTTGCAAGAGCAGGTGTCCGTTAATATTGTTTGACGACGCAAACCGCCTGCAGCCAGCTTGCCAAACCTTCCAGGATTCCTGCATTGGCCCCTACGTCGTGGACCTGGCGGTTTGCGCAAGCGCATGCTGCTTCACCGCCGGCGGCTGAACGAAGCTGTGTGAGGAGTCTTTGAAGCACGGGAAAGACCAGCATTTGCCCCCTAAAAACTCGCGCACAAAGGCCTCGAATGACTTGATGCGGCCGAGACTGCTGGCCTGGCACCCGTGATGTCTCACAAGCCCTATAAACTCCCAAGCCCAAAACGTGTTTTGACCGCAGGTCTTGCTAAAGGAGTACCTCAGGCCCGAGCCATATTTCAGATGTGTACGTGCGTGCGTGCGTGCCTGAGTGCGTGCGTGCGTGCGGCCATTCATCCACGGTGCATGTCACCTTCACAGATGAAGTGACGCTGGCGGAGCATCCGGAGAATGTTGCCAGCGGAAACCTTGATGCCTGAAACATCAGGCAGCGCAAGCTTGACTCTGTGGAGGTGCAGCCTGCGACTCAGGGCACCTGCTGCAAGGGGCCGGTTGTGCATTCCCAAAAGCAAGATGGCCATGAGGACATTCCCAGATTTCATGGCTGCCGGAGCATTGGCATGCAGCTTCTATCGGTTTTGCGAGCTGGCCACCTAGACTGGCACAGGGCAATTGACAGCAGCTGATGGGGCTTTGGATGTATGGCCAGCGTGAGAGCTGGGAGTAAGGTCATGCTCTGAGGGCTCTGCAAAGTCTCTCTTTTCGTCAGGGATACACGAGAGAGACAGAGAAGCAGAGAAATGTGGCCCATGGACCTCAGCGAACTCAGGGCGTCGTGCGCCCAGGGGTTTCAGGACTTCAGGGGTAACCCTGGCCCTCAAGCCCAGCAGAAGAGAGACTGGCCTCCCCAGGCCCAGCAGAAGAGGAATAACAAGAGGAAGAAGAAAGAGAGAGAGTGTCGTTTGCAAATGTTTGCAAGCTGCTGATATCATAAAGTCCGCAGCAGTACGATGAAGGCCCCCCCCCCCCTCCGAAGAGTTAGTTGTCAAAGGGCAGCGGAGGGAAGGAACCACGACGGCGTCAGTGGAGGTGAGAGGACTACAGCAAGGCCAACAATGCAAATTTATCTGAATGATGGACCCTTCTTTGGTTTGCAACATAGTAGTTTTTCGATTCTAGTATCTTTCTTAGTGTTTGTTTTTTGTAGCTCTTTCAAAACGGTGTAATTAGGAAGGCTCCGATCTGCAAAAGGAGCACTTCACTGCCCCTCATGGTCATGTACACCAAAATGCGATGATCCCTTTTGTAAGAACCCGCACAATCGGTTGTATCCCTAATGTTTGGAAACATCTATAGTCTGCAGAAGTCGGTGGACAAGACACAATCGTAAGGCTTAGCTGCTTCGCCCTTGTGGCCTGTTGCAGCGGAAGAATTGCGGAATGCCCAGATATGCAACTGATATACAACGGCAAAACAAAATTAATTAAAAGTAGTAGTCGCATTCCTGATGGAACAGCGCCTGGTCTCGGTCGAGGGTTTTTCAATTACAATGCCTGAGCAAAGATGCGCGGGAAGCTGCTAACCCTAAACTAAGCCCTAAACCTAAAACCTAACCCCTAAACCCTAAACCCTAACCAAGCCGGCTCAGGTTTAACGTTCGGCAGCCGGACTCTGATGCAAAGGCCTGATCGAGCAGCGTTTTTTTTCTACATGCAAGGCCACATAGCGACACGATTATCAAATCGGCCGCGTAGCATTTTGCCTGCAGAGCGTAAGTCTGCGTAGGGTCCGCGCAGGCAAGTCTCCGCAGTACCTCCGCGTAGGTCCGCGTAGGTTGTTGGTGTATAGTGTATAGTATGACATATCACGAAGATACAAGTATTATGAAATGCATATATTCTATTCTATTCTATTATATTATGTATTTTCATAATATATATTTATATAGATACACATACGTATAAATACATTTATGAATTTATCAATATAAACCCCGCTTAGGCGCGGCGTAGGCTCCGCGTAGCCGGCGCGTAGGCGTAGGTGTCGTTTTCAACGTCGTAGCCCAGCCGTCAACATCACAAATCGGGCAGGGTTGGGCGGGAAATCGGGCAGAGTTGGGCAGAAAATCTTGGGGTTTGGGGTTTAGGGTTTAGGATTAAGGTTGAGGTGTAGGCTCGCGTAGGATGTCAATGCCATTACAAATTTCCCCACACTGGAAAATCATGCTCTGATCGCTAGATCTTCCTGGAGCGGCTGCCAGCATGCAGCCTTGCATAGAGCATGCCACCTCATGCTGGTACATTGCTACCCTAAAAACCCTACAAACCCTAAAAACCCTAAAAACCCTAAAAACCCTAAAAACCCTCAACCCTAAACCCACTTACGCCTGGATGAAGGCGAAGGAGGGGTACCACCTCATGAAGCAAAGGGCAGAGCTGCTCCTGGAGGGCCCGGTGCGCCAGGCGGCCATCCTCCGAAGTGTTTGAAATTCCCATTCGCTCTTTTGCATCTCTCTGAATGTGCTGTTTAGGGTTTAGGGCTTAGGGTTTAGGGTTGAGGGTTGAGGGATTAAGGGTGCTGTTGCACAGCAGGGCTACGTAGCTTCAGCAACTGCAAGTAGCCACCCGGAGTGCGAGTATTCGCTTTGGCGTTCCATCCAGGCAGTCGTCGATACCTTGGCGGATGCTATGGCAGCCGCTGCCAAGTAGATTGATGCAAGCTGACTTGAAAAAATGGCTTTCTGACCCCACAGCTGTAATGCTTTGAGTTTTGGCGTCTCAGTCACAGTGCAGGATCGTTCCTGTGCCTTCCACATGAGCCCTGTGTCTTGCCGCAGCGCTTTTAGCGTCATCTTTTTCTACATAGCAGGCCTTTCACTTGCCGGCACGGACTTGCAGGCATCGCACAATTACCTCACCGCCGATGTCCGAGCATTTGCCTTTGATTCGATGAATGCCCATGCGGCTGCGTGATAGCGTCCTCTTTGTTGATTCATACCTCCAATGGAACCTTAGGTTGCTGACTAAACTTTTGCAAGGGGCTAGAAGGACCAGCGTAGCTCTGAGAAAATTGAGGATCACCAATGTCCCCAGTCCCAACCTCCCACCAAAAAGTCGCTCAGAATCCTGCGACTGGCGAAGCCTTGAGGTTGAGCTGCCAATCGGCAGCCCCAGCGAGACTGCATGAGGTGCCTCACTGGTATCTGCCCTGAGTTGAAGAGTTGGCCAGGGGCCAGGAGAAGGGACCCTAAACCCTAAACCCTAAACCCTAAACCCTAAACCCTAAACCCTAAACCCTAAACCCTAAACCCTAAACCCTAAACCCTAAACCCTAAACCCTAGACCCTAAACTGAAACAGGCAATTGGGGACGCGGCTTCATGGCCTCGTCCTCATCGCGCCCTTGCTCGGCGCAACGCTGCTCCTGCAGGGTTGTGAAGAAGACCAGGCTTCCGCGCTTCGGCACAACATACACTTGCTGTGATGGTCTGCCCACACACTGAGTCACGGAGTGTGGCCCGTTGCGGTGAGGAGGAAGAGCCGCAGCAATCACCGCCAGCGCACAAGGCCCGATTGGTAATTTGAGGGCATTGCACCTAGCAGCAGAATCGGCAACCGAAGGGGCGCCTGCAGTACGCGTGCAGTGCGTGCAGGATGCTCACAAGGTGGAAAACCTGGCAGCAAGCGAAGATAGCCGGAATCTCGATTTCGATTGTCTTTGTTTTCAGCCCGCAATCTTACGTACTGTGCTTTGTGTAGTGGTAGCAGGCAGTGGGAAGCAAGGTGCAATGGACAGGGCCGGAGCCACAGCTGCTGCAGTGCGGATCTGAAACAGCCTGGCCGTACTCAAGGAGTTGGGCTGTTGCATGTTGGTGTGACGGACCTGCAGAGATCTTTACTGAACATCATGTCGTGGACAGTTCCGCAAGCAACGCCCGGTGAGAGAAGCACCTGCATCCTTGTCTTCTGAAATTTTCCAAGCCGGTTGGGATTTCTGGATGTTAGGTGCCCATCGTAGAGCGACATCAGCAAGATGCCCACGTTTGGTCCTCAGCGGCGCGCATGCACTCAGTGGCCCGTAATTTGAGAATTTGCTGGCGCACGTTTGTTGCTTTTTTTGCATGTGCGTGTGCCCCATTTCCATCAAGGACCGCGCTTTTTCGTTCGGCGGGCCTGACCAAAGTCCTTCAGGACAACCCTTGGCATAGAAGCGGATAGGAGCGGTGAGCACATTCTCCATCGCTCATCGACGTCCCCTCGCGTCTGCCGTCGACTGCAGCTCTCTGTCGAGGACCCTCCTCGAAGCTGGTTCTGATCAACGCCAGCAACGTCAGGGGAGACTCCATGCCTGGTCAAGGTGACCGGCTGCTTCCCGGCCGAAGGTCTCTGAGCAGCCCCGTGTGTCACGTGCCATCATCCTTGGGACCAAATGAACCCTAAAATTTGGGGCCATAGACCCTGTACTACTATAATCCCTATTCAGGTATATGAACCATAAACCCTTTTAAGGTTCGTTTGGTCCTTAAGGACGTACCCACCAGCTCAGGCTAGATCATGAGCGCGCCTTCGAGCGAGCCCTCATGTCGGGCTCGGGAGCGGCCAGACAGGCGGAACATGTGAACCATAGGGATCTAAACCCTAAACCCTCAACCCTAAATCCTTACTAGATCCTAAACCCTAAACCCACATTGCATCTCCTAAGGGCGACAAAGCTGATCTTCACCTTTCCGTTGCCAGGTGCACATGCTGAATGCCGAGCAACTCCTCCAAGACTACTACGCACACACATCTACCACTTCCACGACCAGCACCACCACCACAACCACCACCACCACGACAACAACAGCCACCCGTGCCACGAAAAAGTACTACATGAAATCTGCGGAGTCTGCCTCCAGTTCCACCACCAAGAAACCCACCACAACGACAGCTGCAACAACTACCACAACCCAGACACCGGGCGTCGGGGCCTGAGCTGCGCCGCCCGATTTTTCCGCTTTAGTAACAGTCGGAGGATCTTTCAACTCAAGCAAGGTTTGAACTCTTGAGCGGTAGCTGGAAGCAAGTCCACTGGCCGACAAAGCCGAAGCTTCGTTGAGCCAAGGGTTCAAAGAGGCTTATGGCTCTCTCGCTCGAAGGGCATGGGCTCGTAGCATTCAATTTGTTTGTTTGTTTGTTTGCTTGTTTGTTTGTGTGCTTGTTATTTATGTTATTCATTTGTTGATTGGTTTTTTCAAGTTGTTTGTCATCTTCGGTTTGCATATTTTTGTCTCAGGGATGCGGCCTCATAAGGAAGTTGGAGCTGCAGAGGAAACCACATTTGAGTACGGCAGAACGACGAAGCGCAGCGTGGCCTCCCGAGGCCCAGATGACAGGGGGGAGATCAAGACTCTGAAGCCCAACAACAAACATCGGGCAGCTGACATTGGGCGGCTTAAATATGGGGGAAAGACGGATTCCACAAGCAGCTTTTTGAAAAAACTGATGCAACTCTATCTCAGCACCTGGTGACCATGCTCTTGAGTGTTTTCTATTGTTGAAGGCTTCTGTTTGTTTACCACCCTCATCATTCGTCTGCTCTTGTTCGTCGAGAAGTCGCGGATCGTATGAGTGGCACAACAAGGCCATTGAAGCGGTTTTGTCTGAAGCTTCGCTAGATACTGTACAAAGCTCAGTGCTTTGCTGCAAGCATCTTGTTGCAAGCACAGGTCTTCCTTCCCGAAGCACCTGCGAACAAGGCGCTTGCTCGATATCTGTTGTTCAGGCATGCTTGTCTAGTGAGGCCCTTGCATGAATGAAGGAATGCCAGCACATGCCAGTTCCCAGAAGACATGCTACGCCCTAAAACCCCTAAAGCTTAAACCCCTAGACCCCTAAGCAGTCCAGACTCTCGAAGTGCTTTAGGGTTTAGGGTTTGTGCTCAGTCAGTTTGTGAACGTATGCATGGAATTTAGGCGGCACCTAGCTGGCCCAGAGCTAGAGGAGGAAGAAAGAGAAGTGCTCTCTGACGCTACGTCCTCCTTTGGTTTTATTTCCTGGCTTGGCCGCTTCATTCTTGAATCAGAATGCTGCATCCCCTTTCGGGTTCTTGGTAGGGAGGTTAGGGGAACAAAGGGCCCCACATAATCCCTTCAAGGGTAAAAAGGGGGAGGTAAGGTACCTAGTTCCCTCATTCCCTGCTGGGATTCTAAGAGCCAACCGGTCCCAAGAAGCTATTTTTCAGGGATAGAAGGAGGGACCCGTAATCTTATTCCCAGATAGAACCCCCCCCCTATACATGCCTCATATAGTCCTTATATACCTAAGTAGCCCCTAATTGGCCCCTACATGATCCCCCTTGGTCCCTTGCATAGGGGTCCCTCCTTGAGTCCTTCGATCCGTCGCAGGTCGGCGAAAGCAGCCCCACCAACGCGACCCACGCGAACATGACGGAGCCCGTGCTGGTGGCCGCCCTGGCCCTGGCTCCCAAAATCCAACAGTGGCATGAACCCTAAACCACAAACCCTAAACCTTAAAAACAGAACGTAGCCCTGAGCTCCTGAGCTCCTCAACAAACCCTAAAGTCTGGAAACCCGAACCTATAAACCCGACGCCCTGAGCAAACCCTAAAATCTTGACCTCCTAAACCCTAAGCCCTAAACCCTAAGCCTTAAGCCCGAAGCACGAAGCCCTCAGCCCTCAGTCCTCTGCCTCCTGTTCTGTTGCGCCGATCAGGAAGAGCTGGCGCTCGAGAGGTCCAAAAAATTGGCGCCTCAGGCGCGACACGGGAACACTGTTGGACTGGGCTTTGGACATTCAAAGGTTTAGGGCTTTAGAAATTAGCGGGCGCCTTGGACTCTGAAAGATGGAAAGTACAGGGGTTTGGGGGGCTTTCTTACGGGTTGAGTATTTAGGGTTGGGGGGGGGGGGGGGTGCGACTTCAGGACTTCGGGTTTCTCATGGAGCTCCAGAAGTTCGAAACTCCCCGGAGGGGCTTAAACCCGAAGCCCTGAACCCCTATGACCCTATAGAAGAAGCCCCCTAAACCCCCCAAAAGACCCATAAACCCTAAGCAGCCCAAAGAAACCCGAAGCCCCCGAAAGCCCCAAGCGGAGTGCCACAACAGAGAGACCCTGAGAGGAGTCAAGGAAGAAGGTGCTCCAGGAGGCACGGGACGTGGTGCAAAGATTGTCATGGGTTTTTTAGGGTTTAGGGTTTATGGTCCAGGGTTTAATTGGGGTTTAGGGTTTAGGGTTTAGGGTTGAACCATTGGAGGGTTGTCGGATTTCATTATAGGGGCACTGGGCAGCTGCTTTTGTGTGCTTCTAACAGAAGCCGGACCGAGTTCGCATGGCCCGTGAACCACCTGCGTTTTTTCCGTGATGGAACGGACTCGGCATTTTGCTGTGTCAGTGAGCAACTTGGTGCCCACCTTGCAGGCAAACAGTGTTAGTCCGTCGGCTGCAACCTTCTCGGCCGCTCGGCTCATCTCCTCGAAAGGTGCCACTTCCATGACGCGCAATTCGGGTGGGAGCAATAACCAGACTGTGGTCGCCACTTTCTAGTGCCATCTGCCATCTGAGGCACCAGCTTCTGCAGGAGCAGGCGCCCGAAGTTTCAAAGACAGGTGTTTCCCTGTTTCACGTGAGTCAAGGCAGCCTTATTGCGCTGTGAGGCGCTCAGCCCAACGCCGCTGACGACAGCGAGACGACCTCTTCCACGGAAAGAAGCACCACCGAGAGCACGGCAACAGAGAGCGCGGCAGCAGAGAGCACTGCAACAGAGAGCACTACCACAGAGAGCACTGCCACAGAGAGCACTGCAACGGAGAGCACCACAACGAAGACAACCACCGCTGAGACCCCTACCAACACATCTGCCAGTACCAGCAGCAAGGCAGAGACACAGGACTCAGAGGATGAGGAGGAGGAGGCGCTGCGCGCAGAAGACCGAGCAGAAAAAGAGGCCATCGCCAAAGAGAAAGCGATGCTGGCGGCAGCAAAGAAAGGAGGTCGGGGCCTCGATGTGGCGCATCTCTAACTCATGGTCCTTTCTTGGGTGGCCTAACTGCCTAACCATTAGGGGGCCGCATTCGAACCGTAACCCGCAGAAGGGACCATCATCTAGAGAAGTGAACAGATGAGTTCAGGTTTCGGAAATGTTTGGGTCACCCTTGATACCCTAACCCACGGCTGCACCCCGCCAGGCAAGCCGGAGAACTCTGCAGGCAGCGACGAGGATGGAACTTGTAAGTTCTTCCAAATGGGCCCTTGTACCCTAAACCCTAATCCCTCGGCTCCGGCACTCCAGGACGAGGACTTTGAGGACTCCGGCACCGTCGCGTCCTCGCCCAAGCCGTCCGAGGCTGCTGACCTCCTTCAGCTGGAAGATGGCGACTTGCCTGGCGACAAGGACAGATCTAACTGTCGAAGTGGTTTGGACGGGTGCTCCAGTTCCCCATGCCTTAACTTATGCATGGTCTGGTGTGGTCGAATGGCCCGCGAATGCTGATCCGGGAAGTGACTAGAAGCACCAGTTGGGTCTCAGAATTCATTGAAAGTCTAAACTTGGACTTCACTGGACGTCTAAACTTGGAATCTCCATGCAATCCATGGACCTGTTGAGGACGCGACCGACATTCACAGAGACCAGAGCGTCCGCTGCCCACACCGGGGCTGGCTTTGTTTTTCCTTCCCTTCGTGCCTCCTTCCTGTTCTGGCTTTTGGCTAGGAGACAACTCGCAGTGGTAGCTGCTAGCAGCCTGACCTGTTGTCTCGTGCTATAACGGTGTGTGATGAATGTGATGATCTGCTTGGCCTCGCTCCAGGTCATGCAGCAGCTGGAGGAGGGCGAGTCTGCTGAGGAATCTGAGGACCTTGGAGTGTCTAAAAGCAGTTAGACGCCAGCCAAGCAGGGAATTGGCGGGATTCGGGATCGCAGGAAGACGATCAGACACAGCCGATACAGGCTGGCACTGCCTCCTGAAAAGGGGGTTTCCGAAAATGGGGGCACCCTTTTTGGGGCTCCCTTAGAGGGGGTCTATTCTATTTGGGGTTTTTAACGGGGCACCCCTATTCTGGGAAATGCCCGACATGAGTAAGCGCCAAGCCCACCCCAAAGAAGCCAAGTCTTTGCCCAGGCGACCCGAGCCGACCGATTGCAGCGGGACCGAACGGCCATGCTGGAGCTGCAGGCACTAGCAGCTTGAGCATGCGGCCTTTGGAATCATTTGGGTAGTGTTTACGAAATTACGGTGCGCTGTCAAGTGTGCCATACTCGTAGCAGTCGCTGTCAGTTGCATCAAGATCAGCAGCTGGACGAGCTGCGGAGGCAGCTGCAGAGGCAGGGGAGGGTTTGGGGTTTCGGGTTTAGGGTTCAGGGGTTTAGGGTTTAGGGTTCAGGGGTTTAGGGTTTAGGGTTAGGGTTTAGGGTTTAGGGTTTAGGGTTTAGGGTTTAGGGTTTAGGGTTTAGGGTTTAGGGTTTAGGGTTTAGGGTTAATGGAGCTTTGGGGCCTTCGTACTCCGCTGCGCGTCGTGAAGGCACCAGGATGAGGAGCTGGAGCGTTTTCGCCAGCAGCAGCAGAAGGAGCTTGAAGTGCTCAGGCGGGGCAGCTAGGGTGTTTTAACGTCAAAAAAACCCTTTTAGGGTTTTTTCAACGTTAACAAACCCTTTATGCAGGGCAGCTAGGTTCCGATGATGGGTCGCCCTTGACTGCGTTCAAGCAGGCTGGATGCTTTGCAGTCATTGAATGCAGAGCCTGCCACGGCCTCAGAAGTTCGCCCGTTGACTGCATCCCAGCCACCCTCACGTCCCTTGTGGATGTCAGGCATCGCCGAGCATGAATCTAGAGCATCCCCATGCAAGGCGCAGCTGGATTTTGTTGGATGGCTTGCTGGGTGGCTGTGAAACGCCCATACTCTGGCAACCTCATGTGAGTTCCTTACATGAACAGCAATTCAAACCTTCCGTGCGGTACGAGGCACAAGCACGGCTCCCGGAAGATGGGGCACTGGCTACAGGACTGGCAACGTGGTCATATGCGGTGTGGCTGTACTTCTGACTCTGCGGTTTGCTCTCTAAGCCTTTTGGGGTGCCTGTTGCAGTTCGGAGACCTTAGAGGGACCACAGATTTCGTGGGAAGTTGTGTGCTTTCTGGTTGGAGGAGATTGCCGAAGGCTCCAAGATGTGACCCAGGAGATCTTGAGAGCAAGGAAAGGGTTCCTCTTTGCCGGGGGTTGTTCGAAAAGATTACCTTCTGTTGGGAGTTTAGGAAGTTAAGAGAATTGAGGGTCTTTTCAAGCTCGCTGCGGTTCTCCGACGGTTGGCTTCCCAGACAGGGAATCTGGAAGCCTGGGCGACCCCACTGGACCAGCCCGTTGGCGTCTCACACCGTGCCTGCTATATGATTCTGTCGCACCTGATGTCACTTGTGTCGGGGCGAAGGTCTTGACAGGGCATGCGCTTGATATCAGATCCGGCTTCTCAGCAAGGCGGCCAGGCAGAGCGGACCGCATCGAAAGGCAGGAAAGCAGATGCGGGGCTACGCGAACATCTGGCTGTTGGTTACATGCTGAACTCTACTCGAAATGGACTTTGCCAAGGTTGCAGGTGCGTGTAGTTTGGGGTGCGGGTAAGAGAGAGTGACTGGAAACCACAGATGATCCGAAGAAGGTGCATGACTCGAGTGCACAGAGCAGGTGCTGCTTGACCAGTTAGTAATCACAGGGCGGTTGAAGGTTGAAAAGGGAAGCCTCTCCCACACCCACCCTGCCCCTTCTAGCTTTCACGTCCATTTGGCTGGATGATATTCTATGTGATTTCGTTCGTGTGGGCTCGAGCAGTGCAAAGCGGCGTATGGCCCAGCGGCCCCAAACCGCAAGGCCCGCCGGAGTCGTTGAGCTTCAGGGTTTTTGCAGGGTTTAGGGTTTCGGGTTTAGGGTTTGGGGTTTATAGGGGTTGCCACTGATGTGCAGAGCCTTCAGTCACAACGAATATGGGACTAGTATGGGAGAAGGACAAGTGTGCAATCTTGCAACCAAGAGAAGTGCTTACTTCGAGTGGTTTCGCCCCCCCTTCAGGCGCCCCAATGGCGCAGAAGACCAAAGCACTTGTCCCCCCGGGAGAGGAGGCCGGGTGCCTGGGGATGGTTGGTGCCTACTCCTAGGATGCCTATGAACGGGGTCCCAGCGACCCTAGTTAGGAACAGCCCTGCTGTGGCGCTTCTGTTGCGTCGCGCCCAAGGCACCTTGCAAGCTGCAGAAATGCAGCGCTGAGTTTGCAAGAGAGAAGGAGGCAGGGACCATGCAAGCCGTGACCCACCGATACCCACCGCACGCAGACAGTGCATGGCAGTCCGTGCCATCCGAAATTCGTTCGCGCATGTTCGTGATTCGTGGCTCGCGCTGGAGTGGCCCACTGCGCATCTCAGGCCTCCCAGACACTCCCAACGTGCGAGGCCGCTCTGAAGTAGCACAAATGGCACAGCCTGGGGTGATCAGAACTGAACGATGCCGGATTTCTGCAGGAGGAAGGGCCAGACCAACGCAAAGCCGTCGAAGGAGGATCTCCGGAGGAGAGCGCGGCAGTGCCCGCGAATGAGACCGGCAGCTCGCAGGTGCCCCCCACTGATGTGCCAGACACGCAGCATAGAGGGCAAGGTTTTTGGGTTTTTTTGTCCGGACAATTGGCGACCGTTGTTTCTGGAGGCCGCCAGTGAGATTTCCGATGTGCGACTCATCGCAGAGGCCGGTCATGGGTTTCAGGAAGAACGCCCCTGAAGCTTGTCTTCGAAAGGTCCAGTCCGTCCTGGTGGGCGTGGACTTGCAGAGCATGACCTTGGGCCAACTCCGGTCAAGGTGGGGAGCCCAAAACTACCTCACTCGGTTTGCTCAAGATTGGGCTGGGGTCCCCTTGTTCAGTCACCCTGATATGAAAACCCTTCTGATGCCCATCGAAATCTCGTTTCTGTCTTGGGCCCCCCAACTCCGCACTAGCGCGACGAGCGCGCTGAAGATTTTGAAGGTTGGAAGCGAAGCTGGGCCTGACGGATGGCGCTCTCTCGGCGAAGCGGCGAATCCGCCGGCGATTGAGCTTTGTCGTCCACCAGGAGGCAAGCTGATCGAATGTGGGCCAGTGGTGCAACGTTGTCCTGCTGCAGCGTGGCCCGGAGCAGCTTCCTTCTGCCTCAGGTTTTCAAGAAGTCGCAAAGGTCCCAGCAATGCGAGAAGGTCGTGAAGGAGAGCTCAGTGGGCTGAGTGAGCCCATATGACAGCGGCACTTGCAGCAAGCGATTCGTGCTGGCTCAAGATCTGCTGGACAACGTCCTCCTATGTTACATTTCATAGTCTCGAGCCGTCTACAATCGTGATAGTACTGCTACATAGTCACAGGGTTTGGGGCAGTGGAGGCTGCATGCATGGCATGACCAAGCTGACAATCACGGATGCCGACAGGATCCAACAGGACAGGATTACAATTAGAAGTGTAAAGCTCGGGTGGCTATGACGCTGCGACATCCGAGAAGAGTGTTAGTGACGGCCTTTGCTGTTTGCTTCCTGCCTCTTGGCATTGTGTGTGTGTGGTACATTGATGAAGTGTGTGGTAGTGATCCCTGCGATAGCCTACAGTACTATGTTAGTTTGTGTGTCCATCTTGACGAAACTAAGTGCATGCCGCGCTGTGCTATGCGGTTACGCGTTCTGCCATCGTGCCCAAGGCTGCAGAGGTGGCATGCGGGGAGTCAGCCCCGCCACACTCCAAGCCTTGCGCTTTCTGCGCCGTGGAGCCACAGCCGCGAGCTGGACAAGCACGCCGCGCAGAAGCTTCTGAGCAGTGTCCCGGCTAAAGCGTAGACATTTTTGTGCACGTTAAGTCGCTGCTGCACATCGCTGGAGCCAGCAAAAACCTGGCCATGTGCCTTTGAGTCTGTTGACAAGCTGCTTCACAAGACGCAGAACAAGGTGCAGATGTGTTTGTCTTTGACCTGGATGGCGTGATCTGGATCGGAGACAAGCTGGTGGACGGCGTCCAGCAGGCTTTGGTAGACTTGCGCAGTGCGGGCAAAGCCGTGGTGTTTGCGACGAACAATGCCATGCGGACGCGAGCGGATGCTTCTGAGCTCAAGCAGTGCCTGCTGTGCATTGAAGTTGACTCCCTAAACCCTAAACCCTAAACCCCAAACCCCAAACCCCAAACCCTAAACCCTAAACCCTAAACCCTACTCATCTTCTCATGGTGTCTTGACAGCTGCCTGAACTCCAGGTTGCCGGCCGGTTGAGGTTGCTGGGAGTGGACTGGGCTGAAGAGAAGCACGTCTTCAACAGCGCAGCTGCAGTTGCGCAGCTTCTTGCAGCTCTGCTGAATGCACTGGCTAAAAGCTCGAACACCCGCAAAGAGCTGAACCCCAACGCCCGAAACTCAACAGAACACCAACACATCCAGCAAACTCCATAGTTTTAAAGCTATCAACAACGAGCTTCAGGAGGCACGTGGGATCCCCAAAGATCGGGACATCTACGTCGTCGGCGAGGCTTTTGAGGGCCGCCCTCAAACATCCTCAAGTGGGGGCTTATCGCGGTTTAAAGGGGGTTTAGGGTTGAGGGTTTAGGGTTTAGGGGGGTTGAAAAGGGCCGTAGAGGGGCGTATAGAGGGCTTACTGTGGTTTGTTGGAGTTGTTAGGGGCTTATAGAGGGCTTATATAGGGGGCTTATAAAGGGGCTCATACGGTAGGGTTAGAGCTTGGGGTTCTCCCTCAGAAACGCGGGGGGTGGGGGGGAAGAGACCGTCAAGTCTGGAAGAGTGCTCCTGAGGCACCTGGGGATTGGTTAATAATGGTATTGTGGGTGCTCTAAAATAATATAATGATGAGCCCCTTATTGTAATACTATTATCGCACCTACAAGAATATTTTACTGGCGCGTTCATTCGTGTACTATTTCCCCACGTCTTATTATTAATGTATCACGGGGTGTACGAAGAGAATACTGATATTAAAGGGGTATGTGAAGAGAACGTAGTGAATGTAATGCACGCCCTTGTAATATTATCATGAATTAAGTTGGGGTGGCTATGAAGAATATAACAGTATTAAAATTACGTAGAGAAGTAAATGACAAGGGCGTGAATGAATTTATGAATGAACAACCGCGTGCATTTAATGAACGAAGTGAAGAGAGTAAGTGAAATAGATTTGTAAGTGAAAGTGTGAAACAAGTGAGCGCATGAATTCATTTCACGGACGAACGAAACAGCAAAGGGACCATGAGGTAGAAATTGCCGCTGGGCGCTGTTAACCCAGCTCACGGATCGCTTCTAAGGGTGAATGGAATCTTCTCCTTCGCTGCATTCTTTCTCTAGTTTCGCTCACTCTTTTTCTTCGTTATCTTCGTTCTCTCATTCGTTCAGTCACTTCGTCTTATTGTTCATATTATCCCGCGCAAAATTAGTAGTAGTACTCTTGTAAGCGCGGGAACAATAGTAAACATATGGCAAAAACCCAAAAAGTTGGTATATTAAATGGGGTTTTTTTACTCCGTTCACTCGTGCATGAATTAATTTCACGCAAACGGCGACGGCTTCTGCTGCTGCTGCTCCTCCTCCTACTACTACTACTACTACTACTACTACTACTACTACTACTACTACTACTACTACTACTACTAGTACTACTACTGCTGCTGCTGCTGCTGCCGCTGGTTAAACCCTCAACCCTCAACCCTAAACCCTAAACCCTAAACCCCAAACCCTACAAAACTTCAACCCCTCAGAGGCCGGGCTGCGGGATGAGGTGCAGGCGCGGGGCTACCGCACCAGGGGCGGACCGGAAGACGCTGGCAACCCGGCGTGTGATTCAGGACGCAGCATTAATTTCTGGTTTCCGGGATGTGGTAGGGTTTAGGGCGTTTAGGGTTGTGGTCGCACGCAGTCGGGTTTTCGCTGTCGTCGTAATTTAAGATGCCCCGTGTGGGGGGATTGCAAAAATGCCGGCGTGAGCGCGTGTAGCTTTGCCGCGCCCCCTAGTATGAGGGGTTGCACCGGACATTGGCCTGCGACAAGGAACAACGACAAGGTTGGTTGCATTTTGGGAGAAGTACTCCGCGATAAGGAGCGAGAACAACCGATAAGGGCTGCCAGAGACAAGCAACTTCGGATAACTTCGGGTAACCCTAAAACCTGAACCCCAAAAACCCCAAACCCTAAACGTGCCTTACAGACCCCAGGCAAGACCAAAGAGGACATCGCAGAAGCCATCGATGAGCCTGCTGCTCAAGTCCGGATATGCCGCAGCCTGGGCCATGGACTTTGAGTGTCGCATCTCCTTCTCTGAGGCTGGGAGAAGGAAACAGCCACTTGGACAAACAGTGACAGTCTGAGACATGCCGCAGGTACGCTGCAGATTCCTCGAGTGCAGATCCGCATGCTGTGTGCCATGCAATGCTGGTGTTCCTGCCGAGGTAGTGGTGCTGTCGTTTGTGGTGACAGCCACAGTCAGATGATGCCAGTGCACATGCTGTTTGGGTCAGCAGTTCTTCATGATTGCGGCATTTGTAAAGCCAGTGTAAAGCACATGACGCACGCAGTCAGGCTTATGAACTCAGTTCCGACCCTCCTTCCCCTGGTTTAGGACTTGGACCTATCTATACGGCGTAGGATTTTGAGATTAGGGTTTAGGGCTCATCAGGGCTTAGAATTTGGATGGGGATTGCAGAGGTAAGGATTTATGTTTAACGGCTTATGCTTGGGGTTTAGGGTCAGGGTTTAGGGCCGGGTTTGTTTCGCAGTCAACAAGCCGGAAGGGGTTGTGCATCTGACATGCAATGGCTGTAAGACTTAATGCTTGCACGAGGATTTTCTAATAAGATTAGTGATTAAGTGCACGCCCTTTTAGCGCCCCTCTTGTGTGTTAGTCCTGCACAACGTGCTGCTTCTGACAAAGACTTTCCAAACTTTGGATTAATTTGCAACCTACACCATGGTTATTGTCAGTATTATCTGTCTTCTATTATGTACGTCGCGCTTCGCAGAACCATTGGAGGTCGTTCACCGAATATCTCAGCTTAGCCATGCTATTGAGAAATCAAAACTCAGAAAAACCAACGCATCGGGGGGGGGGGGGGGGGGGGGGGGGGGGGGGGGGGGGGGGGGGGGGGGGGGGGGGGGGGGGGGTGCTGGGGATGGGGGTCGGTGAACCGCATACCGGGATAACGTATCAACGCATGGAGAAAACATTACCTGCACACTGCACACTCTCTGTCTCTCTATTTCTGCGAACAAAAGTAATAGAGAGGGCCCATAGGCAAAGAAGAACAAGACAAGACGAAGGCACATATTGTGAGGTGGTTGTTTACATGCTCAAGAACAAGTTTGACATGGTGCAGTTGCTTTGTATTCATTGGCTCTTTCTCTGAATCTCACTCCCATGGCCGTGTAAGGTCTGGATCAGCATTTGAACTACTACAAGATCGCAATTGCTGCGCATCTAGTGAGGCATGGGCTGCCGCTGTTCGCATCAAATAGCGACCCTTGTCTCCAGATTGGTGCAAGCATCTCGCATGCTAGGGCTCTCCACTGCTCCCGCTTTTCGCTTGTGCTTGTGGTTTGTGCGTGCTCTTGCTCGTAGTATTGTCGTGAGATTTGTGTTGTTCATGAGTCAAACCGTGAAGCCGACCGTTAACCAAAAAGAGCCGATCTCTATGACTCCGTTATGGTAAATCGGACACAGCTTAATCCCCTGGTTCTTCGTAGGGAATGGGGGAGTTAGGGCCCAACTATGTACCCTTCAAGGGAGTACATAGGGTACCTCATTCCCTCTCATTGCCTACTACAAGAACCGCCCTCCTAAACCCTAAACCCTAATATAAACCCTAAACCCTAATTATTTAGGACCTCTTCGGTCAGCTGGGCTCTGGCTCCCAGCAGTGGCCCGGCGCTGGCTCTGTCATTGCCGCGGTGGCCACGGCGGCTGGGCGGAAGGATGGCACCGCGGATGCCGTGGCAGGACCCAGAAAGAATAATCATCGAAAGTACCATAGTAAGCCCCTAAACCCTATACCCTAAACCCTAAACCCTACTAAGAGATGAGCAGAGCCGCAGAAACTGAAAGGAGGCATTGTGAGGCGGTGTCAAGAGCAGCTGCTTCTGGCAGGCAAGCCCAGCGTCGAGTTCGCGAAGATCATCCGCGCATCCCTGGGCTCCCCGCCGGCTCGGCGGATGGTCATGGTAGGCGACAGCCGCCTGCCTGCAAAAAGCCTATTAATCTTATTCCCCCAAGTAACCCCTGCATACCTTACATAGTCCCTGTACACCTAAGCTTAAGTAGCCCCTGAATAACCCCTGAAGAACCCCAAGTCAGCCGTGAAGAGCTGTGTGGTATTGAGTCACTATGCGGTTTCTGACCGACGCCACAGTCGGAAGGTGTTGGTCCCTACGAATAATTACTATAGGGCTCCCTATGGACCATAATCACTTCGAGAACTTGCCATATTTTGTGTGGATTCAACCTTCTTTGCCAACTCCATGCCAGGGCTGGACACCGACATCGCCTTTGGAAATTCTGCAGGTTCCTGGCCTAATTGGGTGTTTGCTGCTCCTTCAAAGCTCCGCTCTGAGCGTTTTGCAAAGAATCCAGGCTCTTTTTAGAGGTTTTTGCAAAGGATCCTTCTAAAGTCCTGTCAAGAGGAGCTACAAGTGAAGGTTTATGAAGTTCTGATCTGTCGACTTAAGCTCTTAGCCGCATGGCCGAGGCATGCAAACCCTCCTGGTGCTCTCCGGTGTGACATCCAGGGCTGAGGTTTCCCACGCCAGTGGAAAGTTGAGACCCGATTTCTTTGCAGAGTCTGCAGGCTCACTTTCCCTGGGGATTGGCAAGACGTAGTTCACTGAAGGAAGGGTGCCCAAAGACGGCTCCGGCTCTGTACAGGCGTCATGCTCTTCGACTTCTGAATGCGGTCAGCATCGGTTCGCTTGTAATCACGCAATGCAAGCATGCGCCTGCCGGCGGTGGCGGTGTTGAAGAGCACTCTGTTGCATTTTCCGCTGGGCACCAGCTGTCAGGAGCTTCTTCAGCTTCACGACTACCCATTGCCAGCGAGGCAAATGTTAATTGAGACTTGGCTGCCTCTGGCTGCCAGGCATGGCAATCCATATGAAAACATGACAATAGAGTTTAGGGTTTAGGGGTTAGGGTTTAGGGAACAATCCCTTAAAACACCCTTTGAGTGTTCTGGGTGACACAAGGAGAGCCTGCACCACTCCATCTCCGCCAGTGACGCAACGCAGCTTGGCCAAAGAAGGAGCTCTCTTAGAACGAGCCCCGAACATGTGCGTCGATGCGCGTCTCTGTCCTGGAGCTCCGCCTAAGGCTACATCCACATCAGGCGCAACTCCCGGTAAAATCCTGCATGTGATCCAGCATTCTGGAATATTTTTTTGTACACGATACGAAATACTAATACTATAGTATACCATAATATACGATTATTTATATGATGATATTCTAGAATATGCTATGCCTTCCCCAGCACCGAAGTGCTCAGCTTCTGTCAGGTCAGGCTTTTGGGCATCGCCCAGGATGCACTTCTGGAAGGCAGACAGAAGCTGGAGGTGGCCAAGCTGACTATCGAGGCTGGGCCTAGAAGAGGTGTTATGGGGCTTCATAGGGTTTAATGGGGATAAAGAGGGTTTGAGAGGGTTTAGTAGGGTTTAGTAGGGTTTAAAGGGTTGAATAGGGTTTGATAGGGTTTATTCGGGTTTAGGGAGGCTGGTTCCAAGAGGTGTTAGGGCTTATTAATAGGGTCTCATAGGATTCGCGATAGGGGGACAATTGGGTGTAGGGTTACTTTGCTTGTGCAGGAGAGCCTGCAACAACTCGAAATTGACTTGGCATCGCAGGCGCGCGGGGAAGGCATTGTACACCATCTCTTGACAGCGTTCCCCCACACAATTCAGATTTCGATCCTAAGCCCTAAACCCAAAACGATAAACCCGAAACCCTGAACCCTAAACCCTCTCTGCTGGGGTCGTGTTCTGATTTTGGTTTTTCGATTTAGGATTTAGGGTTTAGGGTTTAGGACTCAGGGGCCTCCCTGGATCCTTTAGGATTTAGGATTTAGGGTTTAGAATTTAGAATAAGGATTTAGGGTACAGGGGCCTCTCTAAGGGGTTCCCGGGCCTCTCTGGGATCTGTGGGATTTGGGATTCAGGGCCTCTCTAGGGTAGGATTTAGGAGTCAGGATTCAGGAGGTAGGATTTGGGATTTAGGATTCCGGGTGCCTGGATCCAAAATTGACAGGGTCTCCAGAACCAGCTATTTCAGTACTACAAACATCGCATTTTCATTGTGGGTCTAGCCAAATCCTGGGTTCCCTCCCCCCCCCCCATTGTCGGCGTTTAGTATTCGGATTTAGGATTTGGGGCCTTTAGTAGCGAATCGCCGGCTCAGGCCAATCGTAAACCCTAAATAAACCCTAAACCTTCAACCCTAAACCCTAAACCGCTGGAAGCCAGTGGGAAAGGACTCGGCGACCACCGCTGCTCTTGCCTCGGCGGAAGCTGCCAAGCGACATGCCGAGACTTCGGAGGCAACCTTTGTGTTTGCTTTCCGGTGTAGGGTTTAGGGGTTTAGGGTTGAGGGGTTTAGGGGGTTTTGGGTTAAGGTGTACAATCCTACTCTTCGGGTTGAGGGTTTAGGGTTTAGGGTTGAGGGGGTTTAGGGGATTACGGGCCTCGATTTCTAAAACTCCTAGAGCAGATGGAGCCTCGTTGGCATTGATCAGGCTACCGCCAAGGATACGGAAGCAGAGGTGGCGGAGACAGAGCAGGACTACCACCTCTGCTTCAAAAAATCGTGGCCCCTGCAGTAGCCGATCAAGATATCAGCGTGGTCCGAAAGGAACTCGAGAGAAAGCGGCAAAGTGTCAAGGACGTGGTGCAGGACGCACCTTTCAAAGCGCAGTTGAGCTGTCAGTATGGTGCTACTCAGACTCAGTTGCAATGGCAACAAGCACCACAACTTTTTTTTCGCAGCCCCCTCCTGCCTTCTTATTCTTGTGTTGCGAGGACACTGCGCGGCAGCAGCGGTGTCGCCGTGAGGCCTTGCTCGCAGAAGCATCGCTAAAGCGCCTGGCCGAGGGTGCCTGGGCCAAGGAAGAGGACCAACGAAAGGGGCTTCCGAACGGTTCATGGATTTTCAGGGCAGAGAGTTTATATGGATTGAAGGGGTTGAGCGTGTTCGGGGACAAAAGAATGCATTTGCATAGCTGCAGAACATCGCCACGCCTTGGTGCAGGAGTGGTGGGAGTGCTTCTGCAGCCTGCAGCAGCACCTCCTTGACACAGGCGAGGCTTCTGTCTTGGCATTCGTGATGTTGTTGCACAGGGGACTTGCCATTACTGTACATGCTAGAGCAGGCTAGCAAGCACCTCACTCGCCATCTTGCCTCGTAAGACGTTTTGAGATTCATTGTCAGCACCTCACGCGCCATCTTGTCCGGCAGGGGCTGAAAACTCGCTGCTGACTGCGGCGACCGTCTCGCTAAAGAAGCGACCGGAAGACCGAAGCAGCTTTGATGGCGTTGCCTGGCACTCAGAGAGGTACATCTGGTCATGCGCTGCGCTGCGACTTCGAAGCCTCAAAGTGTGCCAGGCGGTGGAAGGAGTCGGCCACTTCTTCCGCAGTCAGCTCGAGAAGGTGGATGAACAGCTCGCCCAGCAGTCGCGGCTCGAAATGGAGGTGGGCCTTGCAAAACGTCAGCGGGAGACCACAGCAGACGCATGCAGTCAACTCCGTCTACACTCACAGTGACATGAGCCTTGGGTGGCTGCAGCTTCTAAGAATCAACTCGTGTGTTCCCAAGCATTCTATGCAAGACTTCAGGCAGAAGCGACGATGCTGGGCAGCGAGGCCGACCGTCTCGAATTTGCGGAAGCGTTCCGACAATCTAAGTCAGCATGGGTCCCTAACACCAACAACCTTGATGTCACCCTGAACTACTGGACTTTCCAAGCCCTGCACCAACCAGTTCATCCTTAAATCCCCGAAACCCTTTTAAAACTCCCCCCAATGACTTCAGCAAAAAGAGGTCTTCTCATGTCAGGCCCTCGCCAACGCAACCAGGCACCGTGCGGTGCAGCAGCGGGAGGCCCGAGGGCTGGTTTGGGTTTAAAGTTTAGGGTCCGGGGCGCTTGGGCTTTTGAGATCTTTTTAAGGGTTTGGGGCGTACAAGGTTCAGTCGGGTGTCTACTGACGTTTTGTGTGGCGGAAAGGTGTTTTCAACAGTTAGGAGTCTAGCAAGACTGGAAGTCTGTCAAAGTGAAGTTTGAAATCCATTCCAGCAAAAATACAGTAGCGAAGGCACCAAAAAGTTTTGGCCAGAATGAGGAAGGGGGCGGCAAGTATCCCTAAGAGCCCTAAACAATCACCTCCTGGACGTGACGCAGTGGCACGCTTGCTTAGGCACCACAACAACTTCGTGAGTGCCCCGGATAGGCAGAATTGCCGTAACCGCGTGACGCTTTTGATTTTGTTATCCTAACAGGGACTCTGGCAACTCTACCTACACTTGCAAGCGTCTGAGCAGAAGGGCAAACTCACCAGCTGCGTTCATGAGCAACTCCTTAACGAGCGCAGCAACAATGGCCGTAACAATGTGGCGCTTCTTTCAACATGTCGGAAGTCAAAGTGAAAGTGCGACAAGCGGAGACACCGGCCAGTACAAACCCGACAGCTGGCGACCCATCCAACATACATGAAAGGAAACAAAGGGAGCAGCGGAGACATACTGTACCTATCAAACATTAAGGAAGGCAAGGGGAGACCAGCGGAAACGCAAGCCGCCGAACACCTGGCATACCCATCCAACAAGAAGGGAGACAAAAGCCAGCGGAGGCCTCCATCATGAAGACAGCAACAATTGTTTCGATTACTTTCAGAATTTCAGAACTGCCGTCGTTCCGAGTCGAACCCGAGTCATCACCGTAAGTTCGAATCATCATGCTATTACCGTAATAGCTGCTATCAACATTGCGTACGACTAGGAACTTAAGGTCAAGTTTCCAATTCTTCTTTGCTCTCCAGGCGGCCTCCGCTGCCAGCACTGCCAAGGCAGATACGTGTTTTTTTGGACACTGTATATATATATATATATATAAACATGTCCAATATGTAGGGTCATGTCAGTGCAGTGACGTTGCAGCTTCGCACAGCCCGCTGAATTTCAACCTGGCCCCAACCCGACCCCTGCTTTGCCGCGAGCCAGGAATCCATGCAGGCTGCGGCCAACACCGCCCAGGCAGCGCTGGAGGCAGTCAAGGCGACCGTGGCGCAGAAGCAGCAGGAGCAGGCCACCTTGTTCTGGTCTTGTAGGGCCGCGTTGCGCCACCTGGTCCGTGAATGAACGCTGGTGGTCTGATTGTCCAGCCAGCTTTCAGATTTCCTGCAGTCCATGTCCGCATACTGCGCTGAAAAAAGAATCAAAACGTATTATGTTGGAGTCAAGAGTCAGGTCGACGTGGACGCGAGACTGGTAGCCATCAATGAGGCCATCCGCTGTTTACCCTACCAACAAGGCAGCAGCTTCCCCAAACCCCCCCAAAAGCATGCAGTTGAAGAATTCTTCACCATCTTCATTCACGTGGGACATGTTGGGACTACGCCAAGCAGTAGCCTGTGCTAGGCCCTGGAGCTTCTTGCCGCGTGGATAGCGGGGAACGCCCTTCCGGCTACTGAGGCCAAGAGCACAGCACCTCGATCTGGAGTCCCTTTCAGGGAGCCCAATTCCCCGTAGTTCAGTGAAGCTACAGAGCGGAGCTTCTGAATCAAGGTCTATATTGCCTAGTGAACGGGTCGCCACCTTTGCGCAGTACGCAGACACTGTGCAGGTGCCTCCGGCAGAGAAGGCTGCTCTCCCTGAGGCCAGGGATCCCGAAGCCAGGATATGAGGGTTGATTTAAGCTACGTCAGATACTTGAAGTGGAGATCCCCTGAGAAGTTAGATTTCACCCCCTTTTTTCAGGCTTTGCGATGCCGGTTTCGGGGTCGTGGGGCTTTGGACTGCTTACGAACCCTCAGAACAGGGGCCTCACCCTTTTTTGTGGGTTAATTTTCTGTGGGGAGATTCTTCCTGAACTTCTCAGCTGATCAGGAGCCAGTGCCGTGCCTATGGACCCCGTTGCGCATATCATATGACCGAGATGGGCATGTTGGTTCAAAGATTGCCCGCGACCCCCCGGGCCGCGACACTTGATAGCGAAAGTGCAGCGAGGCTGCAACTGGGAGGGTCTTAAGGTGATGGGTTTATTTGTAGTTGGGATGTTCCCGGGTAGACTAACAGTCCTTAATAGGGATGGACATACCCCCTATTCTAATCCCTATTCAGGAACGTTTGTCAAAGGGGGGAAACGTCCCAAGTTGATGGGTTTCAGGGTAGAAATCATTGGGCCCTAGAGGCCGCACGGGTTGCCTTTCAGCCTTTGCAGGGCTGAGGATTGCTTTGTCCAGCCTGCTCTAGTACTGGCTTAAGAACCCCCCCAAAAACACAAAATATTCGTCCTTATAAGGGTATAATAGGGACTATTTGTTTTTTATTCGTTTGGTGCTTGTGTAACAGTGTAGTTTGCAGCGAGGTTCCAATTTCATTTTCATCATGACCGCCGGTGTCGATGCGATTTTCATCCTTTCCTCCTTCGCAGCACCCCTCGCGGTGACCTATGGAATGCTGGGTCATGGAGCTGGAGGGGGCGCTTCCCTCAGCACCAGCTTTACCTGGCACCCGATTCTCATGTCCTTTGCTTTTCCATGCTTAATGGTGCTGGGCCGCTGGGTCTATGTCACGGAGTCTCTCGGCGACAAGCAGGAACAGCGATCCGCCCACCGTGGGCTCATGATTTTGAGCACTTTAGTTGCCATCGGAGGATACGTGGCAATATTTATGTCTCACGCGAAAATCCCCTCGTTCTTTGGGTACAACTTTGCCAAGCACACTTGGGCTGTGCCAGCACGTATTTGCCACGATTTCTTGGGATACTCCGTCCTCTTGGCGATGCTCTATCAAGCAGCAGTGGGTATAATGAAGTATCGGAATCTTGAGGCTGGGCAGAGGTCTTTTCCATTTCATGGCAGCCTGGGCAAAGTGATTCTCCTGCTTGGACCGATGAATATTGTGACCGCCTGCCTTTTCTGGGGCTGGAGCCCGGCCTTCAAAGTCCTGGTGGCTTGCCTCGCCTCATTGGCAGCGCTTTGTGGAGCATTCTGGCCGGCACCTGCTAAGCCTGAGAGTGCCCCCCTGGCAGAGTCCATGAAGGCATAGTTACTACAGTTGACGCTACAGGCAAAGCTCTGCAATTCACACCAGCGCGCGGCATGTGATGAAAGACAAAAGGAAACTCCTTAAGCGCGCGGGTTGAGTTACAGCTGCTACGGATGCCGGCCAGGTTGCATGCCTGGAGATGGCCTGCTGCGAACCGAAAGATGTCGAAAAGGCTCGGCACGCAGCTTGCAGACACGGATGCTGTGACGACTTGTTCGTGCCAGGAATCGTCTCATGAGACCTTCGACACCCCACTAGAGGAGGCACGTCTGTCAATGCCCGCACCTAATACTCTTGCCATACTGTACTGTACTATGCTGTGCTATATTATTACTATATATTCTTATATTATACCATACTGTACCATGCCATGATGCCATGTGCAGTAGTACGGGCTCGTCAAGAGCTTTTTAGGTTGTCATCGGTCTAGGGCCTGCTGTGGGTGTGAGCCCGTGCTCTCGCAAAATTCAGCAATTTGCCTAGCTGGGGGTTCCCGAAAATAGGGGTACCTTACTGGGGCCCGCATAATAAAGGAATCCTGTTATTTGGGGGTCTATATTGGGGTCCCTTATTTTCGTAACCCACAGATGCTGCAGCTTGGCAGGAAGGCCAGAGATCGCCAACTACCTCTCGAAAGATGCCTCTGGATTTAGGCAGCTGTGCAGGGTACCATGTCAATGGGCACAAGAATCGGCTGTTGGCCTCGTATGCCTAGATTCCTTTGCTCATCGCCATCGTCATGCCTGCTTTCGTTTGGGTGGCACACCTGCTCTCGGACATATCCCCATGAGATCTTGCGAGGCATGAAGGACGACACTGCAGCCCTTCTCAGCGGCATCAACAGCCCGTTGCGCGTTCCAACTCCCATGAAGGGCCGGAACCTCAGCTGTGGCCATCATGAAATGTTAGCTGCTACAGGACATCCTGCTTGCATGCACCCCATAGCACCTCACACTGCCCAGCGAATGGCGCAATGATAGCTGCGCCTCGCCAGGACGCAAGTGAGTCTGTGTACATTGCGCGGCTTCGACGGCCAACGTATTGCTGTTGCGGCCAGCGTGAAACGGTGTACCCAGATCTCAGCCAGCGCAGAAATTGTGAAGCACGCCGCTGTGCCATGAAGATATGAAAGTAGTTCAGTTAAACCCATGAACAATGTACTGCCGGCTGCCACAGGCCACAGTGTTACAGTATTGCAGATGGTGCAACCACTGCAGCAGACGAGCTCACGACACAGCTGACAGGATCTTCAGACACAAGCAAATTTCGATCGCGCCCTGTACAGTAAAATGGTCTACGCGCATAATTCGCAATTCATGCCAACTATGCAAGGTGAAGCTGGAGAAGCTCTCATTGTGCCAGTTAAATGCAAGCCGCAGTTGCACAGAAAAAGACGGGCATGCTTGCTGCTGTGGCTTTTCTGCGAACTTGGGCTGATATGGATTGTGTCCGACCTTCGTGAGAAAGAGAGTGCGCAGGGCGATCCATGCAGGTGTTCCGCTTCACCGCAGGCACTCGTATTTATCCGCCGCTTCGATACGACTTGGGGCCCCTAGAAAAACACTCGCCACAGGCCACAGGTCAAGCGCAGATTTCACTCTTTGAAGTTGCGCTGCCCTACCGGGTCGTTCAAAAGACATCAAAAGACGACCTAATTACTTCGTCGCTCTCTTGTCCCACCTCCACAGAGCTTGCCACGGCTGGAAGTCTGGATCGTAAATTCGGCACGGTGAAGGGGGTTGCTCATGATGCAAATTAGGCGAGCGGGGCAGGCACGGGATTCAACTGAGGCAAGTGCCAGAACACAGTCAGGTAACGTCCCACTGGCATAAAAGGAGAGATGCGAGTGGCAGGCGGGGCAAAACCTGTGCGCACACTGGGGCGTTTGGTATGATTTTCCATCGATGCCCATCTGAGGAGTTCCTGTCACCATCAGTAGACTTTCTAAGTCTTTGGAGATCACGTCCCGTCCCGTCCTCAAACGAGCCTTTCCTGAAAGGAGTCTGAAAGGCCACTTACCTCCTCGGTTCGAGAGCTTCCGTGCTGACTCTGTTGATTCGGAGCACAAAATCTTCGCGAATGGACTACAAGTGCCCCCAGACAAGCCCGGGACAAGCCCACCGAGCAAAGGACTCCCTGCGAGTCCATCCTTGGAGTCCCCGCCCCCCAGACAAGAGCGACAACCCCCAGAGAAGAGTTTGCCGAGTATCCCAACAGAATCTTGCGTACAACGTCGGGTGAGCCCCTGCAAGCCCAAGGAGCCATGCTGAAGTTTCGCCCCACCACGGGAGTCAGATGGCGTATCACTGTATCACCCTTCTTACCTTGTCCATTGTCCACTATGTGAAGCACGAACTGTTGCCAGAGTCGCGCATCTTGCCGCCATTCAGCATGTCGAAGGCTTCAGCACACCCCAGGCTTTGCTGGCCTCGTTGCGCCAGCGACGCCCCTAAGCGGGGCAGCGCCTTGACTCGCGGTCCGGTCCGGTGACGACGACGCTGTCGCCCAGCTTGTGCCTCCCACAACGCTTGAGTTTGAGGCTGGCCTCTTCAGGGCCTCTTCGTTTGACATACCAGGCGCATAGCAAACGATAGCAGGCGAAAGCATACAGCTTGCCTGTCTTTGCATCTTGGCAGCGCGTGCATGCGGTTTCATTCACGCTGGGAGCCCTGCTCTTCGCCGCGACCCGAGCTTTGCAGCGTCACAGCGTCGCTTCGGTGGCTTGTGCTGCACGTCAGCGATTTGCTGGGTGACGCCAGCCGCCCCATGCCGCCCTATGTCCCTATGCCGCCCCGTAACCTGCCATCTCCCGACTCCCGGCTGAAACGAGGGCACGAGTCGCCAAGTCGTGAGAGTCACTAGTTCTCCAGTACGTTCCAAGTTGCGCACACTGCTTTTCTACCTGCCAGATTGTACGTACACCTGTGGGCCCGAGATGCCCCAAGTGTTTCCCGGGCGCTCAAATCGTACGACAGGAAACGCTTCATGGAACGGCAGAGGCCGCTTGGAGAGCAACGTTGTCGAAAAAACTGCTGACTTCCGCAAGGCTCATGCGGCTGTGGCTGAAGCGTGCGGCATGGACTCAAACCAAGACTTCACACACCAACTAATCCACGTCGGAGCAGAATACCGGAGGAACAGAACATCGAAGTGCCGATGCCACTGGCGTCGCTTTTGTTGTCATGCATGTTGCAATGCGCCGGTTGCTACGTTCGGAACACATCGGGCAGCCCCCGGGCCCCATCAGAGGATATGATGCCAAAGTGACTACTCCAAGTTGCTTTCGACCGAGCCACTTGAAAATAGTCCTTTTTGGGGGCCTCCCCGTGGCGCGCATTCGTCCCTATTGGTCTGCATGCCGCATCCACATGGGATCTTGAGGATGGAATTGGTCGGCGAGTTGCCTTGAGGAAGTTTGTGCTTGGTTCAAACAGTTCCAGCTGCGGATGTGGAACGAGTCCTTGAGCAGTTTTGTTTAGAAAACGTTTCTGTGTCACACTTTGGGTGCCCAGGGGGACATGTCTTGGCGCTGGATGCTGTGACGCGGGCTTCGGACCGTTGTCTGCCATTTGTGTACCTACTATCTATTGTGTTTATCCTTTTTTCCTCCCAACGTCTCGTCGCCGGATGCCGTGACGCGCGTGTCTCCCTCGATTGTCTCCCATGTGTCTTCTGACGTTTCGGCAGTGGATGCTGTGACGCGTGTCTGGGACAGTTGTCTCCTCTCACTCTTCCATTTGTTTCTCTGATGTCTCGACGCTGGATGGTGTCTCCCAGATGTCTCGACACTGGACATTGCGCACATGAGTGCTGATTTAGAAGCCTCGATGATCAGAGTTCATGTTTCAAAAAGTCTTGCCCCGTGTGGATCCGTGTGGGCAATGCATCTTTCGCGTGCAATTATGTTGTTTCACCATGTCGTTTCCAGACATGCTCCCGTGAACCCGGCATGGCGGGTTGCAAAGGTGCACCGAGAGGTGTGGTCGAACTCGTTTGTTCCCCAATAGTTGACATGTTGGGGCCCACAACTAGGTCACGCGCGCGTGAGGCGCCTGGCTAGGGGGTGAATGAGCTCATCTCTCGGGTATTGGCACGATTTTAACAAAAAAAACAGGGTTCTTTTCAAGAGCCCAAACGATTCGTGACCAACTAACTGGGTCCTTGGGTGGGGCAGATTTCGGAAGAAACAACACGTCGGGGTCGCTGGGCACGCGGTGTCCCGGTCTTTTGGTCGGTGTCCCGATCCATGTCCCGGTTGTTTGGCCGCCAAGCTGCAGGCCGCCCTCGAGAGTGACATAGTGCGAACATGTGCGAACATCAGACAACCGTCGTCTCGTTGGACGACCGCAGCGCGTACGACTGCATTTCCCGCGCTGCTTTCCTGCGCAAACTTCGCGATGTCGCGCGGGGACCTCGCACTTCTGACTTTCAACTGCCAATCGCTGGGGAAGGGCAGTTCTCGGCTTCAGGAGTTGGCCACGGATATGAATGCGGTTAGTGTGTCGGTTGCAGCTCTGCAGGGCACCCGGTGGAAGTCTGACGATCCTCGAGGTGAATGGACAGTTCATGGGATCTCGGGCCAGCCGTTTTTTCGCTGTTTCTCTTGGGGACGGCCTGCACTGTACTCGCGTGCTGTTGTCCACACACGCTTTGATCCACCACATGGGCTGAAAGGTCGGCTTGGAGGCATCCGACTTGTTGGCCGGACCGCGGGTCAGGAGCTTGACGATCTTTTCATAACGGCCTATGGCCCGCAAGAAGCTGCCCCCGACGCTGATCGGCAGACTGTTTTCCAAGCGGTTCTTGAAATCACACATGCTGTTCCTCGCCGCACACGTGTGTGGCTTCTGGGCGACTTCAATGGGCACGTTGGCACTGACGCGCGAAGCCCGGCTG